>CALNHX010000176.1:0-446099 GCA_940337035.1 Agriotes lineatus | reverse complement strand
AACTCATTACAGTTTACCAATGAAGATACGTTACTAATTCTGTTTAATGGTTTGGTTCGATCAAGAATGGAGTATGGTGCAGTTATTTGGAACCCTGTTTATGTTTGCCATATATTGAAATTAGAAAGAATCCAAAAAAGGTTTCTAAGATACTGCGATTATAAAGTGAATAAAAACGTAATGCATCGTGATTACACTACCTTACTCCGTTTATTTGATCTCAGTACACTTGACATGAGACGTACTAACCAACTTTTACTGTTTCTATATAACTTAGTAAATTATCACTTAGACGTCCCGGATTTATTATCTAAATTGAATTTTAAAATTCCTGATTCACGCACTAGATCAAATATTAGTTTTTCGTATATGTGTCCTAGAACCACTAGTCACCTGCTTTCTCCAGTGCTGGCTATGTCTAGAGCGTACAATAACTTACCGTCAAATGTAGACATGTTTAATATTAGGTTTCATCAGTTTCAGTCAAGCTTGGTTCAAGCGCGGTCGCTGCTTCCAGCATCTTAATCAGAGTTGTAACCTTATGTAAATTGTATTTTACTGTTTAAGTGATTGGCCACATTATTATTATTTTGTTTTTTTGATTCATTCTTGGGCTGCTGTGTTGGAATTGACCCATATGTTTAATTTTGTTTAGTAATTTTTTTTAAGAATTCTCATGTAATTGAGTCTCTTGACTTGTTTGAGAATAAAGATATTATTATTATAATTATTATTATTCATGTTCTATTTGCGACTATAAAGCAGCACTAAAAGGTGTTTTAGTGAACCACATGAAAACGCATACAGGAGAAAAACTTTAAACATGCTCTATTTGTGACTACAAAGCGGCCAGAAAACCTATTGTAGTTAAACATATGAAGACATAGTTGAGAAACACATCTAGAATCTGAAGCTCTGTCGTTTACCAAAAACTTGACTGCTTTAAAGTTACCTAGAAATAGTATTTAGATGGCCATAGAAGAAACTGACAGTACAAATAGTTTTATTTGTGTTCTATTAGTAAATATAAAACAACATAGAGACATTTTGTGGGGCATGGAACGTATGAGGACAAATACAGAAGAAAAGGTATGAAGAAACATAAAAGAGCAAAAATCTCTTCGTTTGTATGTGAATTTAGACCAGCACAAAAACATGATTTGGTCAGGCATATAGATAAAGGAATATAAGTAAAATCCTATGTAAATCAATAAGGCAGTCGAGTGAAAAAAATGCTTTTTCATTATATCGTACAAAATCATTCGAAAAATGGATATTAATGTCAAACCTACATGTTTTGGATTTTGTAAAACGGATCAGGATGAAAAGCACCGAAATTAAGTTAAAACAGAAAAGAGAACTTTGGAATGATATAAGCGATATAAGTTATGAAATAATATAAGAATTGATCAACAGTGAGAACAATAATGTTTCAAAAGTAGGTCTCAGACACATGGCGAATATTTACAAACAAGGGCACTTATGACTAACGTAGTCCTGATTACTGATTCATTGTGCTCACACTTGCAAAGCACTCCCTGTGTTCTTATCAGCTATTAGTAAATTGATGCAAATAAAAGGAAAATCAGACTCATCTATTCTTGTATTTCTTCTTTACTAAAATAACATCGCCATCCATTATACAGTCATACTTAAATATGGTGTTACAAGTATTCATAAGTTGTGTGGAAGCTCAGGATTAAGAATTAAATATACTTTTATAGAATCATATATGAGGATATTAATTTGTGATGTGTTTGCGACCGGCTTTAACATAAAATTATGATATCTCGCATATAGCTGACGCAAACAGCAAGGGCCTGCTAAGATATACAATTTGTGATGCATATTCCTCTATTTCTAATTTGTAAAAACTTTTTTAAAATCAAACTTCCCTTTAATTGTAAATTATGTAATATTGTTTGACAATAAAATCTTCACAAATAAGTATAGAAAATGATTTTAACGTTTTAGTTTTCGTTTCTATTTGAGTTTTCGTCAGCATCATACTGTTGCTTAACTTTTATTGCAAAAGGTGTAACTACTAATTTCATACAATATTGGTATACTGGAAGGCAACTACTTAATAAACATGATATCCATTAGCTTCCTTATCACGTTTTAAACAAACTGTCTTCACTGTTCAATTTTCACAAAAGTCGCAGTATGCTAGAGTATTTATAGAAAAGTTTTAGGAGATACAGTCAGACCTTGCCGTTCGCGGGGGTTACATTGCAGAAGAATACAGCGAAGCGCAAAACCGCGATGCGCAAGTAAACACATAAATGATAAAAACAGGGTTAGGTTCCATTAACTAGATTTATTTATACTATGCAACCTCAAAAAATTCAAAAATACATAAACGTGCGTATACAAACTAAAATTCCATACGTAACATAAGTCTGTCACTTGAATCTAGAGCTCGAATGTCCATTTGTTTATTCAAGTTATAATTTTACAACTTATTTCAGGTCCGATTTGGTAATAAGAGATTCAAAGAAATAAGCTCGATAAGTGTGTTGACACGTTCGTAATAAATAATGTTATTTAAGTAGGTGTTCATGACATAAACCTAGGGTTGTCATACGTCCTGATTGTTCGGGATTGTACCGATTTGGAGCTAGTTGTCCCGCAATGAAATGCTGTCCCGATTTTCCAAAAAAAAGTTACGCTCTACCGATTTCGAGCAATTTCTGCAAATTCTGGTTCAATATCTTAAATATAATTTACAAGAAGTTGTTTAGCAACTAACAGCTATTCGTTATTCTGGAATCTGGGTTCCAAAGGCTTTTTTTTAAATAGGCGATTAATTATGGGTTTATGCAAGTAACACCTTGATCTACATTTAATGTAAGTAAAAGTTCCACGAAATATGATTAATACAAGAATCGAAATGAAAATAGTGCTGCTTCAGCAGAAACAAATGCAAATGTGAACTGGTGTTAGAGGTAGTGCTTAATATATTAATAACCACATTATGTAAAATTTACATTTCTATTAGAGCTTTGTACTAGTGGCCCTGTTAATAGTTATTTAACAAAGGAGTGTGTTAATGAGAGCGATTAATAATCGAGACATTTTAACGAACTCATTAATTGTCAAGATTATTAATCACCGCTTAACACACGAGTTAGTTACAATAGTTTTTCGTTGATCATATCTTATTAAACTGGAGAAAATCCAACTTTATTGCATGACAAAAAATGACACTTAAAGTTTTGACATTCATGGTATCTATTAATAGAAAACTATCCATTAATAGGAGTAATTAATATACGATTTTAGAAAATAAAAAATTATTTAGATATAGAGGACATTAATAATAGCTATCTATGAAACAAACGATAAAAGTGAATGTTTATGCAGGAGACATGAAAATTATGAAACGAAGCCGAAGGCTGAGTTCCATAACATATCGAGTACAATAACACTTTTAGCATGAGTTTGCATACAATATTTTTTCTACGATCTTACATTTACTGTTATTAATCCATAAATGTCGATTTAACAAAGGTGTGCGATTATGACAGTTATAATTTATGTCGTAGTAAAGAGATAGCCGTAACCGGCACAGATGAGTTGTCAAAAGTAATTATAATAGTACACATTTTACTTTATTCATTACATAATGCTTTAATTATTTTTTAAAAAACACTACCTCTAACGAAAGAAGTAACTAGAATAACTTTATAAACTCACTTCCAGTTTAAAATACGTAAATTCAAAGCTAACTGTCTACTTTTAGCACGTGTGCTAAAAGTAGACAGCTTATTTCACTGTTAGCACGCTGATGTATAATACGTCATTTCTAGTTCGACAAGCCATTGGTAAAATGCCTTTTAGTCGTGGTTGTAGAAAACCGATTTTCTATACATTAATAAAACGCATAAATAAACGATCAACAGAAAATGTATTTTATGTAGTTTAATCGATTTCTTTAGTATTTAGTTCCTAGTATTGATAAAATGAACTACGAAGAAATAAAAAAAAACTTTTACAAAATTAAAGTATGGAATTACCTTTTCCTCACTAGAATCCCCGCCCCCCTCTGCCCTTTTCGTATCCTTGTCCCGAAATTGTGATTTTCAAATATGGCAACCCTACATAAACCGCATACGTCTGCTGTATTTACTTACGGCCGCTCTTATGAAGGTCACTAACCTGACGTTAACTTTAAATCGCTGTTAAAATAAACAAAAGCTCATCAAAACGTTGGCGCTTATGACATATTATTCATTAGTAAACAAATTTTTTATGCGGTTTTGTTTATTTTAACAGTTAAAGTTGGCAATACCATCCGCCAACGGCAAAGCAGATATCCGCGAACGGCAAAGAAAAGGGAGCACAAAGGTGCCCCGCGCAAATTATTTGGCGAACCGAAAAACCGCGAACGGCGAGGTCTGACTGTATTAGCCAAAACGATTACACTAAATTTTAGTTTAAGCATGACGTTTGTTAATAATACAATAAATAAACGTCATCTTGTCGTAACATGGTTTTCATAATTAAGACGTTTTGCGATATCTGATGGCTTCCATCAGCTACAATAAACAATTTTAATAAAATTTTACATGTGAAATATTACAAAAGTATTTAGTAAAACTTTCCGTTTAGGAAAGATACATTATGACGTTTTTCATTAAAAATGTTGATATTTATTAATATTGAAATTATATTTAGAACGGATTAGAAAAGATTAATTAGTTAACTAGGAAATTCTAATTTTTGTAATAAAAGTATAATAGCGCTGACAGATACATGATGAATGATTTTCGCTTTGCAGATTTCATTTCGGACACTGACCCACATCGGGTCGCATACGCTTTCAATTTATGAAGTCATCACATTTCGAAAAACGTCGTCACTCGAAAATAATCAAAGGAACACTATTCCAATATTTAAAAAAATACACAGATTGGAATCAAACAAATGAGTCAACAAAAAACTGCGTTTCGTAATCTTTATTTCTATGGGATTTTCATTCTGTTCCTGTGTATGTACTTAAGCGTGCATAAATATTTAAAAATTGTTAATTTTATTAGAATTATTACAATTTCCCATTATATGTATTTGACAAATTTCTATCGTGTGTTCTCAAAAAAAAAAACTCATTTAGTGTAGGCCTTTGAAAGAAAGATAGAAAATCTAGTCATATCTTAACTTAAGTCTGTAGGTGAATGTCAGATTGCATTTTGTTTATGAAAACATCTGTCACTCTAACACGTAAAAGTGTACACTGCATTAAGTTTAATTGTACCCATCTCGCAAGAAAGAAAATAAGATGGCATGTGCACAACAACAACGAGTGTAGTAATCATAACGGCCAATAAAAATATTTTTGTTAAGTGTTTTGTATATTTTTAGGAAGATAATTCAAGGTGAAGATGTAATTTAGTTCTCTCTGCCTTGGTAGTTCATTTGCATCAATGGGTATATCTCAAGTTACGGCAAACTTCATTTTGATCATGGTATGATGCGAATGAGTTTTTTTTAACATGGTATAACTTTAAACCGAATGCCGTATTTTTACATATCATAATGAATAAAGGCTTACAATATTATTTCATTACGTGTAAAGTGGAAACATGCCAGAGATAATTGTCTTACTTGCAAATATAGTGAAACAATTTTAAACTGAAGCGTTTTAGAGATGCGACCTTTCGAATAGTGCAAGAGTTTTTGGCCATTTTTTCAGACTTTTAAACGTGGAAATCAATAACATAACCCTATCAAACTTGAAATTTTACTAGAGAGTATCAGAATATTCGAGTGTGTACAACAGAAACGTCTAATCTAATGAATCTTCTATTGAAATAATAATCTGACGTTATACTCCATTACTTAGGCAAACCCCAATTAAAGCGATTATTATTTTTTCTTCAAGTTGTTAAAAACGTCTTTGTCAAATTATAAGTGCTTACCTACATAGTTCAAAAACGTACTTCAAATTACAGATGCTAATTTAGTTTAGTTTTAATAATGTCGATAAATTTAGAATTGTATGGTATATGTGGAATGTAAATAAGGTAGGGACTCAAGTTGCTTAGAAATATTTAATTTATGTTATTGCTTTTGCTTAGGTGTCCAGTTGTCGCCAATCGGGTACACCAAAAGTGCTTGGCTGTGGTTCCTGTCTATACTGTAGATTTCGCTTCCAATGCACCGATGTCAGTTGCAGCGATTTTTTGTTACAGTAACTGTATCGTGTGTTAAAAAAACTTATTTAGGGCAGGCATTGGAAAGAAAGATAAAAAATCTAGTCATGTCCTAACGTAAGTCGGCGAATGTTAGATTGCATATTGTTTATGAAAATATTTGTCACTGTGACAGGCAAAAGTTTACACTGCATTAAGTTTATTTGTATCAAGCAAAAAGGAAAATAAGATGGCATTTACACAAGAACAAGTGTATTATCATGGCAGTCAATAAAAATTGTTTTTATTAAGTGTTCAAGATCAATATGCAATTTAGTTATCTCTAACTTATTGTAGTTCATTTGCATCAATTGGTATGTATCGGCAAACTTCTATTTGAGCATGACATGCTGAGAATGAATTTTTTTTAAACTCAAGATATAATAGGAGAGTAGAGCAAACGATAACAGTTAGGAATCTATAGTGTGAAGGAAGTCATAATTTTCATAGTCGACTAAATCAATTTAATATTGTGAATTTTTGTTGAGGTTGAGTGTTTATTTGGTTAAAGTTCTATTTAGATGAAATAATCGACATTTTAAATAGTTGCAATAATAATATAGGTACAGATATATTACTTTAAATGCTTATTTTGTTAAGATCTGTTAAGTATTATATATCGTAATTCTCGCCAAAGAACATGTGTATTTTGACACTGGGATTGCAAACAGAACCGAAATTGATAATATAAGAATGAACGAACTTCCAATGCAACAAGTTCAATACCCGACAGATTAATAAAGTTTATATTTGGAAAAAGTAACATATCTCATGTAACCGATACAATATTCGGTTCTATGTTGGTAGCTTGTTCAACAATTTTAATTGAAATGTCAGCCAATATAGCTAGTGGTACACTTCCTATAAAAGTATTTGTAGTTACACAAAAATCTATACTTTTTCTAATTTCAACTCATCTAAAGTCAGTTTAGTCTTCAATAATGTAAAAATATCTATTAAAATACCAGACTAAGAATTTATATGTTGAAGATAAAATTTAGCGTGCGAGTAGATGGGAAGGTACAGTCTGTTTTTTTGCTTCGTGATTCAGAGCAGGCTTTGCATTTGCATTTTTGTAACAGTGCAGGTAGTTGGTTACAAAGAAAAAACACTAGTAATGTCAAAAACCTATTTCAACTGTCAATGTGTTAACGTATAAGCACTATTATACTTAATAAGAGCTAAAGTTACTGAACCATTGACAATGAATAAGGTATTGCTTTATTTTAAGAACGCTTATTTAACTGTACAGAAACGTCATGAAATTTCCAGGCATCGATTTATCTTACACACTGGTTTTTTTATCTCATTATAACATATCTTGCGTCCAGCGTTTTTTACAAGTGTTTAATATTTTGATAACATTTTAAATAAACTAATTTCATAGTTTCCGCTGCGGCAATTAATAACTTGTAGAGTAATATACTATTTTAAAATCCTCGCTGCGGCTTAATGATATTATTCTTCTTAACATGGAATTTCGGCTTAGACCGCGTAGTATTTGTATATGAACACCCAGCATTTTCTGGCTTAATGTGCCTTGCACCTTGTGAAGTCGAGCAAAAACCCGCGCGATGGTCATGCTCTTTGGTGGATCGTGTTGTTTGAGTATCTTGAGAACGAGTATACTTAGGCAGATTTGGCCGTTTTGCTGTTTGTGCATCCATATTTACTAACGTTTCGCAAGACCTTGCAGCTTGCATCATCAGAGTGAAAGTCGCACTAAGAACCGAAGGTCGGTGTGGAGCTATTTATAGTCCTCCGTGCCAGGCTCGCGGAGTGGCGTAACGCTGGTTGGTCGTCCGAATGCAACGTAATCCATGGGGCTTGGCCGTATGACGCACAGTGGTTGTAATGCTTTAGATAGTGTATCACAGGAGTCCACGTTTTACTAAGCTTAAAGCCATCTTCCCTGTTGATATTATTTGGATATTTTTCTATTTCTATGGCTTCACGTATCACTCGCGGGAGGTAGTGAGGTATTCTGGCAAGTACTCTGGCGTGCTCAAATTCTATAATGTGCCCACAAGGTGCAAGGCACATTAAGCCAGAAAATGCTGGGTGTTTATATACAAATACTACGCGGTCTAAGCCGAAATTCCATGTTAAGAAGAATAATTCGAGTAACCGCGAAAGCCTCAAACAGTATTTATTGATATTAGTTTATTTAAAACACTATCAAAATGTTAAACACTCATGAAAAAATTCTGGATGTAAGGTGTTGTAACGAGATAAAAAAACACAATGTATGTACCTACTAATGTAAAAATATATTATTAACAACTTGTTGATGATTTTTTTGCAGATCTGTGTTGAAATTGTAGAAATTATTATTTATGCTAAACATAAAACAGGCATTTCAAAATTAAGAGATAATACAAAATACTCTGGTAGAACCGCTTTCAGAGATATAATTTACTAGAATTTAGATGTATACAATTTAGGATAATCATCCAGAATCTGATTCAGAAGAGGAATACCACTCGCCTTCCGATTCTGTATCAGATTCTTCCAACCTAATAACAACAGAACGTATATCATCCGCACCAATTTTGTCCATGTCCTTTGTCCAGTCGCTTTGTATTAGTGGTTCACACTGTTTAATGTAATTTTTCCATATGTTTCTGTACACAGTGATAGAGATTTAAACCATAAATTAGCAACCCTGTCCTTTGACGGAGGCTGAGAATTTGTGTTTATTATAATAGTTCTTACATAAACTCCATTCCAATTCAATTCGATTGTATTTACAGTGGTATGAAGGTAATCTAACAACTTCATGTCCATGTCGTTTTAAAATATTATCAATTAAGTATTACTTTTTGTCATCCTGTGAAGGTAAGATTAAATTCCATAATTGTCGCTTTGTTGGGTTTTCATCAAATTGTATGTCACGTTTAATTAACCATTCCTGCATTTGACGTTTATGGTTCAAGAAATTGGGTGGTTTATAACGGAATGACATGGCACATTATCCATAAGTATCACACATACTATACCTTCAGCAACAGCAACATGATCAGTGTCCTGCCTTTAGGCTCCGATACACTGTTGATGACTCGCCAGTCCTCTGTCTTCAGCCCCTTGTTCTGGGTCTTAAGGAGATCAAGTATTTCCTTCTGCGGTTTGGTACTAAATGATTTGGGAGCCCACATAAGTACTTTGGCCGCATTCAGGATCTCCTTGGCTGGTCCTACTCTGAGCCTAGCTCCCTCCCACAACTGGAGGTTTGGAGTCGTGGTTGTCAGCCATGACTTCGTTTCCTCGCTCTTGCAGGAGAGGATAACTGCACCTTTATTAAAGTAGCAGCTGTTGAACTGTGGTTCTGTTATTTCCCCTCCGGGTTGGATTTGTCACAACAGTGCGGATTGAACTTCTTCGGCTTGTTCCTTCGTCAGTTGTCGCGGTTTGGGAGTTTGGTGTGCTCCCGTCGGACCTCTGCCTCTTTTTAGAAGGTGTAGTAGCCGGTACACCTGAGCCGCCAGCTATTTTACCTTTCTTAACACTGCCGGTGGGAGGGTGTGAGCTGTCATCACGGTTTGTGTTAGGTTTCTTGTGGTTCTTCCTCCTATGACGTATGGGTTCGCCAAGAGCTTTAGCCCTCTCGATTGCGGCTTTCCGTCGCTGTGCTCCAGAAAGCCTTTTCGATTTTGGAGGTTAGGGTATCAGCCTCCGAATCGACGGTGGTTCCCTCCTCAGTTACGGTTTTTCAGCCACATCTGATTTGGGTGATTTCAGTAGGGCATCTTCATCCCCGCTGGAAAGGTTAGGTAATATGTCTTCGTTATCCATATTGTTCCCACGAGTATGGGGAAAGGGTGTCGACACGCACGGAGCCTCCTGCATGCGTGACGGGCTAAATACAACGGAGTGCGCCAGGTGCCGCGAGTTTGGTCGCTAGGGACCAGGTTGCCTCCTGGCCATGCATCCCTTCGGCGCGCACCGTATCTTGGGATTAGGGGGGTTTTTATAGTGCGGCCCCATCCACACGAACCAGGTGGTTAAGCCCAGTTCCCCGTGCCCCACGTTGACACTACCCTGAGCGCCGAAGGCCACTCAGGGGTCGTTGCATCAAACACTGATGGTTTACGGTATGTGAGTTGGTCTGCGACAGCTGTGCTGCTAACCAGTCATTCCCGTAAAGGGTCGTGGCCGTTCCCCTATCCGCCACCTGGGGACGCACCCGGTCAGCGCTCAACCGACATGGCAATTAAGCCATGCTCTATGGTTGCCCCACGCTGCTTGCGACATTTAAATATGTTGATCAACGTTGTTTATTTTATTTTTACTAGCCTCACGCTTGGGCCACCATTTAAATTATGGCGTGAAAAAACTGACTAACAAACTTGGTTTATCAATTACAATCACAATTTGCCTCACGTATTTGAGCGACCATTTAAATATGCACTGGCTACTCTATTTTAAATTGAAGTGTAACTTTTAATATGCAAAAGTTTCAAATTATTAAAATGATAGCGCCTAAGACTCTTTCAGGGGTTTTGGGTTCAATTATCTAGTTACTTTATTCTGAAAAAATGATTTCCAAGTATTTTCAACTATTCATTCAAATTAAACGTCACTTTTAATGTTAACCAATTGTCAACAAATGATTCTCAAATATTAATGACAAATGGCCAATTCTAAGAATTGTACATTACAATTTTATATAAAACGGTAACTTATTATTTCTTAATTAATTGCACCTTTTAAAATATCTTTATAGTTGGTATAAACTAAGGAATTACCCACCTTGTATATGGCACTTCCAAAATGTTCAAAACTGCAACTTATCCTTTAGCCACAATCACGTACGACACCTCCAGTGCCAAGCCCCGTCCAATACCACGAAACCAAAATTCTTTGACAACAACCAGCAAATGGAACAATCCTAAACCTGCTCCCGTCGCTGTCACCTGCCGGAATGGATCCTCTTCAAGCAGCTCTCTACTATGCAGCTGTCACGAACGAAACACCAGTGTTACATCTAGTCCAACTCCCCAACACTCAATATTCTTGACAACAACTAGTCAACAGAATGATTCCAGATCTCCTGTCTCTGCTACAACGTTCTTGTAAGGATCCTCTAGATTCACCGAAACTCCTATGGGTTCTCCACTCAGCAACACTTAGATTGCTGTAAATCCCTTTCTATTTATGTTACTTATTAACTGTATTCCTTTCAATAAAACTGTTCTCATAACTAATTCTTCAATTAATCACTTATAAATAACCATTCTTGTATTCATTAAGTTTACCAATACCAATTCTCTTCTGTATTTACTCCAATACTTCTGTTATTTGTTATTTAATATTTCACTTCATTTATATACACCACGCAGATTTAGACTACCCTTCTTAAATAAGCCAGAGCTTTTACATTAAAAGAGGGTTACATTTTATATGATTTTGATAAGATTAAAACGATTTTCTTTACATGTTTTTCTAATTGTTATTTTCTAATAATTGGAACAAACTTCTTAACTACCATATTTTCATTCTTAATGCCTCCTATATTCTAATTCGTATTTGATATCTACCTACTCTAATTATCCTTATCAGAATTTAACATTTGTCATTATTGGTACCACAGTCTCTTAAATATTCTTTTTATATTCAAACCACCTGTAAACGTTCAATAGCTATCATTTCATTAATAATTTGCTTTAACTCAAATGTATTCATTAAACTTTTATAAACACCATTACCCTTTTTTAATAAGTTAATATGAATTCTACTAACACCCCGATTTCTTTTATACATTTTTAATTTTATCTACCACCAACGTATGGTGTCTCATAACAATGGATATCATAAAATAAGTAGAATTACAGGATGCAGTAAGATTGTAACATTTCAACCTTCTGCTAAGGCTGTCGAAATTTACTTCCTTCGGGTAGCTATCAGTCGGAGTTAATTTGGTTCTCTCAGATATAGTAAGATCAGCAAACATACACCAGGATACTATTAGACAGTTTATTCTATTTAACTATAACTACAAAAATAATGAAATGTACTTTACAATAAATTCATAGTTTATTCGGGCGTTGTACTTCATAATTCTGGCTCAGCTGCAACCCGTTATACGTCGATGCATGGGATGCTTTTTGGACAGACCCCCTAGACCCTGCGGCACGCCACTGCCTGGAAACTCGGACGGTTGAAATTAGGCTATTCGGGCAGTCGGCTAACCTCAAAATTCGGTCGGAGCTCGAAAGCACGTGCGGCTGTAAACATAGACAGTTTTGGCTATCTCAAGGGTTGCTTGCGCTTTCGGGACGTTCTTGAAGGTCGCCAGGTCGCCTTGCAGTTCGCGATCTTGCTGCGGACTTGTGTAGTGGCCGTGATTTGCTTCTTCAGCTGGTGTCGCGGCAGATGACCTCGGGGTGGCTGCAGGCGCTCGTGGATGTTCCTCCACGGAGCGGACCAGCCTGGGGGTACTGTCGGTGCTGCTCTTCGTCCCCTGAGAAGTCTGGCTGGTGAGTAAATATCTGTATTGAAAAATAATTAGCACAAATTCAAAACGGCCTCGAAATTTCGCTAAATGCCTGGCCTTTGCAATATGCATTCTAATATGTTTATTTCGAGTTTAATTACGCCGAGTGGCTGGCGGTTTCTCAGAGAAGCGTCGCCTCAAAACAGGTTTCGGGGCGCATTTATAGTTAGCTGAAGGCGGAAAGTGAGCGAATTATTTATACTGGTTTCGGACTGGAAAATTTAAGTGAACGAGTCAGAAAACGGTCCCTTCTTAGGGGCGTCGTCTCACACTGACTCCTGGACAGGAATATGTTCAGGATAACGTAACCAGAAACCGGTCTCCTGGTGGAATCGTCGGCTTAAACTGGCTGCAGGTAAGGAGGTTCAGGATTTCCAGAAATGAAAAGGATGAGAATGAGTTCCTTTAATCGGTCGGGACAGGATCAGGGTTCAGGGAACGGGAATTGGAACTCTCTGGGAGTTATCTCGGAAATGAATGCCTCGTGAAATGGTCGTGAATCTGCTTTTATAAGCTTTCTCCTCCTGCTTCGGACATCTTAGCAACCACTTCGGACGTCCTGGGTGGGAGATCGGCGCGTAGGTGTACCTGCGACTGCTCGATGACGTAGGTGGCCGCACGGGCCAAAGATTCAAACTCCCATACGTAACGTAAAATACGCGAAGGGAGAACGTGCCCATTAATTTGTAATTAAAAAATCGCGTTCGCGCTGGGCGAAACGTTACAAGATCGTAAACAAACATAAAAAGAAGACAAAGAAGGAAACAGTTAAACGAAGACTAAAGGATGAAGTACAGAAACAAAAAGAAAATGTGAAACAAAAGGAAGTAGCGAGGCTTGGAGCTGTACTTAACAAATCAAAACAAGCAGCTAAAGAAGATAAGGATGTTAAGAAGGCCAATAAAGTTAACTTCAAACGAATCTTGAGATAATAATTAAACACTCGGAAGTGTAAATATGTAAATAGTAATATTAAAATTTTAATTAAGAACATCACGGATTATAACACTTGAGAATAATGAAAAATTTTACTTGAAGAAGAGGAGGAAAATAATCAAATTGCAACTTTACCATTGATAAAAGTTAATTTAAATAATAATGAATATCTAGCATTAATAGATAGTGGAAGTCATTGCACTAGCATTATTGTACGAAGACATAGCACCAGCACTGTTGTACAAAATGGCTTCATTAATAAAAGAAGAAATAATTTTAAAGAATTTAGATGTCTTACATAAGAATATAATTAAAGTTAATAAAATGGAAAATATCAACTACTAACCGAATGTTGAATATTAAAATAATTATTAATCAATGGGAAGGTGTTGTTAGATTTTTCATAGTAAGAGGCCTAAGTGCATGGGCGTATCCAGGCGTATATAAGGTAGATAAAATTTATAATAGAAAAAAATATAACTAAATCGAAGAAGAATTTTTAGACTTTGTAGAGCTTGAAGGAGTTGATGCCAAAGCCATTGAGGATTTTGTGACAAACTTAAACCTAGACCCTGATAGGTGTGTGGGTTTAGGTTTCGATGGATGCTCCACCATGTCTGGGAAAGAAAGGGGTGTGCAGGCGGTTTTGAGGCAAAAGTACAAAAAACCTTGTAATTCAATTGCTCCTCGCACAAGCTAAACCTTGTCGTGAACGACTTAAACGTTATCCCAGAAACTCGAAACTGCGTTGGAACTCACAAAGAGATAATCATATTTTTTCGCGAGTCCGTTTTACGACGCAAGATTATTGCTAACATTCTTAAATTATGTGAAACAAGATGATCAGAGAAGTACAAGAGCATCCGTGTTTTTTAAGGATCACTTTGTTGATATTGTTGATGCATTAGAGACATAAACCGAAGAGGAAAATGCAGAAACAAGAAAAAATTCATATCAAATGCCTGCAGCGGCATACAGACCTTCATTTGTTGTGTTAAGGCTGGCGTTTGGCTTATGTTGAAATAATAGGAACAGATTGATACATAGGAATCACGTATTATCGATTCACACGCGTCGTATGAAGTTAAACAAGACTGTATTTCAAAGACGAATGTTGGCTGCGTATCGTAAGCTACTTTATAAATAGTAACAGATTCGCTTGCGCTGTAAAATTGTATTTAAAATATCGACGCTTTTGTAGGCATTTTTCATTTGTATTTCTGTCATCCGACAGTAAAATTTACTTGTGAAAAATAGAAAACAGAAACTGTAAAATAGCTTACAGGAAAATACGATTTTTAATTTTTCATTTAAGACCTCATTGAACTATTTCTGACGTTTAATTATTGATAGTACGTGATTCCTAAATAAATTCAAGCTGTTGTCATTTAGGGCGAATATTACAACGCCAAATGTCGGTTATCAGTGCTGTTTTTGCAGACACCTGATAAATTTCCACATAAATAGCGTATAAATAGTTTAGGCATTGTAAGACAGATGTCGTGTTGTTGTTAAACAAAACCAATGTTGTGAACATGGCACGAACTGCGGTTACTTTAAACAGTGGATGATTATTATTATTAGAGCCCGGATTTATAGCTGTTTTGATATACGTAATAATTAATACCTGAACAGAAACGTTTAGAATGAAATATGAATTATGAAGAAAACAATTGTTGAAGAATATTTATTTTTAGGTTGAAAAAGAATGTTTTTCCGCAACCGTCTTAAAAGTCATTACTACTAAAATCTGTCATTAAAGTATACGTTTCTCTTACTTTTATAACAGTTATATTATAGAGTTGTTGGGTACCAATTTGCTTTACATTTTGTTACAAACTCACAGTCTCGTATAAAAATATTATACAGTGTGGTACAAAAGTCTGGAACACCTGATATATCTTGCAAAATCCTGTTTTGTGGCAAAAACGCTTGAAGGGGTCAAAAAGCATTGTAAATTTGATATTTTTTGAAATACTAGAACTATATACAGTGGCGTACACCAGCAGGGTCAATTGGGGCATTTTTTTTAAAATGATAACCCCTATTTTTTGTTCGAGGAAGTGGAAGAGCACATCGTTTTGAGTATTGTAGTATAACAGTTTTATGAAGTTGCATAATAGCTATTTATGCAACAAGTGCTAAAAGTTGAGGTTTATGCACGAGTTGCATACAATATTTTTTCTAATACCTTAAATTTACTGTTATTAATCCATAAAATTTGAAGAATTAATAATTAGCTAAAGTAAAAGAAATAGGTGTTTTCTGGCCTGAGATGGTTCAGTTAGCTAAAAATAACACACTCTAAAAAAATCTCACTGAAATCTTACTTAATTTCCGAAAAATAGCACTTTTTGGATTTTGACAATTTCGAAAAACTCCATATTCTAAATAAGTAAATATTACTCGGTAAATATGATAGGGGCTAAATAGGTTTTTAGACAAACACAAATTTTTGACGTAAAAAGCTTTTTTTGAAAAATCAAAAATAATTTTTTTTCCCGTATTATGCCGACTTTTTAGCAGTCACTGTATATTGCTAGAATCAGTTAAATATTATTTGGTTCATGTTCATTTTATCTATGCCTGTAATTTTACTGATTTTTGTTTAATTATAGTGACTGAAAGGCTAAGAAGCATAAAGCACCGGCCTTTACACTTCAAGATAAACTGAGATTTTCGATAATACATACATACAAAGGCCAAGAAGCTTATTTTACTTAAAATTACAGAATAATCTTAAAATTATCTGCACCGTCTCTCTGCGTGTTTTTGACCCACACCTGCTTAGAACACACCTGCTCAGCAGAGAAACAAACCCTTGCATAAATTGAATAGCTGCGGTAGAAATTTTACATTGGAAAATTCGAGTGTGTCTATATCAATACAGATATCAGCACCGCCCAGCAGAGTAAAGGGAGAGGGAAGATTGGTGAATTTTCTTCGTTTCAAACCCCAGCCTTAATTGCAAAGTATTCCGCTATACTGGAACTCGTAGCAAATACACTTCAATTGAAGATACTTAACATAGTCAATAGTACAGTTACATTAGGATCCGTCTGCCGAAAAAATCCAAGTGAGCTGAAATTTTGCATACACTTTTATTATGGCATTACAAATAATGTCTCCAAAGTCCCCATCAATATCGCGCTTGCGTTTTAAGTTATTCATGGTTAAAGGTCACAGAAATAAGTTTTTCGCAAATATCTCGCTTTCTATGGGTCGTATAAGCTTTTTAGTTATTACAAAAAATGAAGGCTAGGAAATTCTCTACAAAAAAGATTGTACAAGTTTTTTACGTATAACTAACCATTCAGTAAATAACACACTGTTAACTTTTGCAGACGGGTTTTACTTCCTTTTACGATAAAGAAAGTATTGGATTCACCCCAAAAATTCGAAATTGAGTTTTCAACAGATCTTCACGTTTTAGAGACCCCTGAACCCAAAAAACCTGTTTTCGTTCACTGGTCTGTGTGTCCGTGCGTCTGTCCGTCTGTCTGTCTGTGAAAAGAATATCAAAAACAAAAAGAGGTATGGCGTTGAAACTTCATATATAAGTTTTGTGTACTATCTGAATGCGACAGCAAGCTTTTGAAGAAAATCGCATAACCGGAACTATGATGTTTACTCTTGTGTTTCAAAAACGGCTCTTACGATTTTTTTCAAACTTTACATTTTTATTACATTTTTAATATGGATTGATGTGAGATGGGTGATTTTTCAGTTGAATACCTTTAAAATTCAACTGGAAAATCGCCCATCTCAATCAATACACATTAAAAATGTAATAAAAATTTAAAGTTTGAAAAAAATCGTTAGAGCCGTTTTTGAAACACAAGATTAAACATCATACTGCCGGTTATGAGATTTTCTTCAAAAGCTTGCTGTCGCATTTAAATAGGTAGTACACAACTTATATATGAAGTTTCAACGCCATACCTCTCTTCGTTTTTGAGATATTCTGTTCACAGACGGACAGACGGAAAGACGCATGGACACACAGACCAATGAGAAAAAACATGTTTATTGAATACAGGGGACTCTAAAACGTGAAGATCTGTTGAAAACTCAATTTGGAATTTTTGGGGTGAATCCAATACTTCCTTTATCGTAAAAGGAAGTAAAACCCGTCTGCAAAAGTTAACAGTGTATTATTTACTGAATGGTTAGTTGTACGTAAAAAACCTGTATAATCTTTTTTGTAGAGAATTTTCTAGACTTCATTTTTTATAATAACTAAAAAACTTATACGACCCATAGAAAGCGAGATATTTGCGAAAAACTTATTTCTGTGACCTTTGACCATGAATAACTCAAAATGCAAGCGCGATATCGATGGGGACTTTTGAGACATTATTTGTAATGTCAAAATAAAGGTGTATGCAAAATTTCAGTTCACTTGGATTTTTTCGGCAGATGCTGCGGTTTTCCGTCAAATGTAACTGGACTACAAAGGCAACCAGCACATTCAAACTATTCTCGACATGCTAAGAGATCACAGGAAAGATGCGGAAAATGTTGATATAACCGGCACTCGCGTTGCTAGCCGACAAAAGCAACCCTCCAGTCGCAAATCCATCCGAATTTTGGAGAGGGTCTCTAATAATTCCCTACTTGGATTCCATCGTATCATCTTTAGAAGTCAGATAAATCGCCTGCATTTTCATTGAGACATGAGGGATATTTATTTGGAGGAACGGAATGAAAGTACTTCATTTTGTGCAACTTTTTACAAGACAACGAAGGACAAAGAGAATTGTGGTTTAGTAGAGTAGTTAGTGTGAACGTTGCCGGGTGCGGACGTGTGTGAGTACTCGTCAAAATCTACAGTGTTAATCTTTGGGCAAGTATTGCCCATTGGGAAATTAAAAAAACCATGGTGGGAAATTGTGGAAAGTGTTTTTCTGAACTAAAAAGAACGGACAAAATATTGCCATGTGCCGGCATGTGCGACTAAAATTACCATTCAAAATGTGTGAACATTGGCAGTGACGATTATGCGTACATTACGAGCAAAAAGTGGATCAGTTGGTTTTGTGAGCAGTGCGCCGATAAGAAAAATCATAATATACGGAGTGTATTAGAGAAAATGAAGGAAGCTTGGAACAGCGTATGTAGAAGATTAAGTGAACAGAACGAGAAACTGAAGGATCAATCATAGAAATTAGTTGAGTTACACGGCATTATAAATTCGCGCAACGAATAAATACAAACCAGCATTCAACAAGTAATTGAAAAGCAAGATACGGCGGAAATAAGTTATGCTGAAAACCTTAAAATTAAGAAACACGACCCAGTTGTCTTAATAAATCCGAAGAATCAGGAACAAACAAGTACGGACACAAAAAATTTACAGAAGTTGCAATTTACCAACCTTCGTTAATGCATTGAAAATGTATTTTGCCATTTTTCAAGTCTGGCACAAAATTTTCAAAATCTGAAAAAATAACAAGGGATAGAAATAAAAAAGTTTTAAAATTGTTCACATCCGTATTATTATTGTTTATTATACGCCTCGCGAAACGTTACTTCGAAGTTCTACTGCATAGCAGATCATTAATAAATAATACGTACTACAGTTTTGAACCTTTTCTGCATATTGTACACCTTAATATTAATTTGCAATTATATAAAGATGTTGATTTCGATATTACATTCATTTTTTTATATAACTTTAGAAGATGTATTGCTTATAAGAGTCATGCTTCGACAATGCAAGATACCTAGGTATCCATCTTGATAGAGGCTTGACCTGGAGAACCCATATATGGACCAAACGTAAGCAACTCAACTTGAAGTTCAGCAAGCGCTATTGGTTGCTGGGCAGACATTCCCAACTTTCCTTTCATAACAAACTCCTCATTTATAAAGTAATCTTCAAACCGATATGGCTTTACGGAATTCAACTCTGGGGGACCGCGTCATCCACTAATCTAGCTATAATAGAGAGATTCCAAACAACAACCCTTCGAACAATCCTCAATGCACCGTACTACATAAGCAACGCGGATATCTACAGTGACCTCAAAGTGCGCTCTGTGAAAGAAGAGGTAGTGGAAAGCAGTGAAAGCTATATCGCCAAACTAGAACTTCACCCTAATAGTCGAGCACTAAACTTATTGGACAACAGTGTTCACAATCGGAGACTTAAGAGGCAGTACACTCTTGACTTGCCGTTTAGATTTTAGTTCTCGAGATTATTATATGTTTCTTTGTAAGCGTTAATACGCATTAGTTGTAACTGAAGCAATGTTGATGAACATTTGCTTCCATTGTCACACCTATCACTTACATTTACGTAATTTACTTATTGCTCTACGAGCAGATTGTAAATAGTAATAATCTGACAATAAAAAAAAAATTAGTCATTCTTATTATTACATTTATTAGCTGTTTTAAAGGAGTCCTGAGAATTACAAGCTTTCCGATCGGCGGCTCCACATATTATTATTATTCATAGTTTATTTTCTTTACTCATGAAACATGCTTTAATAGAAAATATAAGAACTGGAGCGTAGATGCTTTTAATAGGAGGAACAGGGCAGTGTGAAAAAGGAATTAGATGTGATTAGACCTTTGAGTTGTTTAATAGATACAGGACCGCGCCAGCATCAATGGCCGCCTGTGTGCAGAGCCAAATTTGCCGCCCCAAAATTTACATTTTTGTTGTAAAATATAAATTTTATGTAGTACATACCTAGTTTAATTGTAACAAATCAAATTAATTTAAGTGAAAAACAGAAATTTTAAAAATGTTTTATTAACAATAAAATTTACAAACAAAATAGTGGAATAAAATTAATAAAAAAACAACAAAATTTTAGAAAATTATAAAAAAGCAACTTTCCTAGTTTTTTTCTCCGCAAATTCTTTAATTAGTAATTCTAAATCGATGGAATCCATCGTGTCGCTTTCTATTGCTATTATAGACAGATTATTTAATCTGTTTTGTGACATTGTGGATCGCATATAATTTTTAATAATTTTTAGTTTGGAGAAAGATCTCTCACCAGACGCAACTGAAACTGGTAACGTGAGTAATATTCTAAGAGCTATTGACATATTTGGAAATGATGCTATGAGCTGATTTTCAAAAATATATTCAAGAATGGACAGGGGCTCAAACTGATGCTTTTCAGCTGAAGTAGGTTTAAGATGTAATTTTAAAGACTTTATCTCTTCAAATAATTCTATTCCATCTACATCTGATTCCTTTCTAGAATCATCAGTTAGATGAAGATGTAAATCTTTACAACATTGTAATAGCTCGTTTTCCGTTAAATCAAACATATTATATAGAGAAATCCAAACATAGTATCATATCTTGTTATTCCCTCAAATCTGTCTCTTAAAGACGATAAAGTTTGATCTAATATATTAAAATAAACGTTAACTTTATAATAATTTTTTGGATCAATAATTGGTTCATCACTGTGTTCATAATCAAATTGTCTGGGTTTTCTTCGTGGTCTAACAGACTGAACAGCAGGGAAATTAGGTTCAATACCGAGTTCATCCGCAAGTGTATTAGCGTCAGTAAGAACATTATTGAATTCTTCATCTGATCGAAGAGCTAAGAAAAAATCTAACAAATTTTTAAAATGCTCTAAGCAAGTTTTTATATTTATAGTAGGATTTTGCATCATCGTATTGTACCAAATAATTGTTGAGCACAAAAATTTATAACTCTGAATTTTTAATGCCAAAGATTTGGCTTGATGTGAAGCACTATGGTCTTGTACGGATAAACGATCTTCAATTACTTCTACCAATGCATCATATATTTGCCCAATTTGGTAACGCAGGGGCTTCACAGCGTCTATTCTACTAGACCACCGTGTATCACTAAGTGGTTTTAAATTTAAATTTGTTGTGTGTTTTTTCAGAATTGACCATCTTTTTACCGACGCAGAAAAACAACAAATAATTCTTGAACTATATCAAAATAACCAGAAGTCTCAAAAGAAACTTTAGCAGCATCGTTCACTACTAAATTTAATGTATGGGCTGTGCACGGCACAAAAAATGCTCGCGGATTTATTTCTAAAAATTTTTTTTTGCAAACCATTATGTTTGCCGCGCATATTTGCCCCATTATCGTACCATTGGCCACGCATGTCGTAAATATTTAAATTCAACTTTGAAAGTAAATTCATTAAAAATTCACTTAAACCCACTCCAGTTGAATCATTAATAGGACAAATTCTATAAAATGCTCGCGTATTTCAATTTTTTTTGAGGACTCATTCAACATTGTAAATCTAAAAATTATAGTCATTTGTTCGATATGACTAATATCCGGTGTACAGTCAAGAATGATAGAATAGTATTTACATTTTCTAATTAAATCCAAAATATTATTTCTAATTTTGTTACCAATGACATATATTATTTCATTCTGAATTTTGTCCCCTAAATAATTTACCATTCGTGTTTCATCTTTTTGTGACTTTTGAGTCCGAAGCACATGTTCTGACATAATAGAATCAAATTTTGAGATCATCTCAACAGCTTTTAAAAAATTACCGTTATTGCTTTCAAATAATTTATTAGATTGCCCGCGTAAAGCAAGACACTGTCGTGACAAATATTGTATTATTAAAATTATTCTCTCAATCACAGCATGCCAGTGCTTTGCTTCTGCATTCAACAAACGTAGTTGCGTCTGGTTTACAGTTTGTTCTTTTGATAACTATTTTATAAGTTCTAACTGATTTTTAACATTTGCATTGTGAGTATCACTTTTTTCGTGCCTTGAAATCAATAGTGACAAATGCTGCCAGTCAGAAACACCTTCCTTTTGTGAAAAATTGTTTTTAATTTTGCCAAATATTGTACAACAAAAGCAATAAACTGCATTATTTTTTATTGAATAAACTAACCACGGTCTATTAATGTCTTCTCCATTTGGAAGAGAACGGTAGAAATATTTTTTCGAAAACCTTCGGCCATTTTCATTACTTGGAAAATTAAATTGCGTTACCTGAACAGGCCCTCTTTCTACAAAAATTTTTGTTAATGTTGTTGATATTATCTCAGGCCACTCTCCAGGATCATCTGAGGTTGCTGTGTCCTGCTGCGACTGCTGTGAATCTGATGAGCAGCCAAACTTCTTTAGTTCAGTTTTTGTTAACTTACCGTATTATATAAAGTTATAATGTACAATTCTTAGAATTGGGCATTTGTCATTGAGATTTTGAGAATTTCTGTTGGCATTTAGTTGACATTAGAAGTGACATTCAATTTGAATGAATAGTTGAAAATACTTGAAAATAAATTTTCAGAACAAAGTAACTAGATATTTTAATCAAAACCCATGAAAGAGTCTCAGGCGCTATCATCTTAATATTTTGAAAGTTTGCATAATAAAAAAGATAAAATTCAATTTAAAATAGAGTAGCCAGTGCACTATATTACCAGATGCTGGCCATAAAAGATGAATGACATTTATATTTGATTTTAACGTACGTTTAGTGTATTTAAAGAATTGATTACGGTTACCATTTAGAATTTTTTCTCCGTATGCAGTTCTGGGCTTTGCTAAGTTAAATTTAAGATAGTTTGAGGATATTTTGTAGGTAATATAGTCTTGAGGTCTCCGGCTTACACGGTAAGCATTCCATAAGAGTCGTTTTTTCTTTATTTTCCTTTTCAATGAATTTTTTACCCAGGGCTTGTCTCGATAACGTTTTTTTGTATGTGTAGGAACAAGTGAATTTGTTGCCTCTCTGATTGCGTTTTTAATATTTCACCATTTGCTTTTAACGTTGTTATCTAAATCAAAGTTAATATTACTTAGAAATGAATTTATTGCACAATAACCTGCTTTATATTAGGCTCCATGAGTTTTCTTTTGTACGTCGTAGTATGTTCATTTCAGTTGTTGTTGTGATGGTAATATGATCACTGTTACCAATGGGTTGTTCGTAGTTAACGGTTGTTACGAGTTTTTCGTCGGTTGTCAATACAAGATCTAACAGGGGCGGAATCTGGCCAAGTCTGTATTTCGTTGGATTTTGGACTAATTGGTACAATGGTAAGCTATTATACATATTCGCAAAGACACCTAATTGACTTCTTGAATTTGGTTGACTAATGCCAATGTTTGACCAATTTATATCGGGAAAATTAAAATCACCATAAATCAGGATGGTTTTATTTTTATTGATAGCAAGATCGATCATTTTTGTCATTTCTAAGTTATCATCAAAGTTACAATTTGGTGGATGGTAAATTGTCGCTAGAAGAAATTCAACGTCTCCTATTTTAATATCAATCCAGACCGATTCAATGTTTTTGTTAAGATAGTTATTGTTGAGTTTTGAGCTAATTTGTAAGTTCTCCAGTTCGTTAGCAACATAAATGCATGCTCTTCCCCCTCTGCATCTAGATCGATCGTTTCGGAACAAGATATAGTTGGGTAATGCTAATAGGTTATCGCAGATATTTTGATGTAGCCAAGTTTCGATTAAAATAATAAATGTCGGTAAGGTTTTGTTTATAATAATTGCAAGTTCGTCAATTTTGGGCAGTAAAGACTGTATGTTGGTGTATAACGTTTTTATGGTTGTAAAGGTCCTCAATAGTTTAAATTTTGACGTTTTTTGTCAATGGTGGGTACGCCACGAATGTATTTTATGGTCCAGTCCAATTCTCCCAGCTCGTGTTTTTCCTTCAATTTTTCTCTGAGATGGCACAAATAGTCACGCTGCAATGGCGTTTGATCGCCGCTTAAAGTAACTTGGCTTGTAGATGGAAGTTTGAATTTTGATTTTAAGATATTAATGTCATAATCCCGTTCAGATAAAATTACTTTAATAGGCCGATTTTTGCCGTTTGATTTCTGCCCTAATCGGAATAGTTTAATATTATCAGTTGGTACATTGGAAATTCCGTGAATAATATGTGCAGATTTTTGTCCTCAATTGCAGCATTCGCATCTTCATTGTTGGATTCTTCAACGTTGTAGATAATAACATTTTTGGCTCTACGAGTTCTTTCATTTATTTCACTTATAATGTGTTCGGTGAGTAACGCTGACTCGGAATTCGTTAAATTAGGATTTGCTTGTTGTTGTTAAAGGTTTTCGACCTCTTGATTGAGTTCGGTGATAAACGTTTTCAATTCAAAAATTTCGTTTTGCTTTTGCATGTATTTATCACAATGGTAAGACATGCGTCTGTTATCGGCAGTCACATATTGAATTTCGATCTTTGACAACCCGGAGCAGGTAGTGTGTAACGGTAACTTGCAAGAATCACAAGAAATTTCTTTATTTAGATTAAGATCCTTTGTGCAAATTATACATGTAGGTGTAGACATGTTTGAGTTAATTATTTGACGTTTTTAGCAGGGATTTATTTACGATAAATCAAC
Source organism: Agriotes lineatus (assembly GCA_940337035.1). NCBI lineage: Eukaryota > Metazoa > Arthropoda > Insecta > Coleoptera > Elateridae > Agriotes > Agriotes lineatus. Next base: position 421,097 of record CALNHX010000176.1, on the reverse strand, counting down.
GCTTACCTTACGCTACTGGTTGCACTTCTGACTCAATTCGTATTTACGCGTGCTTTCGCGATGTTTCCGCCCAGAGCTTACATTTGCGCGCGCTTACAGTGTTTGGAGGTCAACATCCTTATATGTTATCACTACCACTCGATTTTACTCACTTATACGTCGTTATTTTATTATTTTAATATAAACAGTGTATTAGATTTATTAAGCAACGCTGCATAAAATAACCAGTACAGTCACAATTAAGGGCGTTACTTACTCGAAATGTACACCTCCAATTAACGCTAACGTAGCAGTGATCAATAAATATCATTACCACAGATCATTACGACGTACGCTGCTTATCTGAGAGCATCATGCTTCTGTAGGAGGTGAATCAAATAGCCTCCAAACGGGATTACAACTGCGGCTGCAAGTGGAAGATGCTGGCAAACGTCACAGCAAAGCACTCGGGCGCCTTCCTAAGTAGGTAAAATCGCTTAAGTTTTGCAACTCTCGGGTGACGCTAAAAATGCAGGACGAAATTCAGCTAATTGCATTACGTTACCAAAATCGAAAAAGAAGTAATTCACTCACTCTGTGATTACAGGCGATGGCCAAAACGGCTAGCAATATTGTAATAAATGAACCGTCTCAAAGACGTTTTGCTCGGAAACGTCTAGTTTTTTAAGAATTTAGTTTTAAAGTTTTGTAAACTTAGCAACAGTGTGTGGTCAGTCGTACTTAGTTGTGAGTTAAGTCGCCTGCAATTCACATAGCAACGTACTTGATTTAATTAGTAACCTAAGGAGACTGTATCAGGCATACTAGACCTCTTTCATAGCAAAATTCTAATTTGAATGTGCTGTTTGGATTTTTAAATTAACAGTACCTAACTAGTAAGGAAATATCGAATACGTTTTAAGTTTTTTATTTTGTAAACATTCTAAATTACAGTAAGTGCTAAGTGGCTACCCCCAACTTCTATGCATTTCACAAACCTACGTATTATGCTCTCTTCTAGATTTTGAAGTATAATGGTTTATTGAATCCTTATAACTGCTTCATTTATTCGTTGCTGAAGTTGTTCCTGAGTATCAATCTCCACTTCATACACAACCGCTTTTAATGTTCCCCACAAAAAAATATAGGCACGACCAATCCATCGTCCTGGAAATTTCTGATTTAACCATTCTCGGGTTTGAATTCCCCAGTGTGCTGGTGCTCCGTCCATTTGAAAAAAAAACATTACGTAAAATAAATGTCTAAGAATTCAACAAAATTATTCGCGTTTAGTCGATCAGGCAAAATGTGTGGTCCTATAAGCCTATTACCAATAATACCACCCCACACATTAACGCTAAACCGAACTTCGTTTGGTACAGTGCATGGGGGTTTTCATCGCTCCATTTGTGCATATTATGGATATTAAATGTTCCATTTCTGGTGAACGTAGTTTCATCAGTCCACAAGATACGTCCAATAATACCAGGATTTCTTTCTTGCTCACAAAGTAACCATCTGCAGAATCTGACTCTTTACTGGTAGTTTTCTGGTAATAATCCCTGGACGCGTTAGTAATGATACGGATGCAAGCCATTTTGCTGTAATAAGCGATGAACCGTTATTTGGCTAACATCAAACATTCGGGCAATGGATCGGATACTTTGTTCAGGTTCATTTTCAACTACATTTAAGATGTTTTCTTCAACCTCTGGTAACATTCAATGAGGAATGCCTCTGTCAGCTACTGGAGTGGATGCAGTTCTCCCAGTTTCTCACTGTTCAAACTTTGTTTAAACATGGATTTAGCATTAGGAGTGTGAAACAAAGTGAAATTGGGCAAATACAAAAACACATGCAAAACTACAGACTTTGCAGTTTACCAAACGCACTAGGTCAGGTTACGACGTATCGCAGCGACAAGGTGTGCAGTTTGCGCGATAGTGGGTCAGATGACAAACAATAATGTGTAAACGATTAAGCTATCTAAATGCATGCGATTGTAATTTTTAATAGTTGGTTAAAAACACGGCCCACATTTTCTGTATATAAACTCTGTAATATCGATGTTAATTCAATATACCTTTAGCAATGATCGTATATACATTGATAGTGGTTGACGAAGACAACAATTGTCAGTAACGGGGTGGTTTGGCCTGACAATCTCACACTATCTCTTATAAAAAGAAATAAGCTCCATCTCCAGTCAAGAAACTAACCTGGTTCTACAAACTATAAAAAAGTGCTAAGTTCCATAGTGGATTTGGCTACCTTTTTTACATTGGTCCTTCGAGCCGGATCCAAATTTTGGGGTATTTGGGCAACTGGACCGGACTTTGGAAGAAGAAGAATAATTGAAGGAAACATTGACCAATTAATTTTACATTGGTCCTTCTAGCCAACAACTCCCCGGTCAAGAAGAAACTGGATTTTGGAGAAAAATCCTCAAACCAATCAACTGGAGACTGAAGAAAAGAAGTAAGTGCAACAATCAAGAGTCCTGTGACACGCGGAACAGATCCACAACTCTGGGCAAATTAAGCAACTGGACTGGATCTGCCATATCCGTAGGAAAAATTTGGAGGACTCGCAACAAGATTGGTATGTACTTTTCTGTGAATAGATTGGGGAGAAGTACAAATTGAGCCGTCGCCAAGAAGAAACTTCCTACGTCTCAATCAAAGGGATTCCCACCACAGGGGCGAGAATAAGTGATAGCAGCATACGTTCTGCTAAGAAATTCCAAAGCCTTCCGCCGTGCAGCGAGAAGCGGCATTCGACCCGCTAAGAATTTGTAAATTACAAAAGTGGTAAGATACTACTTATTAAGCCAGGTTTAGTTCCAACGCCAGTAAAAAAAAGCTGCAATTATAAAGGAGCAGAAGCAGCTGGCGTACAAAATGTGCCAGTTGCTCACAAATATTAAAACGGATTCCGGAAGCAGGAAAAATCAAATGTACCTAGCCAAGAAAGAAGATGAATTGGAAGGATTGTGGAAGGCATTCCAGAGCGGTGACATTGAGCTACAAAAGCGACTTCCAGCAGATCACGAATACATTAAAAAGGATTTCTACAGCCAGGTAAAAGAAAGATATCAAGTAATTACAAATTACATACACGAATGGCAGGAGAAGTTAAATCCAGCCAGTGAGGAAAGTAACGGCTTAGATACCGAGAAAATGGAAAACCCCATCGAACAAGGAGGCAGACTCAAGAAGCAAGAAATCAAAATGCGATTATTTAGCGAAATGTTGGATGAGGCAGTGTCGGAATTAGAACAACCCCAGGCGAAAATGGTCTACGAGCATAAGGCAAGCAAAATATGCGAGCAGTGGGAAAACATCACGAGCCTTCATGAGGAGATTCTCAGAGGGGAGCAAGAATTCGCTGAGGATTACTTCACGGACGGAGTTTACAAACAGATGCGAGAGCGTTACAATCAGGTAATAGCTCAAATATTTAATAAAATAAGTAGCATCCCGAGAAACGACCAGGAACGATCACGAGAAGAGTTGGCCATCCCATTGCCAAAAATTACCATGCCATTTTTTTAAGTTACGAAAATTGGACAACCTTCCACGACATTTTTGGGCGACTCATCCACAACAATGCCACATTAGGCAAGACAGAGAAGATGCAGTACCTCAAAACCTACCTCAGAGGCGAGGCAAGTGAATTAATAAAACATCTCGACGCCTCTGATGCTAAATACGAAACCGCATGGGACCTACTGACGAACAGGTACAATAACAAAAGAATTTTGTTTTCAAAATTTTTAGACAATATATTAGAGCTGCCCAATTTAAACTATGAATCAGCAGCTAATCTAAAACAGCTGCATGATACGACGATAGAAAATTTACGTGCCATATCCAACATGGGCGTAAATACAGATACGTGGGGACCAATAATAGCACATTTGCTGGTCAAGAAGCTGGGCAAGGAAACGAAGAAATTATATGAACAGTCGTTGACTAACTCTCGAGAAATCCAGGATCTGGCAGTATTGTTAAAGTTTTTGGAAAAAACATTCCAATCACTTGAGGCGATTCAAGATTCGAAACGAAAGCTAGAAGTCGCAAAGCCAATAAAAGCATCGGAGTAATCAAGAAAACCATGGCCGGTAAGAAGTTATCGAGCAAGCATCGGCAAATGTCGGATCTGCAACAGCAGCCACAAGATCACACAGTGCCCAAAATTTATTTCCATGACCAGTGACGATCGGTATCAAGCCATCAGGCGCCATCGGCTGTGTGTGAGATGTTTAGTCCACAAGGAAAACGAAAAATGCTACAATTCAAATAAGTGCCAGAACTGTGACAAATGGCACCACACTCTGCTGCATAAGGAGTGGAACAAACTCTGGTAAGAAATCCACAACAAATAACTGCAAAACCACAACAGGAGCCAAATAGAAAATCCCAAGTGGCCACCACCACCGGACAAAGCAGCGTAGAAGAAGTAAGCAGCCTCGTTAGCAGAAAAATCAAACATCCCAACCAGAAGAAAGTCCTGCCGGAGAATATTACGAACTGTTGAGAGCATTGGTCGATCCAGGGTCACAGGCATCATTTATAACGGAAGAAGCAGCTCAATTATTGGCACTACCGAGATTAAGAATCCAAGCAGGCATTATAGGGCTAGGAAAAAGTGAAGCTGGGAAATCCAGAGGAAAAGTGAAAGTGGAAATGAAGCCACGATTCTCCAGCAATTTCAAAATTTTTGAGGATCTACTTATATTGGCAAGGTTGACAGGAACATTGCCAAGAAACACAATAAGTAGTAAAGAAGAAAACGCATGAGAACAATGCTTACTAGCCGATCCTACCTAGAACATGCCAGGTCCAGTAGACATCCTCATAGGGGCAGATCTATACAAAGATATACTCCTAGAAGGAGTCAAGAAGACGGAGCAAGGGATGATGGCACAGAAGACGGAATTTGGATGGATCATATCTGGAGCAGTAGAAGCAACAGAACAACTTAACATGCGAGTGGTCAGTATCATGTCTAACGTCAAAGAAGATCACTACCTCAACAAGTTTTGGGAGATGGAAGAGGTCCTAATGGAGAAACCTATCTCACAGGAGAAACAAGAATTGGACAATTGGACAATTAGAAGCAACCCATTGGCGGACGCAAGATAGGGCATGTGTGGTGAACATATCGTTCACAGAAGACCCAAGTAGAGTAGGAGAATCGAGACGAAGGGCAGTCGCCAGGAAGCTGCAGTTGGGAAAACGATTCGAACCTGACAAGAACGTGGAGTGCGGACACAACAACTTCATGGAGAAGTATCCTTCAGTAGGACACATGAAGAAGATGGACCAAAGTGGTGGTCCGGGAAGAGGACGTTACATTCCTCACCCAGCTGTAGTAAAGGAGGACAGCAAAACAACCAAACCAAGGGTAGTCAACGGTGCCGCATCCAAGGCATCCACTGGGAGAAGTCCGAACCAGACGATGCACACAGGGCCAAGACTACAACGAAATCCGGCTGACATTCGTCCACAATGGAGGAAGTGCAAACATAAGTACAAGGACAAGTATCCCGAGGTCAGCCGAGCAACCAATCCAAGAAGCATCACACCACAGGGGCGTAATACCATTTCGACAGCAACAAGATGTCCACGACCTATCCAATACACGCTGGGGACACCTATTAATTACAACAGGGTCCGTCAGCAACATAACTACACTCCTCGACATTTGCTTATGGTGCGGAATAAGCAATTTTATGGAGAAGCGCATTCAAGGTCAAGCAACGCCAGCAGAAACCCAACACCCGCAAGAAGGACTTCAGGCTCGAACTGCTGCACTCGACGTCGGAAGCAACGCCCGCCAGTCACGAAGCATGCCGTGGACCGGACGCCTGACCATGGGATTCCCGCCAGTCATCACTTTACTCGGCCATAATGTTCAAACTTTGTTTAAACATGGATTTAACATTAAGAGTGTGAAACAAAGTGAAATTGGGCAAATACAAAAACACATGCAAGTGAGTTACAAAACTAGCAAAAAGCGTGCCAATTCCGTGTTTACAAAGAGACTCTACAGTTTATCAAACGCACTAGGTCAGGTTACGACGTATCGCAGCGACAAGGTGTGCAGTTTGCGCGATAGTGGGTCAGATGACAAACAATAATGTGTAAACGATTACGCTATCTAAATGCATGCGATTGTAATTTTTAATAGTGGGTTAAAAACACGGCCCACATTTTCTGTATATAAACTCTGTAATATCGATGTTAATTCAAAATACCTTTAGCAATGATCGTATATTCATTGATAGTGGTTAACGAAGGCAACAATTGTCAGTAACGGGGTGGTTGGGCCTGACCATCTCACACTATCTCTTATAACAACGAAATAAGTTCCATCTCCTGTCAAGGAACTAACCTGGTTCTACAAACTATAAAAAAGTGCTAAGTTCCATAATGGATTTGGCGACCTTTTTTACACTCACATTCGTTGATCCAGTCGTCGAATACCGTTCGGCATACAAATTAGCAGCAGCATAAAAACTGCCACATTCCCCTAAAATCAAATACTTGTCTGCATACTCCACAAAACTGTACTCCATGACGCTAATTTGGGGAATCAACAATCAACAAAAAACCCTCGAGAACTGTATACTAACGAGAAAAAACACGAATAAACACAAATAAACCAAAATAAAACTAAATTGAAGGTAACACTAAGATTATGAAGATAATGAACACGAAGACAATTAAACACGGCGTTTTGTACAGCAAATTGTCACAGAAATTTAAAAGCCAAATTACTTAAAATACAAAAGTACGGTTTACTTTCGCGTTAGTTTAATTACTATTATTTTCTGATTCCCGAACGATTGTAGTTAGTGATTTCATTATGCGAACGCACCTTACCTGCGCAAAAGGCCGTGTCGAGGAACGCAAATCGGTCTTCTGCATCCAGAACGCTCTTAAAGAGGTCGTGTTTTTCCAGACCCGAATGCCAATGCTGATGTTATAATTCTGCACGTGGCACAATTAATTGTCGTAAACGTTAATTTACGGATTTATCAGTTTGGTTTGATGTTTATTTCGTGGGGACGAATTGTCGCTCGCTTATAAAACCATTGTAATATGAGATTTAATAGGTCGAGGAACAACGTGACGCAGTTGTAAAACTGCGGCGCTTCCATTATGAAGGTAGGCACGCTAGATTTGTTTTAAATATCTCGCTAATGCGTGGGTATTCGTTCTTAATTAGCGCTCCTAATAAAGCCGCAAAATTCTGGGCCACATTTGATAGAATTCTACATGCACTCCGTTTGAAGTCGCACACTTGTTGTTTGACTGGATCGCACCGGTCCACGTGAGCAGAGCCGTGACAACATTCTCAAGAAAGCAGCACACCGTCGAGCAATGACGTTATTACATCATTACTGGCTTGCTAGGGAATCTACGAACTATTGTAATAAAGAATAGAAGACGCGAATTTAGCATTTGCTTTGCTTACTTTTGTAAATGGCAATTTCCATACTGCAAGCGATGAGGTACTCGTTTCGCAAATGGTAGATGTAAATACTGTTTGATTTTACAAGCGATGGCAGAGTTTTGCCACAAGGAGCTTCGATGATAAGAGTATTATGTGACTAAATGTGTGAAAGGATGAATGTACGTAGAATGTGCTGCTAGTCATTAATATGATTACATCCTTCGTTATACAAAATTAAGGTGTATTACCGTTAGACATACATATTTACTGTTTGTGTAACCTACTCGCTTCGCGATGTTTGAAATGTTGCTTGCTTAAATTATTGTTTTTAGGGTCATTTCACTTTATTGCTGTTCGCGACTTTAATGCTCATACCTTGCATTTACTAAAATCATTGCATGTAAAATTTAATATTTTAATAATGTGGGTCATGGGCATGATTTATTATAAATTTTGTGTCTCTAATTAACTGATACGAAATAAACCAAATATACTGACCGTTTTTAATGTTATGTTATTGGTTGTGCTCTTGAAGCAACGTTACAGGTGGTAATAATCTTAGTTCGTCACAGCAGATTAAATAGCAGCAGTTAGGTTGTATTGCAACGCATCCCGTACGATTCCAGTCATAAGGTTTGATATACTGGTTCGTAGTAATTGTATTTCTTTGGGGCTTTGTCAAACCTGGCGCCTACAAAATTAGACCTTTTGCATATTAGTGGTTTGTTTAAATGTAATAATTGAATCCACCCACTCTCCGATAAAACTGAGTTGGCCATTGAAATTTCAGTTAGGGATACATTGGTTATTTGGGCGATAACCGCTGTGCTGTTCTGCACACTTGATGTTTATCCACCACCCCTTTTGTTACTGGGTGTTCAAAATTTAATGCCGATGCTGAATATTTGGTATCACTATGTTTGTTTTAAAATGTGAAAATTGTATTACACATTGTTGTAACATTTTTAGAAAACTCAAGCATTGCAGAAACTTCAAACTTCTGATGGAAATTCTACTTAAATCGAGGGTATGATGACTACAATTACAGATTGGTGATTCCTTTTGTTGATAATACTACAGCAACAAAACATTATTTCATAAAAATATCGCACAATAAGCAACCTAGAATCTAACTTAAGACTGTCAATAACTACTCATCGATGAGGCTAACAGCAAATTGGTATAAGACTCTATTACTCCATCTTTGATGCAGAATCGGATGCTATGTCTATTGTCCGCCATTTAGAATTGACCCTGTATAGAAACACGGATATTTTTACCTTAGCAGTAGGCAATACCGGTAGCGGGTACCGAGAAAATAAAATACTCGGGGCGGACCAAAACTAGCAACTAGCAGAGGTGGCAACTTTCGAATGACGAATTTAATGGCTCCTATAGATGAGACTTGGATAGATGGGATTCTGAGCTGTAGTGAAAGCAACCTATCTAAGGGAGACGTCCACAATTCACCTGTGGAATAGAAGGCAGCAGTTCCATTTGTATCAATAGCGGCGTACTTCAGGTAGATCGGCCCGGCACTACTGAATAAGGTGCAGGCACAGGCAAAGATTGCCCCGTAGGTTGCGCTACTGCGGTTGAAGAAGAACGTGGGATACCACTTCAACTGATATTCCCAGGAGTACTTGTGTGCATGATGAGCTTAATTGTATAGGATCGTAACCATGATTTAGAAATTAAGCTGAGTAAGCATGTATGCTTACAAATAGATAGAAATAAATATGAACATGGCTTGCTTAATACAAAATGCATCCGGAGTTTTAAATTTCCCCCAATCGGATCTCCGGGGGGAAAGGTGTTAAGTCAAGCGTTGAATACTGTAACAGAGACTACACAAAACAAGCGCATTATGCGAGCTTAAAAAATTATAGCTAAATGGGAAGAATACCGCACAGAACTGTATAAAGAAGAACATCCACAGCAAGATGTAGAGGCACTCACAGACATTAAATCATGCTCACTAGAACCGAACATCATTCCCAGCGAAGTGGAACATGCCATCAAGAAGCTTGGTAGAAATAAAGCCACCGGCGAGGATGAAATCAGCGGAGAGATGATTAATGCATTGGGGGACAAAGGAATAGAAATATTTACAAAGATATGTAATCTTATATGGAAGACGAGTGAATGGCCGGAAGATTGGACCAAATCTATGTTCATTACCTTTCACAAAAAAGGCTCTACTGGCAAGTGCGACACTATCGTACTATAGCTCTAATTTCGCACGCAAGCAAAATAATGATAAATATCTTACATGATCGACTGAAAAATTTCCTGGAATGGCAAATTCCAGTGGATCAAGCGGGATTCGTACGAGGTAAAGGCACCAGAGACCAACTACTTAATATTCGACAACTTATAAAAAAATGCAGAGAATTCAATGTGCCAGCATATCTATGTTTTATAGATTATGAGAAGGCCTTTGACAGCGTACGATGGACTGAAATATGAAAAATACTAATTGAAATGGGCGTCCCCGAACACCTAGTTTTCCTTGTCAAAAAACTTTACGATGGAGGTAGAACAAAGATCAAAATAGATAATCATCTGTCAAACTCATTTAAAATAAGCAAAGGGGTCAGACGAGGCTGTATATTATCGCCCTTACTATTTAATATATATGGCGAATACATAATGTGGAAATGCATGGAATGGGGGCATATCGATCGTGGGCAGAAAAATTACAAATCTTAGATATGCAGACGACACTACATTGATTGCTAAAGCTGCAAAAGCAATGACGGAAATACTAACGTGGATTGAAAACGAAAGCAAGGACCTGGGACTTGAACTCAACAGAAACAAAACTAAGATTATGATAATTGATAGAGGTAACAACCTACCAGCAGACCTGCCAGACCTGCAAGGCATCGTAGTGGTTGATAACATTATATATCTAAGATCTTATATAAGTAAAGATGGTGGTAGCACCGTTGAAATTAAAAGACGACTAAACATGGCCAGGGCAGCAATGACAAAATTCAATAAAATTTGGAAAGACAAAAATATTACACTAGCAACTCAAATCAGACTTGTGCAAACGCTAGTGTTCTCAATAGCTCTTTATGCTTCTGAATCGTGAACACTATAAGCAGTTGACAAAAAGAAAATTGATTCGTTCGAACTGTAGTGCTGGAGGAGAATGTTACGTATATCCTGGATAGAGCACCGTACAAACGCTACAGTCATAGAAGAAGTGAAAATGCCAACCATGCTCTCCACGGTAGTGCAAAAAAGAATCCTACAGTACTTTGGACACCTTACTCGATGTACTAATAATAACCTGACAAAACTCATTGTACAGGGTAAGATTGAAGGACGCCGTTCAAGAGGAAGATCTCCCAAACGCTGGCTGGACCAGATAGGCGAAATTACCGGCGGTCCTCTTCAACAGAATATTAGAGATGCAGAAGACAGACTATTGTGGAGGAAAGTCATACAAACCACCTCCTAAATCATTTGACACAAGTCACGACTCTTCAGACATGAATACCCACGACAAGAGAGAGAGAGAGGCAATACCGAATATTATAAATTTAGCCGTAATTCACAACTTGGATTATTACATATTTAATTATAGCAGTAAGTTTATAATCTCGTAAAACACGAAAACCCCTATAAACCCCAATCACGCGTGTTAACAATGTTGAGAATTACACGTTTTGTTCTCAATAAAAAGTACCAAATGTAGTAACGTTCCTAAGCATAAAAACTCGAAAGTTTTAAAATACATTGTTACCCTCATTTTGTCATTTTCCATTTAATAGTTGAAATAATTAATCAGATTTGGCAATTTACATTTATTTCGTAAAAATACAATAATTTTACCTAACTGGTTAGGCAACCTTACTAGCATCAATCTTAAATTCGAACAAGGTACAGTTCTGTGTTTATCATCTCACGCCACACTCTGCATTCTTCAGTTTTTCTGTTGGCCAACTTTCAAATTTTTGGAACTTTGATAAGCTGAATTGGGCTGTTTTTGGGCATTTTGGGGCCATTTCCTGGCAAGTCTTGCCAGTTTGGATCGCTTCCTTTTGAGGTCCCAGTCTCACGGCTTTGACAGCCATCTTCATTGTTGGAAGGATATGGAGGCTTAGTAACCCCTGTTAGAATGTTCCGGAGATTTGTGTTTATATCACCGGCATTCGCTTTGATGGGACGTTCTTTCTTCGCACGCCTGACTGAACGATTTGGCTACTTTACACCTTCAGGTTTGTAGTTGATATTTGCCTACGGTCTCCTTTCTTTAACGCCGCAATCTATCTGGAAAATTTGTATTTTTAGCCATTTTATTGCACCCTGGAACTGAATTTTTACCTGGATTGGTTCTATTTGTATTGGGGCAATTGGTGCCTGCATCGCTTGCCTACAGTCTGTTTGATGTCCGCTGGTCTCAAGGTACGCCCCCCCTGCGTTACTCACTTCGCTGCTGGAAGCCGACGCCTTCTGCTCCCTGTGTCCTTGACGCACTAGGTGTTCCGGAAGAGCTGGTGGCTTGAGTTCGACCCTGGCCAGCCGAATCTGTGAATCGTACGAAACATTTGATTTGGGGTGTGTATATAAGCTAGCGAGCTGACCGCATAGATAGTTGTAAGGCATTTCATGCCGTACATGTGCTAGCGAATTAATTGTATAGGTAGCATTAGGGCATTTCATTACAATACGTCTCGCGCCTTATGTATTTGTAGTTTAAATTTTTGTGGCAGCTGTGTTAGCCACGCTAGTTATTTTTTGGAATGGGATTTTAGATATTCGTGGTATTGAATGCTACGTTTACATTTGCTTACCCTTGGCCTGCGGCAAATGTGATGAATGTCGTTTTTGAATTGGGTCCCCTGTAATGTAACGTAAAATTCAGATATGCTATTAAGCCTTTATAGGACGTTTAAACTTACCTAGATTACAGCTAGCTATATTTAACAACGGGATCTGCCGGTAGTTATCTGTTCAGGCCAGTGCCCTCCAACTTCAGCAGCTGAGGTTAGATTTATAAACGTCATTGCGCTGTGGAATTGGGTTGTGTCGCGCGCGGCAAGTTAACGCTCAAAATTTAGATATTCGTAAAGCGATTTTGCAATTGTTTTTTTCCATTGTCAGGGGCATATTCAAGCCGTTGTTTTGAGCAGTCATAAAAAGCATGAGTTTATGATAGAAATCGCCTCGACCCTGTATGTTCATACAACCGTAAGAGGGTTACGACCCTTCAAAATCTTGAAGTTGTCATATTTAAGTTCGAGCTAACATTCGGGCTAGTAGTTAGCCTTTTCGCTTGCATAGCTCTGTATAGCCGCGCTCTGCCTCACAGGATGCGTGCCAATCTTTGTGCCTCCTTTATACCTGCGTTGCCAATCGAGTGGCAATTTGATCGCGGCAGCTTAAAGCTTAGTTGGTTTTTCTTATGCACGCCTATATTGGATGAAATGGTATTATTGATTATATTTATGCAGTGCCCATTGTCGTTTTAACGTGTTTAGGTTAGTTATTGATCTGTTTGTGTATTTTTTTATTGCTTTTGTTGATTGTCGATTTGCCTGTCCATGTTTGTCTAGTTACTGTTACCGTTTGCACTATAGGACCAATTGTTAAATAAATGCTGTTATTTGTTATTGGTTTTACTATTTGGTTTGCAGGATTTATCCAATGCCTTGGGGGAGGTCCGACCCAAAGATTTGTCAACGTCGAGAACCTGGCGCCCTCTCCTCTAGTTTTTTTCAGCTTAGCTGGAACCCCGACCCTTCTCGGCGAGTTACCCAACTTAGGCCGATATTTACCAGCTGGCAAAATATCAAGTAAAACTTTCGCCTAAAGGTAAGGCCAACCCTTAATCCTTCGTCACAACATGTAGAAATATAATCATGTACAACCCACTTTAGGTGAACTTAGTTGGCAATTTCTTAGAGTACTCGAAACTATACACCGTTCCCTTTAACTTGGTTCGGTAAGTCAGTGGCTAAGCATCCTGACTACTGATCTATGGGTCGATTGCCTTTTCTGATAAGGTTTTTAAAAATAAAAAAAGTCCAGATGAAAACTATGATTAGTAACTGCATACAAGATAAGCGTAGAGCAAACGCAGGCAAAAGCATTTTATTGGTTGGACCTCTATAGATTTCATTAGAATTCAAAAATATATGTGGCCCGTGTGCTTTCGATTTTTAAAATCAGTGACATTAACGTTGTCAGAATTACTGCAGTTTTACAGTACATAATATTTCAAACTATGTTTTAGTACTACGAGAACTTTAAATAATTTTGTGGAGTTCACACGGTAGTATAGTACTTTCAGCGACTACCGATAATATCCCCAACAAAGGTTTTGCAGGATTACAACTACTTACCTACGACTCTCAGTACTGATAATAATTCTCGTTGTGGTTGAAAGCAAGTTTGGCTTTTGTCCAATTGAACTGCTTTAGCAGTTTACTGACAAGCTCATTAGCTTATCGTGTAATGCTTATGTTAAGTCCTGGTAGCTTAATAGTATATTACATAAGAAGCTACGAAAGTGGTACATATATTGTGAGTGTATTTGAGAAACGAGGCGATGCCTAGTAAAGCCGAGTGACTTAAAACATGAGCGTACAATACACTTTCGAGCGAGTCATATACGTTATTTTCCCCACGATCACAAAAGACATATTTTTGCAATTTAATGAATGACAGCTTTATTGTGACAACTGACAATGTCAGTAGATTGTAAGTAGTTTTTAGTTTAAAATGACATATTGTCACCCGTTTTTACTTCCCTTTCCTATATAAAAGACGTATTGGATTCACCCCAAAAAATTGAAATTGAGATTTCAACAGATCTTCACGTTTTAGAGTTCCCTGAACCCAAAAAAACATGTTTTTGTTTGTTGGTCTGTCGGTGTGTCTGTCTCTCTCTGTGAACAGAATATCCCAAAAACGAAAAGAGGTATGACATTCAAACTTCGTATATAAGTTTTGTGTACTATCTAGATGCGACAGCAAGTTTTTGAAGAAAATCGCATAACCGAAAGTATGGCATTTACTCTTGTAATTTTACAGTTTTTTCGATTTTTTCAGAAACGGCTCTAACGAGTTTAATGACTGCGAGAAACTACCGATTTTTTAAATGAGAGCGCGGAATAATCTTGTCCTAACAAATGCTGATGCAAATCCTAGCCAGGGCAAGGATTTTTAAAAATCAATACGAACATTACAAGGGGCACGACAAAGACCAACCTTAGAAACAGAAAGCGAGTTCTAAGAAACAATTTACACAAGTTGAGACATGGCAGGTGTGAATTAATGCAACAGGTAATAGTATGTTCCAGAGAGAGCATCATACAATAAGATTGCCATCGAAATTGCGTAATTTCTATCGGGAGTCTAATCAAAGTTCAATTTAATTAACATATGTGGGCATGTCAATCAATTTAATTGGGCCATTTAATTGAAGCACAAGATGGCCGCCAAGGGAAACTATTTCTACTGATAATTAATAATTGCTAAGAGTAACACACAAACTCATAATTATTAAGAATTTATTATAAAACTGTAAAGACAACACCAAGCTTGTTTACATATAGTACAATGTTCTTAGTTTTTC
This sequence comes from Agriotes lineatus, assembly GCA_940337035.1. Lineage (NCBI taxonomy): Eukaryota > Metazoa > Arthropoda > Insecta > Coleoptera > Elateridae > Agriotes > Agriotes lineatus. The sequence goes on along the minus strand of CALNHX010000176.1, from coordinate 406,060 downwards.
ATTCCTTGAAGTTCTACCAGTCTTAACAATAACTAAGTTACCAGATAACTCACAACTTCCTATTTTAACTTAAAACATAAGCCCCATATAGAGTGATTGAAAACATTTCTCGCATGTTCTGGAATTTGAAAGTGTGTCCTCACTGTTATCATTATAACCTCGAATTGTATTCTTGACAGAAGTTTGACAATATTATTGAAAGCATTTTGAAGTTTTTTTGACATTCAATAAATTTGGGTTTTTCTCAACTGAAGCTACGACGTGACATTTTTGGTGTTACAATGATCAGTCGCTTCAGGAGAAAATTTTTCCATCGCTCTACATCTCACAGGTTGGCAAATTTCTTGCTTTGTTCTATTGGCTGTCAATCTCAGTGCTGCCATTTGTGTTTATAGGTCCAACATTATCATCCTCAGATTTACTGTTAACAACTTACATATTACCTACTATAGTCTGTTTTTAAACTAGGAGGAGCAATTGAAAAGGCGTCTTTATACTATAATGTACCACCATAAAATACACTATTAAAATTTGATGGTAATTTTGAATTATTTCACCTATGTTTAATTAAAACACAAAACTGCTAACTGATGTGTAAACGCTTTGAATAGCTGATATGTCAACACACGTGTCAAAATATAAGCAACTTAGTATTGTGTAAAACAGTAGTCTTAGTAAATTCCAGATGTAGATTTTAGTTGTAAGAAATTTGAATTGTTCCTCATAGGTAAAAACCGACTATAGACACATCAAGATAATTGACATTGCTAAACCGTGTTTCATTATCAAATATGAGCTATTTCAACTATTAAATTTGACCGTCTTACCTTCCCACGTTCCCACCACGCATGGTCTAAGTTTGTTACATTTCTTTACAATTTTTGCAGGCTCATACACAACCCCTTTCTCTTAGTAACATTTTGATCAAGCTGAAATTCGTTTCTTGTTCTAGTAGTTTTATCATGATGCTTAGCTACATCCTGTTTATGTACTAATGTTCACATGGACTATTTCCTTATTCTCTACTTTAGAAACTAACAAGTTATTACTTACTGCTATGTTACTTATGTCTCCTATTCATTAACAATTATAAAAGAGTAACTCCTACTCCAGATACAACACTATTACTATAATCTAACCGTGCTACATAATGACCTTTTAACAATTTTTACACTACCTTCCGCAAAGCCCATATTTTTAGAATAATACAGCTACACTCTATTTTTTAATGCCACAGACAAATTTATGCAACCCATTTTTGCATTATACTAGTTAACTAGATAATATTTTTTGAAACTTAATTTTATGGATGAAGGATTCTAACGTTAGTCACCTTGACAGTGTCAATTTGTCATTAACTTTTCGTATCTCATAATTTTATGAGACAAAAATGTCTTCAAGCGAATATATGTCGAAATAGTTATATATATTATAACTTCACTTTGTTTTCTTACTTTATAATTAACATTATGACATTAATCGAACTGACACATAAAACAACCTAACTTCTTGACACATATTCAATCATTGCCCTCGTGCTTTAAAAATAAAATTGTTGATCCAGGTTTCATTGGAAACAGAATTTTAGGTTGCATAAAGATTGTCCGCGGCATTAAAAAATAAAGTATAGTCACTATCTCTTAATTAATTTCTTCTGAAAATTGTTTGAGCAAGTGTGAAAAATAAGACACATTATCTCTGGTGCTATACTGAACCCAAATGGTAATATCTTAAATTTATAAATGAGCTAAATATACATAAACTATTGAACTTTTCATTCAGTTTCCGGGCACGTTACCATGGGTTGGGGGCTGAAGAAGCACAGGCCCCCTTAAAGAAAAGAAATGCCTCCCATAGTGCCTCTCACTCAAAATAAAATAGAATTAAATGAATTTTTGGTGGGTAAATTTTCAAAAAATTATTAGTTCTTATCTATTATAAACAAACAATTGATAAAAATTCTCCATTCAAAACAAAAAGTATAATGTAGGTGGAAAGAGCCTTTAGGCATAGGTCAGAACGTTTCTGTAGACTCTAAGAATGCAATTATTCAACATTTTGACGAATATTTTCCTAATGATGTGGACATTCAAGATTATATGTGGATCGCCAACCCCTTTTGAAATTGTGAAAACATTTCTCAACATTTGACGCAAATTTTCATTAAATTTTGTATTATCCATTTCTTTTGTGATTTGATTTATCAAAAAAATAAGTAGCATTATTTTTCTCAATTGTTGCTTCTAGTAGAGATTTATTTATTTTACAACCATTTTTTTTCTGTTTATACAGTGTGCCCCGGATGGAGTTGACAAGATGAAAAACATTTTTATTATTGATTTTATGACAAAGTCATTCTTTATAAAAAGTTCTGCTTGTTGAATAAATAAGTTTACCATCAGAAAATCTAAGATTAAATGTACAGAATGTCCATAAATTAAGATAAAATCAATCAATTAAGAAAATGAAAAATCTACACTTTGACAGTTCAATACAATAAAATGACAAAACAGCAACCTTTGATCGACAAGATTAAATTATGATTATCTACAGTAAATTCAAGATAAGACGTTATCTTAATTAAACTTAACAACATACAACCATAACAATCTAAATTTAAACTTGAAATGTTGTATTTTAACTAATTTTATTGTTTTAAGGAACTTTTTCTATTAACAGTAAACTCTAAAATGCAATAAATGGTATTTCTCTCTTAAAGCATTTTCATGTTATCTTAATTTATGGACATTCTGTACATTTAATTTTAGATCTTCTGATGGTAAACTTATTTATTCAACACGCAGAACTTTTTATATAGAATGACTTTTTGTCGTAAAATCAATATTTTTTTCCTCTTGTCAACTCCAGCCGGGGACGCACTGTAAACAAATATTGTTACAATTTTTGTGATTTAAATTCACAAAAAAAATTTGTTTATTGTAAATTTTATTATTATTTTTGTAAAATAACCCCACAATCATAAGGATTTTTTATTTTGCAAAAATAAAACTTACACTATGTATATGTACAACAGTCTTTAGGGGTGCTTGAGAAACACCTAACATGCTAGAGGGTGCGCCCAGAAAAAATGTTGAGAACCACTGTCGTAGAGAACAATATTATTTTATCTAGCATGCCAGTGTATATGAATTGAACATCATGCCTATCTATGTATTCATTTGTGCATTATATCTGTAACGTTGCCATATTTACGAATCTTAATTTACCTACATTTTGGTGCTTGGGTTTTCAGTTTAGTTTTAGGTGTAGACCGATTACATACACCCTGTATATTTACAAACAGAACAACAAAAGTGTTTGTCATTTGTATGAGATTCATATGTGACTATTCTACAGGGCGATCCATTTGGTTAGGACATTTTAGAATTTATGTAGCTCCAGATAGTAATAATAATAATAATAATAATAATAATAATAACAATAAATTTACTTCTCAATAGTTACATAACTATTTACAAAACAAATAATTAAAGTATCATACAATTGAGAAATCGCAAGGATTCAATTCAAATAGGTAGATGACCACCTTTGATTTTCCATTAAACCCTGAAAGATATTAGATGTGTTCAGAGAGAATGTCCATCATTATACGCAGAAAAGCTAGAGTTTTACATGATCTAGTTAGCTGAGTCAGTGCATGCCTCGGATCGTGAAAAAGTCAATAAAATGATACCTACAATCCTACAAATGCCTGTTTAGTGCATTTTGAGTTTGGCATCAGAAAAGCACTTAAGTAACATAACATTATGCGATGGTGCCAACTGATTTTACTATTTCTATTTACAAAACAGAAAAGGGTTTGTCACCTGTATGGGATTGCATATGTCTAACTAAATAACGTTTTACTGTGGTTCTATATTCACAAACAGAACAAGAAAAGGATTTTTTGCCTGTATGAGATTTCATGTGTCTGACTAAACTACTTTTGCGGATAGATTTATATTCACAAACTGAACAAGAATAAGGTTTTTTGCCGGTATGAGATTTTATATGTGTGACTAAATGACTTTTCTGGGCAGATTTATATTCACAAACTGAACAAGAATAAGGTTTTTCGCCTGTATGAGTCCTAATATGTATGACTAAACTATTTTTCAGTGCAGTTTTATAGTCACAAACAGAACAAGAAAAGAATTTTTTGCCTGTATGAGATTTTATATGCGTGACTAAACTACTTTTCTGGATAGATTTATATTCACAAACTGAACAAGAATAAGGTTTTTCACCTGTATGAGATTTCATGTGTCTGACTAAATGACTTTTCTGGGCAGATTTATATTCACAAACTGAACACGAATAAGGTTTTTTGCCGGTATGAGAATTTATATGTGTGACTAAATGACTTTTCCGGGCAGATTTATATTCACAAACTGAACAAGAATAAGGTTTTTCGCCAGTATGAGTCCTAATATGTATGACTAAACTATTTTTCACTGCAGTTTTATAGTCACAAACAGAACAAGAAAAGAATTTTTTGCCTGTATGAGATTTTATATGCGTGACTAAACTACTTTTCTGGATAGATTTATATTCACAAACTGAACAAGAATAAGGTTTTTCGCCGGTATGAGATTTCATGTGTGTGACTAAATGACTTTTCTTAATAGATTTATATTCACAAACTGAACAAGAATAAGGTTTTTCGCCGGTATGAGATTTCATGTGTGTGACTAAACTACTTTTCTGGGCAGATTTATATTCACAAATTAGACAAGAATAAGGTTTTTCGCCGGTATGAGATTTCATGTGTGTGACTAAACTACTTTTCTTGGTAGATTTATATTCACAAACAGAACAAGAATAAGGTTTTTCGCCGGTATGAGATTTCATGTGTGTGATTAAACTACTTTTCTCGGTAGATTTATATTCACAAACTAAACAAGAATAAGGTTTTTCGCCGGTATGAGATTTCATGTGTCTGACTAAACTATTTTTCACGGCAGATTTATATTCACAAACTGAACAAGAATAAGGTTTTTCACCTGTATGAGATTTCATGTGTCTGACTAAACTATTTTTCACGGCAGATTTATATTCACAAACTGAACAAGAATAAGGTTTCTCGCCTGTATGAGATTTCAAGTGTGTGACTAAACTACTTTTCTGGATCGATTTATATTCACAAACTGAACAAGAATAAGGTTTTTCACCTGTGTGGGACCGCATATGTTTAACTAAATTACCTTTGTGTGATGTTGTATATACACAAACAGCACAAGCAAATGGTTTCTTGCCTGTACGAGATTTCATAGGTGTAACCAAACTACTCTTGGCTGTTGAATTTTGAGGCACATAATATTGGTTTTTAATTTCAAACTCACATTTAATATCAAGTTCGGAATGAATACTGATGTCATGATTGCTTTCAATGACTTCTTGTTTGACAGAAAACATCTTAATATCTTCATTGCCATCTACGTCTGTTAATACCTGCAGAGATGTTTCTGTTGAACTATTAAAATTATTATCTGCTGTTTCTTGATTAGTGGTCATCATAGGTAGTTAAATATCGACTTGAGAAGTAATACTGTTTCGCTCGGTAATCTACGATTATGAGAATTTTTGAGGTTACAACACCTGGAACAAGTAGGTATTATTAGAATTAGCAAATTACATTTATTTTATTTTGGATCCATAGGTTAGTTTAGTGACCATTGATAGTGGGCAAAATATGGCTTTTATGGCCAGAGGGTCTATAAAGTTTCTAAGCACTACAACAAACAATATAGCAACACCACCAATCTACACAGTAAATGCAGCACACCAAAAATTTACAGCCCGTGCCCAAAATACTGAATCCTTGAATTTTGTCCTTTTCGAGAATCAAATTAAAATATAACATTGGATGTACCATCTGCATAATCAAGAAATTTCAAGCACTTCGCATAATCTATTCATTTTACGCTTAATACATAAATAGCTATTATATACTGTTCTCTAAAGAAAACCGCAGTTATTTTAAAGCTAATATTCTGAATGGAATAGTTATTTAGTAAAGAGCGCCGAAAGAAAAAGTTTACACTCGATAACAAAGTTTCCAAAAGTGTAAACGTTCTTTGGGCCTGAGGTACGTAGAACGTTTTACATACAACTTGGTTCAGATGCACTACTGGAATGGTTTGTTCTAAATACGCTCTTCAGAGTCACTTTCTACTGAAGGTATTACATTTTACCACATATTAAATTATATTTTTAATATTAACAAATAAATGTATTGCTATCCTTACAATGAAGGTTGCAAATCATATATTTGAACATTACTTTCGTTGCTAGTTTTGTTTTTTACAGCTCATCAGGCATAAAGTTACACTTTTGATCATGGTACTACAATATAAAAAACAGTTCCGGCCCGGTTGTGTATAAATATTATTGCATTACAAACTGAATCACTATAACTACCAATCCATTATTGATTTATAAAGTCATTATAGCGAATTAAAATAGCTCTCAAAGAGTCGGATATAATTTTTAGTTCTATTCATGGGCATGTGTTAATTAGTAAATGTAGCAACCGTTTTGCTCTTATGTTGACTGATTACAATTTACCTTAAATAAACGAGAAGTCTTTATACATTGGATGGAACGATTTAGAACTACTCCAATAACAAAATTGTAGCCCTTTACACCGTCTGTAAAGTAAAGAATAATATTCAGTAACAATTCGTGTGAACACGCATACACTTAACCTCAGGTTCAGAAGTGGCGCAATTGACGCGCAAGTGCACTAATTAAATATTGCAATTTCAAACATCAACGTTGTCAGAGAGTTGAAGTCGCTCATTTGATCAGACACTAGGCGAAATGGACGAGTGGATTAAATAATTAATCACTTGCTTTTGTTTAACAGAAAATATATAACATCACTTGATGGAGTACAGAAGACAGGTTAACCACCTTTCAGTGTTGGTATATGCGTGGAGTGTGGACTGTAGCTCCCTCTACCTGATTAAATAATTCCCATTGTAGGTGTAAAAATCCCTACCGCTTATTGGTGATAAATTTGAAAATCGTTAATAAATTCTACAATAAAATATCAGTTAACTGAACATAACTTTTATTAAAAAAGAACAAAACCAAATTACCCGTAAAATAACTATAAAAAATAAACATATATACTGTACACGGAAGTACATAAATATAAAAAATAAACTTATTGTATTCTAATAAGAATTACTTCTCAGACTTAAAGCTACAAAAATAAATAAATATTTTATTTAATAATTATTAAATAGAAAATAGTAAAAATAAACACTAAAAAGAAATTTTGTGGACATAGAATTAATCGTAAATGCTTTTGTTAGAATGTTTATAATGATCCTCTTTTGGAGTAAAATTGGTGCAATTAATTCCTTCGAATTTAAATTTAGTTCTCAGGACGCATATTGAAGTTAGGCTATCTGAACTAATTTTATGTCGTTTTTGTCTTAATATCTGTTATTAGAATAGAAAATACTCTCAGACTCCGCATTTGAATAAGGAAGAGTTAAAATTATACACGCTATTTTTGCAATATTTTTAAACAAATATTTACCTGTGAAATCTTGGGCCTTTTCAATTTCTAACCACATTTCAACTGTGTATCGTCAAAATAGTATGGAAAAAGCACGCCATTCAAAACCAAGTGCATCAACATCAATAATGTGTCTATAAATATTGAAAATATTGGTTAATGTACTTAGCGTGTTATTTCTACTGGTTGAAAACGCAACTAACTCGAATTCCTAAAATAATATATTGTTAACCATTTATGTCCCACATTAATTTTTTTTTTAATTTCAAGGAAATTTTTTGATAAATGTAGTCAATACCCTTTATTAAACATAAAAAATACAAAAATTTTATAAACTTATAAATACATTAGAAAAAAACAGGTGGTCTTCCTGTATAACCACTAGGCCATTAGTCTTATGCACTTTCAGATGTATGAAATTTATAAAAACAGTTTTTGTAGCTCGACGAACATAATCCAACTTTACATGTTGAACATGACCATCTGGAACGGTCCACCTTTGCTTTTGTGGAGCACATAGAACAACGCCTGGATGTCCCATATACGAAAAGATGGCTAACTTTATGGTATAGTATTTCTACAGGAACATTTATTTTGAAGGCGTTTATTTTATATTTTCGTCCTTTAGGAGTACTCTCAGTTGTGGCCCCTATTAGTCCACTGATTACAGCTAAGCGAAATTCTTTCAAGGAAATTGACTTAGTAATAGACCTTAGACTGAAAATAATAAAAGCATTTGCCACGGTAACATCCAAAAAGTGGAAAAAGATCCTGTGCCACTATTTTTTACTTTTCCTATCTATAGCATAGTAACTTTTGTACATGTCCGCCTTATCTACCGCGCCCATGTACTTATTATAATCTTTTACTAGTAGTGGGCAAGGAACCACAGTTATAGACCCATCCTTATTTTTGCGGTTGACTTGTGAAGAGTCATCTGGGTTGTGGAAATTGGACAAGAAGTTTGTAGCTTTTTACTTCCTTTTACAATAAAGGAAGTATTGGATTCACCCAAAAATTCGAAATTGAGTTTTCAACAGATCTTCACGTTTTAGAGTCCCCTGATCCCAAAAAACATATTTTTTTTTATTGGTCTGTCTGTGTGTCTGTCTATCTGTCTGTGAACAGAATATCTCAAAAACGAAAAGAGGTATGGCGTTGAAACTTCATATATAAGTTTTGTATAGTATGTAGATGCGACAGCAAGCTTTTGAAGAAAATTGCATAACCGGAAGTAGGTGTTTACTCTTGCGATTTTAGAGTTTTTTTAGATATTTTCAAAAACGGCTCTAACAATTTTTTTTAACTTTACATTTTTATTACATTTTTAATGTGTATTGGTGTGAGATAGGTAATTTTCCAGTTGAATACTTCTAAAATGAGTATATTTTGTTTGATTTTCTATTTTTTTTATTAACTCCTATTTTAAATAGAACACCCGGTATATTATTACATTTTAAATTCAGCTTAAAATTCTAGAGAAAATTTGTCTTTTGAACTAACGTAACGCTCTATTTTGTACTGTTTTTGTAGAATTTGTAATTTTTGAAAAATTTTGATAAATGCTTAAAAATTTGAAATCAAATGTTTTGCTAATTATAAGATCACTGTAAAAGGAAGTTGTGTGCGTGTATCACACCAGATTTTTATCTTTCCATTTGACATATAATAGTCCATTCTCTCCAATCTATTTCGCATCTTTCCATATCCTTGTCAGATTGGATATCTGTGGGCAGACATTTTCTAGTTTGCCGAACTGTACCACATGCATAAATCTGCGTCTTGGCTAAATCTTCTAAAAGTCTTACAGAGCTGAAGTAATTGTCGAAGTATACATGATGGTTTTTATGAGCTAAACATTTAGTCAGATCTTTAACAACACGTTCTCCTAAACACTTCTCTTGCAGTTGATCTACTTTTCCCGTGTAAATTTGAAATTCACAAACGTATCCTGTTTGATCAGCTCGAACCCACACTTTGTACCCTCGTTTGGTCGGTTTCATTGGTAAATATTGCTTAAGGCTTGATCTACCTTTAAATTTAATCATACATTCATCAACAGACTGATTTTTGCCGGGTTTATAACATTTCAAATACGTTTGAGAAAGAATATTCAAAAAACGGACGCACTTTATATAGCTTGTCAAATTGTGCAGAATTCCTTTCAGGTAACACAGAATTATCATTTATATGAAGGTTTCCTAAGTACCAACTAAACCTGTTTCGTGACATTTGAGATGCAATATATACATCTCTGAGTTGAGGATTAGACGACCAGTAATCCTTATAACTAGGTTTGATTCCCATCAGCAGATTTATGGCTAAGAAAATCTTCATTTCATCTTTTGTGGCTGATTTGAAAGGCTTTTCCTTTTTTGTAGCGTATAAATTTGTTTGAAAGACCAAGTGATCTAACAACTCCTTAGGAAAAACTTCTAAAAATACATCGTATGGAGTTTTAATGTTTTCTGACAAATTTGGACCATAATCTTCTGTAAACGGTAAAATATTTTGGGTAAACTTTTTCTTTTCCCATTCAATACAATAAGGCTTTTTACCCCGAGTCATTGATGAATCCTCCTCTGACCCTGATTCATATACCATCTCAAAACGAGGTTGCTTGAAAACTTGAGCCAGGGGAATATCGTCATCAGAATCTAATTCACTTGTTAGTTCATCACGCAAAAATATATTGTCGTTTTCTTCCTGAAAGTAATGCTCTTGATTGTCAACAATCTGTGAAGAAGTATCTCTTGATGTTGATGGAACAGCCACATCGGGTGTGTTGTGTTTTTGTTTTTATAACCACGTGGGTAAAGAAAAGACTCGGAACTCGTACAAATGTAATCTTGATTTATTGCGTAATAAAACACCTGTGGATACAACATAAATGAATAAATGAACTACATATAAATGAATACTGAATATGCATCAATAATATAAGCCATCAATAATATAAGCAAGCGCATTACCTTCACGTGTGTTTCTCGTACGGCAGTCAGAATGCAGAAGAATAATTTAACATTTTCCTAAACCGTTGTACAATACGAGCATGCGCAAAACCTTAATATTAGGGAGCAAAACTTATACTAACAAATAATATTTATAACTGGATTAATATATAACACCTCCCTTCTTTAAATGCATCTTAAGGAGAGTAGCGCATTGGAGGTTTGATTTTCCTGGGTGGTCGTGGGGTGAAGCAGCTCGTTAGATTGGTCAACTTGGTTTCTGCAGCTTGCCTTTTCCTTCCACTGCCAGAACTTTCTTCTTTGTTCTGATCTGCTTCAGTGCTGTGTGAATGGTCTGCACCTACATCTCGTTCTTGTGTGGTGGCAGTACTTGGAATTTCTGAATTTACCTCGTTGGAGATTTCCGGTTCCTGCAGAGCGGTAGGAGTACCTCGAAGTGCAGTCATTTCTTTGTTGGAATGACCTTGAGAATACCTATAAACTGGCAAGGGTGCTCCAAAATGTACACTAGACAATTTGTTATTGCAATCGTCTGTTTGAACCTTTACATTACTTTGAATTTCAGGATTTTCACTATATTGTCGCATTTGATTGGCATGACGGGTATAGGTTTTGCCATCGTGTAGTATTTCATATAAGACTGAGCCAACTTTATTTAATACCGTACCTAGTTTCCATTTTGCTTTACCATCATAATTTCTAAACAAAACCGATTGGTTTACTTTAAATTCAATTTCTTTATTTATCGAGTTCTGACTAATCATTTTAGCTTGTTTATCTATAACAGTTGCCGTTGCATTAGGCAACATTAAGTCTAACCTACTTCGTAAGTTTCTCTTACAAAACAAAGATGCGGGAGATTGCCCTGTAGTGGCATGTGGTGTTTTTCTATATTGCAAGAGAAAATTACATAATTTTGTTTGCAAGTCTCCTGGATCGTCGTTCATTGCATGCAAAGCTGTTTTTATTGTTTGAACATAACGTTCAGCCTGACCATTTGAACTGGGACTGTATGGTGCTGTTTTAATGTGTTTGATTCCATTTACGGCTAGGAATCGTTCAAACTCCTCCGACACTAGCTGAGGACCATTGTCGGAAACTAATGTTACCGGTAACCCATATCTTGCAAAGCATTCTCGTAAATTTTGGATAGTGCTGTTTGATGTTACGTTATTCATAATGAAAACTTCGACCCACTTTGAAAATGCATCAACTATGATCAAAAAATATTTGTTTTTAAATGGCCCTGCAAAGTCTATGTGGATTCTATGCCAAGGACCACACGGATACTCCCAGGGGTGTATTTGAGCATTTCTAATTTGCTTCGTTTGTTGGATACAATTAGGACAAGATTTTACCATATTTTCTATGTCTGAGTCAATTCCCTTCCAATAAACGTAGCTTCTGGCTAAGCCTTTCATTTTAACAATTCCCAAATGGCCCTGATGGAGCTCGTTGAGAACTATTGTTTGCAACTTTTTTGGAATTAATACTCTAATACCTTTCATAATTCATCCCTGTTGTATCGAATATTCACCACTATTATTTATGTTTGATTTAACTGTGCCCATTATTTCCCTGTACAATTGAATTGTTTCGGAATCCTGTGCAGTTTCTTTAGCAATTTTTGAAGGTTCTAACACAGTCTGAATTTGTTCTAACTGAAAAATCTCTGGCATATCAATAACATTATTATCAATTGATTCTACTGGAAAACGGGAACAGAAATCTGCAGTTGAATGTTTAGTCGATTGTCGATATTTTATTGTATAATTAAATCCTTGCAAGAAGATTGCATAATGCAGTAATCGGGTAGCACTTAAGCACAGTGCACTTGCGTTTGCAGCAAAAATTGATTCTAGGGGTTTATGGTCCGTTAGAAGAATAAAATGACGGCCATATAAATAATTGAAAAACTTTTTTACACCCCAATATATAGATAGAGCCTCTTTATCAATTTGCGAATAATTTTTTTCCATTTTGGTAAGGGTTCGAGAAACAAAAGCAATTGGCCTATCAGATCCATCGGGATAGGTATGTGATAGGACAGCGCCAAGTCCATAGCTTGATGCGTCAGTTGCAAGAACTAATGGTTTTGAAGGGTCAAAAAGAGCAAGAACACGATTTGACGAAATTTCCTTCTTTATTTTTGTAAATGATGACTGGCATTCCGGTGTCCATTTAAAAGGAACATTTTTTTGCAAAAGATTATACAATGGAGAAAGAATTTCTGCCAAATTTGGAATGAAACGAGAATAGTAAGTTATTAACTCTATGAAAGATTTTGTCTCCGTAACATTCTTAGGGGTTGGTGCAGCAGTTATTGTCGTAACTTTTTCTTGGTTTTTGTATAATCCCGAAGCACTAATATTAAATCCAAGATATGAAATTTGGTTTTCTATTAATTGACACTTTTCCTCTTTTAGGCGAACGCCGTTTTCACGACAGATTTCAAAAAATAATTCTAACCTATTTAAATGGGTACGAGCATCTGGAGAAGAAATTTTAATGTCATCATAAAAAATTTGAATGCCTTCAATTTTATTAAATAAGGATTCCATGCATCTTTGCCAAATTGCAGCGGCATTAGTAATCCCATACATCAATCTATTTACCTGATATAAACCTTTTGGGGTATTTATTGTCAATAATTTTGCAGTTTGAGGTGTAACTTGCATATGTAAATATGCTTCCCGAATATCAAATTTCGAAAATATGGTTCCTCGGGCCATTGTAGAAAGAGCTTCTTCAATATTGGGGATTGGATATTGATCGGTTTGAAGATATTTATTTAGGGTAACCTTATAGTCCCCGCAAATACGGATCGTATTATCCGGTTTCACAATTGGAACAATCGGAGTGCTCCATTCTAAAAAAGTGGTGGGTGTAATAATACCTAAGGATTCTAACCTATCTAATTCATTTTCCACCGCAGGTTTTAGGGCATAAGGTACCGAACGTGCTTTGCAAAAAATGGGCTTTGCATTTTCTTTAAGAAGTAGTTCTGCAGTAAATTTTTTTAGCAGCCCGATTTCATTCTTGAATATATCTTGGTAAAGTGCAACTAACTTTTTTATTCCAAGTTTTAAATCCAGTGTAACTGATGTTGTTTTAATATCTGCTAAATTTACATTAATTTTAAAAAACCAATCTCTTCCCAAAATGGTATCAAATTTGCCATCCATGACATAAATGTTACCTGTAAATGTCGTATCTCTAAATTTTGCATTAACCTTGGCAACTCCCATCACCGGAAGAGTTTGTTTGTCGTATGTTTGTAAAATAACATTGCAAGGTTGTATTTCAGTTTTAATTTGCAATTTATCAAGAAAGCATTTCGATATTAATGAGTATGTGGCACCCGTATCTAACTCCATTTGCAATGGTCGATTCTCTATAAGCATGTCTAATAAAATTTTATTTTTAGGATCGCAACTGGCTGACAAACTTAATATTTGAGCAATTTCCGGTGAGGGTTGCACGTCTGTTACACTTCTAGCAGCGGCAAACATAGAACTTCTGCTCCTCTGGCAGACTTTTGCGAGATGCCCTATTTTGTTGCATTTATTACACTTTGCATTTATGAATTTGCACTTAGGAGCAATGTGGTTTTTGCAACCACAACGAAAACAAACTGTACATTTATTTGTGAAGGTGTTTTGCATATGCATATTACGTGGTGCATTATTACTTGACCCTGCTCCTGAATTGAATTTTTTCTATGATCAGCATGATTAATTTTATGAATTTTCGGCATATCTAATTCTTTGCAAATCGTTACACCCTGACTCGCTTGTTCATCAGCCACACACTTTTTGATTACTTTATCTAACGTGAGGTCATCTGTTCGTAGAAAATAATTTTGAGTCGCCTCATCTTTTATGCCTAAAATTATTTGGTCCCGCAATTCCTCATTTAACCTTTCATCCCCCTCAAACCCGCAATGTAGTGAAATGTCTTTCAAAGCATTCAGAAAATCTGCAAAAGATTCCTGATCTTTTTGTTTACGCAAACGAAACTTTTGCCTTTGTGTGCATTGCAAAGGTTTTGGGTTAAGATTTCCTTGCAGTAATTTAATGATTTCACCAAAACTTAAATTTATAGGTTTCTTAGGGGTTGCAATAACTTTCAATTTTGTATACATTTCAGGTCCCATGCAGCTTATAAAATATCTCACCTGGTCATTCTTCGGTAATTTGTACAGATCCACAAAGCATTGAAAACGTTCTGTGTAGCTTTCAAAATCTTCCTTCTTCGGGTTGAATTCCGCGAACATCGGAATGGAGATTCCTCTTGCCTCATTTTCGTTGTCAACCATTTTCGAGACGCAGCGCGGCTTTTTCACCCTTGCAATTAGTTTTGAAGCGTCCTTTCTTTGAACTCGTCGCCAGTGTTGTGTATTTGTTTGTATAACCACGTGGGTAAAGAAAAGACTCGAAACTCGTACAAATGTAATCTTGATTTATTGCGTAATAAAACACCTTCACGTGTGTTTCTCGTACGGCAGTCAGAATGCAGATGAATAATTTAACATTTTCCTAAACCGTTGTACAATACGAGCATGCGCAAAACCTTAATATTAGGGAGCAAAACTTATACTAACAAATAATATTTATAACTGAATTAATATATAACAGGGTGGATTTAATAATATATTTGACAAAGTAATAACTTTTTGAGGTCTTATTTCTTCTAGTTCTTCTTCATCAGAACTAGTTACCACAGATTCAGAATCTGAAGGGATGTCATCTATAATCGTCTGAAGTTCTTCAAACGTTAAATTTTCCAAATCTCCATACCGCCAAAAAGCTCTTTTCTTACTGAATCTGGAGCAATAATTATAAATAATAATAAATTGCTTGCTAGCTGCAGTAATATAAAAAATTAAAGCTTTTTTAGGCGACGAAATAAATACGATCACAATAAAAAACACACACACTGAATAAAGTACAAGTTACCAGTGGCTACAACAACTAACCACCATATTTAGGCATGATTTTTTAAAATTGAGCTTTCTATATCTATATTCTACAAGGCTTATATTATACTGGCAACATATTTCTACAAAAATTGCAAATCTTACCTTGCATTTTTTCTAAAATGATCTGATTTACCAAAAATGTCTTTCAACAGGCACATAAATAATGCGTCACACAACAAACAGCAAAGTTTACGACAATCACAGAGAGTTATTTTACCTACTAAACTTTAATATTCAATATTTTTTGGTAGAGGGCAATACTATTGTTGAAATAACGTGGTTATATGGTAAATCCACTTTACACTTAAAGCATATTTGGAAAGGTGGTTACACTTCGTAGCCAGTGGCACACAAAGGGTTAATGGGCCATCTAGACAACATTTTAGTGACAAAAGTCACATAAAATTGCAAAATTCTTTTTCTTATTTCATTCGATTATCGTGAAATTATATTTTAATAATTAAATTGTAAACACTTTGTATAATGCTAATTTAACCACTGGGATCGCTACAATACTCGATATTATTTAACTAATGAAAAATGTATTCAATCATGGCGATCACCCCCTACAATCCACAAAACAAGTTCGATATTATTAGACAATTATCTAAAATTGCTTAATTAAAGCGTTGCCGTGGTGATAACAATTGCAGTAAGTAAATACACGTCACAAACAAAAAACACTCAGAGAACGCATCTGCCGGAAGTGCACATAAAACCTACGCCACGCTTGGAATTCACTAAATTCAATCTTTTATGATGAACCTCCCTGACCTTTTTGTTACTTTTCCAATGGAAACTAGTGCCCGAGCCTCTTTCTCCGTTAGCTTGCAGATGCAAGCCGCTGAAAACGCTGTAGGTCGACCGCTGCGAATAATGCCTGCAATTCAGCCGTTGCCTCATACCTTGGACTCAAACTGCTTCCCACGAAGGTCGCTGCCTACCTCTAGTTCACAAGAGTCCAATTACACTGCCCGTACTTCGTACAGAATCTAGGAAAAACCAGGCAACGCTCGATGCGCAAATTAAACACTTTTTTAAAACTCTGCAAAGATGCTAGGAATCATTGCAACCTACTACAGCACACCCAAAAGACATAGAATTAATTTTCAAACACACTGAATTGATAAATGGGTATTTATTCACGTATTAATAATTATTTATAAGGTAAGCCAAAATTAACACCACTTCACAACTTGGCTTCCTTTCACCAATTGCTTGTCTTCACTGTTACATTGTTTTAGATTATTTCCAAGCCTACTCTGATTACATTTTGTTCAAATCAAGGCTAACACTATTTTTAATACCGCTTTACAAATTATTATCAAGGCCAATGCTATTTTATACTATATACAAAAATTAAACTAGCTCATTTCTGGAACATTTTATAATATAGTATTTGATATACTTAAAATATTATTAACTGCTATTATAATCATAAAGGCTTAAAATGTGTTCATATCAATATCTACAACTATTTTAAGTTAAGTCGATTTGATATTTGAAGAAATAAAAGTTTGTGCAGTGTTAGGTGAAAAGATCTGAAAAAGCGACCCAAAAATCAATAACCTTGAAATAATTGATAGAATCTAATTTGTTTAAACAATGATCTCAAGTATTGTTTCAACGAATAGAACTAATTCAATCCCCATTGGAATTAAAGGCATAGGAAATATAAAAAAAACAATAAAAATAAGGAAAAACCGAAAAATATACATAAAAATACAATATCATTTGTTTAAACAATCAACACCATTAAAAATTTATTGCAAATTACAATGTCACGTGTATTTCATTAGTACAAATCGAAAAAAAAAACGGATTAATGCTAAAAAAACCGAATGGACAACCGAAATTCGGTTGCGAAAATCGCGACTTTCAAATGCTGCTGCCGCCATTTTCTTCACTTTTTTTAAAAGACAGCAGTAGTTTTCTTAGACAGAAATTGATGATTTTTCAGATAACGTTGGAATTTTTATGAAGTTCGATGATACGATATAGGCCCACTTGCGCCCGGCCCACTTGCGCCCACCGCCATTTTCGACCCATTTGCGCCCCAGAAGAATGTCAACGGTAATTAAGGTCTCATTTGCCTCCAGGCTTGCATCTCATTAGTCATCAGGACACCCGAACTTAGCCGACTGACTAGTGCGGCGGTCTTCTACCTGCAAATTAGTTATTACAAAAACACAAAATTTAACCATTTTTCCCTTAGCTGCCCTAACTTCTATGCGTTTCTGTTGGTACTTTAATGTTTGTGTTTATTTGAGATTTATTTTAAAATTTTAGTAAGCTTTTGCACTGGTATCAAATTTATTGATTAATAATTCAGATTATTATTACATTAGCGCATTTTATCAGCGTGTCAGTGACACCTAGTTTTTCAACATAATGTTATAGGAATTAAACAATATACTACGTAACTTTTTATACTCTCCATCCACTTTTAGAAAATAAATGAAGGAGTTACTTAGTAGAGGATAGGGCTGATAGGTTAACAAAGGTTGTACCATTTATAACTTTTTTAATAGTTTTTGTCAACTAAGGTCTTTCTATTTTAGCTGACCTTCGCCTGTGTTTCATTTAGTATAAAAAGAATCTATGGTTTATTTGATAGAATAAAGGCAATATTATTATTAAATACTCGATTAGTGTTTGTTGAATCTGGCAAAAATGACTAGAAGTGTCGGTCCTGCTTGGTTTGAAAAGAATTTTAAGAATATTTTCAGTTTTTAAAAGACAAGTAGGCCTTCACACGTGAAAACTATTTTATTTCAAGTGAACTACCCTTTTTGTTCATGATATAGCAAAATTTTATTAAGAAAAGTTGTTCAGAATAATAAATTGTGGCCCTATACAAAATTTCAGAAAGATTTGCCGACTTAGAAAAACCCGTTATTTTTTAGATTTTTTTCAATTATAAATCTTTCAAGTCTTCACACAAAACAAAATTGAATTTTAATATTAAGTCTTGGTATGTAAAATTTAAAAAATTGGAAAATTAATTTTTAGCTAGTGACAAAAATTAACGTGTTTTCTGGCCTTGAGATTGTTCAGTTAGCTAAAGATAACACACTATAAAAAAATCTTATTGAAATTTTACTTAATTTCCGAGAAATAGCACTTTTTTGATTTTGACAATTTCGAAAAACTCAATTTCTAAATAAATAAAAATCACTCGGTTTATATGATAGGGGCTAAATAGGTTTTTAGACAAGCACAAATTATTGACTTAAAAAGTTTTTTTGACAAACCTAAAATAATTTTTTTCCCATATTATGTCGACTTTTTGGCGGACTCTGTATAAGTGTATGTGTAGAATGTTTTCGTTTGGCTCGGAATTTGTTCCGCAGACTGACACAAAACTACTGTAATTACCGATTTCAACTAAAATTTTCACCTAAAATCGTTTGGATCCTAACTTAGACTCAGATTTTGGGAGTAATTAAAAACTGTAAGGCCAATAACAGTAGCGTCAAAATAAAAAAAAGCATAGATTAAATTTGGTTATATTTTTAATTAAAAAGTGAACCACACATTCTTGGGACGCTGTATTGTCTGATACGAATAATAGCGACTTAAAAGCTTTTAGTAATTTTTGCCAGATTCAATAAACAGTAATCGAGTTTTTAATAATAATATTGTCTTTATTCTACCAAATAAACCATAAATTCTTTTTATACGAAATGAAACACAGGCGAAGGTCAGCTAAAACAGGAAGACCGTAGTTGACAATAACTATTAAAAAAGTTATAAATGGTACAACCTTTGTTAACCTATCCGCCCTATTCTCTACTAAGTAACTCCTTCATTTATTTTCTAAAAGTGGATGGAGAACTATATAAAATAAGAGTAGAAAAAGTTACGTAGTATATTGTTTAATTCCTATAACATTATGTTGAAAAACTAGGTGTCACTGACACGCTGATAAAATGCGCTAATCTAATAATCTGAATTATTAATCAATAAATTTGATACCCGTGTAAAAACTCTTACTAAAATTTTAAAGTAAATCTCAAACAAACACAAACATTAAAGTACCTACCAACAGAAACGCATAGAAGTTAGGGCAGCTAAGGGAAACATTGTAAAATTTTGTGTTTTTGTAATAACTAATTTGCAGGTAGAAGACCGCTGCACTAGTCAGTCGGTTAAGTTCGGGTGTCCTGATGACTAATGAGATGCAAGCCTGGAGGCAAATGAGACCTTAATTACCGTTGACATTCTTCTGGGGCGCAAATGGGTCGAAAATGGCGATGGGCGCAAGTGATCCGGGCGCAAGTGGGCCTATATCGTATCATCGAACTTTATAAAAATTCAACGTTATTTGAAAGATAATTAAAATAGGATCCGAGGGATCTCCCTGCTGCCGCTGAAGAGTTCGCACGGGGGCTGGCTGCACTGTTTTTCTTATAGCCCTACCCCTCCCTATCCTGGAGTTAGATAGCTAGATATAAAAAAAACAAAATAAATAAAAAACATGTATAGCGCCGTTCGGTTCACACGTGGCAGCAGTGTCTTTTTGTGTTCCCCTATCAATGACGTAACGAATTAGATATATGATTTTGTTTTATCACACTAGACCTAGTGTCACCGCCGCTTAGACTATACAGTGGGAGTGTAAAGTCTGGAACTATCGAAATAAAACTTTTATCAAATGTTTTTGAAAGAAATCCTCGAATACGTCAATTTTTATTTTAAAAAATACATATTCTACTGTAATTGTCACTTTTCGATTGTCTTTTGTTTTTGAGTTATGACGTTCGCGATAATTTTTTTAAATGGAAACCCTAATTTTTTATGATGAATTTGGATAGAGCATGAAATTCTAAGACCAAATATGCTAAAAAAGTATGGTACTGTATTTTGAAATTTTCGAGATAATTGCCGTTAAAGTTTTAAAACAAACAAACATAAAAACAATCAAGAGTGCCAAGTTTTAATAAAAAAATCAAGTAGCCATGTAACAATTGACAGCGTTAAAATTATGACAGTTGTTTATCTGTTTTATTGTGGGCTTTTTTACGTAATTCAGTAAATAATGGTGCGATATTGACTGAAAAAAAGCGAATTGAAATTTTAATATTGAGGGGATGTGGCGACCGTACCAGAACACAACAAGAGATTTGTGAGATATTTAATAACAAGTATCCTGATAAAGAACCTATCACAAGAGCGACAGTTTCCAAAATAGGAAGAAAGTTTTCTGAACTCGGACATGTGAGAGATCGCCATAGGGGTGGTCGTCCAATAACCGAAGAAGGTAACGAATTAGATATTTTGTTATCTCTACAAGAAAATCCCCATGGAACTACAAGAGAACTAGCCGCAAATAATGACATTTCTCAAAGGTCAGTTATAAAGATTTTAAAGAAACATAAATGGCATCCCTACAGAGTTCAATTAGTGCAAGAGCTTAACGGAGATGATCCTGATCGCAGAACAGAATTCTGTGAGGTAATGATGGAGCGGTGCAATATCGATGGCGACTTTTCAAATCGCATAATTTTTTCTGATGAAGCAACATTTCACCTTAATGGAACAGTGAATCGTCATAATTATCGATATTGGCACCCGAAAATCCGCGCTGGATGAACGAGACGCACAGGCAGTTTCCTCAAAAACTCAACGTTTGGGCAGGAATTGTGGGGGATAGAATTCTAGGACCATTTTTTATCGAGGGTTCATTGACAAGTGAAAAGTATTTGAATTTCTTAAGAAACGATTTAATTCCTGCTCTTGCGGTACTTTATCCGAACAATGAAGATCCGGATTTACCAAGCGATACATTATGGTTCCAGCAAGATGGTGCTCCGGCACATTTTGCTATTGGTATTAGGAATTATTTAAACGAAATTTTTCCTGGTAGATGGATAGGCAGAAGGGGAACTGTTGAGTGGCCTCCGAGATCACCCGACCTAACTCCGATGGATTTTTTTTATGGGGCTATCTAAAGAGTAATGTTTACATAAATCGCCCACAGACAGTAGAAGGGCTACAGCAAAGAATTCGCACAGAAATAAGATTAATTCCACCGGAGACTGCGTAAAGTTTGTGAAGAATTTCAGTACAGACTCGGGTACTGCCTTGCACAAAATGGTGGTCAGTTCGAACATTTAATTTAATTGTTTTTCTTTGCTTTGTTATTTCTTGTTTCTATTGTATTTCATAATAATTTCAATATACGCAATGAAAAAGTAAATAAGCTATCAAATCATTGACCTATTTGACGTGTTTTCGATTTTTCATTACTATTATGTACAATATCTTCCAAATTGAAAAATACAATATCAAACTTTTTTAGCATATTTGGTCTAAGAAATTCATGCTTTTTCCAAATTCACCATAAAAAATTAGGGTTTTCATTTAAAAAAATTATCGCTCAAAAACGTTTAATTAAAGATATATTGCGATAGTTCCAAACTTTACACTCGCACTTGCTTTTTCTTTTTTATTTGTTTTTTAAAGATAAACCAACTGATAAACAACTATCATCATTTTAACGCTGTCAATTGTTACATGGCTACTTGATTTTTTTATTAAAACTTGGCATTCTTGATTGTTATTAGATTTTTGTTTTAAAACTTTAACGGCAATTATCTCGAAAATTTCAAAATACAGTACCATACTTTTTTAGCATATTTGGTCTTAGAATTTCATGCTCTATCCAAAATCATCATAAAAAATTAGGGTTTCCATTTAAAAAAATTATCGCGAACGTCATAACTCAAAAACAAAAAACAATCGAAAAGTGACAATTACAGTAGAATATGTATTTGTTTAAATAAAAATTGACGTGTTCGAGGATTTCTTTCAAAAACATTTAATAAAAGTTTTATTTCGATAGTTCCAGACTTTACACTCGCACTGTATAGATGCACACAATACTACAGCTCAAGAAACTAATAGCAAATGACAATAATACCATCTTATTCATTTTACTTATACATATTCATTATTTAGTAGTTTTCCAAGATTCTCGTCAATTTTTATTATTAATTATTTAGTATGTTATATTCTAACCATTAACAGTTATTTATTGTTCTAATTAATATACAAGATACCTATAAATCATAAATACGTACATTAAATTGCAGTATTATAATAGGTATCCCCTAATGTCGCAGACTTGGTGCTATGACTCATGAGATAAATTGAGGTGTCCTCCTGACGCGACACCACCCATGGTATAGTATTCCAATCAGAAATTGGAAAGCTATTTAAAATCAGTCCAGCATTGAGAACAGTAAGTCACTTCGTAATTTAATTCATAAAATGACTGATTGTCATTCAGTGACACGTCGATAATAACCTTCAAATTTGACATTTCCATTGGGAATTTTGGAAGACATACGTTTTTCAACATTTTCTATGCTAGTATAGGTACGGTGTAGAAACTGAGGTGAAACAACTAAAGTAGTACCTACGTAAACCATGCAAAATGTTACAATGCTTTAACAACAGTTACATCTTACATGTACAATTTACAGATGAACTGTCATTACTTGAAAGCTGCTTGACATTAGAAAATTATTTATTGTTTGTATGAAACCAACTTAGACATGACTTTACACTTTCCATGGTGTACTTGATTTTAAATAGCTTTCCAATTTTTGGTTGGAATACTATCGTATAATTATTAGGGGTCAGCATATACTAATATAACATGTGAGAAACATTTTAGCTGTAAAGTCCTAGAGGAAGGTAAATCTGTCATAAACGGAGTATAGGTTTTGGGTTTCAAACGAAGACATTTTATGCATTTTGACAAAACTTGTTCAATGGCCCTGCAAGAAGATAGGATCGATAATTTTTCCGTACATATTAAGTACTGCACTGTGTGTAATTTAGGATGCAAATTCTCTTGATAAACTTGTTCAATCAGCAAATCCGTCAGCCTATGATTTTGGGGTAACAAAAGAGGATGTTTGGCCTCAAAAGAAAGTTCTGATTTTCTAAAAATGGAGCAAGCTATCGAAAAGGTTTGGTAAAAGCTGATTATTTTTAATTTGTAAAATCCAATAAAAAAAAATGTTTCCCCTAAACACTATCGCCCAGAAGCAACAGCGATTTATCTACGTGTACGGATGAAAAAATCATGATAAACTTTGGAATATTGTCTTTTAATGTTATGACGGAGACCACTACAGTAAAAATAATCCTTTGAATTTTTGACAAGCAAGATATATTTTTAAGTAATTTCTCCAAAAAATGTTCAGCAATAACTGAAAGTACCAAAGGCTTTTCTTCATGACCTATTTCCGGAAAAGTAGTATTTTGGAGGTTTTTTTTTATTTTCCACTCTGAAGATTTCCATGTACGTTCTCGAACATAATGGACATTTTACAAGAAAGCTTGCAGTTAATTCTTGACTAACACAATTTGTTGGGTTTTCTAAGGCAGTGGTATGATGCCAAGATACATTTGGAATGGTTTCCTGGATGTGACTTAAATTTTTAATTTTTATAAAATCTGGTGTGATACACGCACACAACTTCCTTTTGCAGTGATCTTATAATTAGCCGTAAAATTTATTTTTAATTTTTAAGCATTTGTCAAAAATTTTCAAAAATTACAAATTCTACAGGAACCGTACAAAATAGAGCGTTAGTTGAAAAGACAAACTTTCTTTAAAATTTTAAGCTGAATTCGTAATAATATACCGGGTGTCCTATTTAAAACAGCAGTTAAAAAAACAAAAGAAATCCATTTTAAAAGTATTCAACTGAAAAATCACCTATCTCACATCAATACACATTAAAAATGTAATAAAAATGTAGTTTGAAAAAAATCGTTGGATCCGTTTTCGAATTTTTTTTAATTTAAAAATCACAAGAATAAACACCATACTTCCGGTTATGCGATTTTCTTCAAAAGATTGCTGTCGCATCTAGTTAGTACACAATACTTGTATATGATAGCTTAGTGTCTGTACAAATACATGACTGAGATGCGACACATCTGTAAATATAGCAAAATATAAAAACACTGAACGACCTTATCAACTCTCGTGGATGTAGTCGCAGTTAAACTTAAAAATTATGATGAAATTTTCTTATTATTTTATTTTATTTTCGCCGAGCAATCGTGTCGAGTTTTTAAACTAAATGTTTTGTATAAGTACAGACATCTTATGATGAAATATTTCCTAATCTGCTGGTCACAACTCACACCTGTATTAGAAATATTGAATAACAGGTAATTTTTAACAAAATATAGCACTTTTAGATAAGATTTTATTGTCAATATAGAATATTACATAATTTACAATTAAAGGAAAGTTTAATTTTAAATTAATTTTACAAATTCGAAACAGAGGGATATAGCTATATTGTAATGGCTCTGACTGCAGTGCAGGACAATCAACATTCAAATAAGCACAGAGTTGAGATATTGTAAATAACTGCAATGGTAAACAAAAGTAAAATAGTAAATGCATGGATAATGAGATGCGAGAACCAATAATTAGTAGAGAAAGGCACGCTAAGACAGGACATGTTTAGGGGGTTTGAACAATTTTTGGCTCCGGTTAATTGTTTCGCCAGTTACCAATTTATTTCAGGCCTAACCTGTATATTTTTACTTGAGTTATAATCCATTGTATTTCGAATTATTTCAATTATTAGTTCGCTTATTTCGTGCCGATTCTGGAAAACCCAGATAGCTGGCTATCGCGAGGCCGCAGCATTCAGCTGTTTTTCGTTAGTTGGCCGAATACGCGAGCATTCCTTTCTTGCACCTCGACGAAGCAACTCGGTTCTAAGAAGGCTCTGTTCGTGCTCTATTACGTCACGACGATTAATTTCGTTTTCAAGAGGTGATAACTCGAATCAGGTACGATTGAGATTTTCTGCTTGCTTTCTCGTATTAATTGTATATCCTTTAGCTCTTAATTAACAGTTTTAACTCAAGAATTTAATCTGGGACGCAAGGCCGCCGTTCTGCTTTAATTTTCGACACCGGCTAATGTTCAACCTAACCTCTGCAATTTGGGGAAATGGTTCTGCTTCAATTCCGGGCGCATCCAAGGTACTTTTAACCACATGGTATAGCAACCCCCGACCAGCATTTCTCCTGTCAGCAATTAATGGGTGCTGAAAACGACGTTATTGCTGCTTTTTGTGGTGATTACCGTATTAAAAGCGAATGATCTCCCGGCCTTCAAGCTAATTTGTACGGCTATTCCAAGATTATTTTGTATTAAATTATATTCGATACCTGGAACTTATATTCCGAAACTATCAGTAGTTAAAATTTACATTTTCGCTTTCCGTTATTATTAGCCTGTAAAGCTCAAATTCATATATGCTCTGGTATTTAATATTTAAACTTTATGCGTACAGTCGTGTGCAGATAAATCTGGGACAATGTTTTTTTCATATGTAGGTTGAATTAAGAATTAAAGAATACCTTCATGCATTTCCTGCTATCAGAAATAGTTAATATTTCATTTACCTGTCAAGGTTTAATGTAGCACTTTCTGATAGCAGGAAATCCATGAAGATATTCTTCAATTCTTAACTCAACTTACATATGAAAAAAAACATTGTCCCAGATTTATTTGAACACGACTGTACATTCAATTACGATCCATATCTAAAGCTACAATTTAGGTGTGTAATTGAATTTTTGTAAAAGGAGCATTCACGCTTTTTGCCTTCAATAGCCAGAGCAGAAAGGTTTAATGATATGAGAGAGATAAGCTTATGCCTTGATTTATTTGAGGTTACAATTAATTTAATAACCCGAAAGGGGTTTTTTTTATCTTTGTGCGTGTTGCAACCTTCAGTTTTTGCTCATTTTTTGTTATGGTTACATTGGTTATGACCGAATTTTTAAATTATTTGGAATCTTTGATTTCTAGCGCCCATATCCTTTTTGAAGTTATTGCAGGAACACAGTTGATAATTTGAATCCACGACCATATCGCCGAAATTGAGTTAGCTCGGCCATCGCGGCAAGTGAAGATTTTTCAGAGCTTCCGTGTTCTACAAACTATAAAGGAGTTGATCTGCGATTTTTCTTACTACCATTAATTATTTTAATTAGTTAATCCAGGTCAGCTTCTTTATCGTTTCAGGTTTTGAATTGGCTCGTTAATTAATAATTTTAAAATGAAAGGTTTGTGCAAATGCAAAGCCAAACCGTATAAAATGTATTTAACCCAAATGGTTTGCTGGCTGCAATTTTAACACAGCGTAAGTTTGTTAAGTCAAAGCATACTATGGCAAAACTTGTGAGCATAGCAGAAGGTAATTCAGTACGAAGCAGAATAGAAAGAAATTGCAAGAGAACAATGGCTAAGTAATGACAACAGTTTGTGGCAAGAGACACGAAAGTGAGGAACTCAAGAATTAGTGCATTTATAAAAACAAAGGGAAAACAGCAGAGCCGTGATTAAAATAACGTTTGTGAGTGCAACGCAAAGAGACATTTTTAAATTATAAGATTAAAAGACAATAAATTAGCTTTAAGAAATGTTAATTTTTAATTTAGATATCAAACTTTATTCTGTTTGTAAGATTTTGTATCAAAACTAATTTCCTTAAACAAAAAACAATTCAAATAACTTAGCAACCAGATTCGAATTTGTTTAGGATACAGGGTGAACAAATAAAATTAATTAATTTGACGTTTGTATGCAATTTGCTCCACTTAAAATACGAATTTTTAATATTAAATAATCATTTTACCAGTCAAAAAGTGTTGAGTTTTATTCCAAAAGTGCCCAAGTTGTGTACCAGTGCGTTTCGGCAGCGAGCACATCATAATTTCGAGCCTCATCTACCAGCGACTAGAGCATCGAGAAGCAGAGAACAAAGCCCAGGGCAACGTACGAGCCTGCAGGAACATCCTGACCACCGTTTGCAGCGAAAAGAGCAGTGCCAGAGGCTGAAATATCAACAGCGTCTCCGGCAGCGGTATCCGACCAGCTTCGACAAAAGTTTCCAGGTAGGAAATCAATTGTAATCTAAGTGTCAACTAGGGTTGCCAGAAATCAAAATGTCAAAAATAGAAGAATTAACTTGAAAATATAGAAGTTTAAAAAAATATATAGAAGATTCAAATAAATCATTTATTACTATCATTACATTAGGTATAATTACTAATGCATTAAAAATAAACAGATATTAAAAATATTCAGATATATGAAAATTATAACGACTAAACATTATTTTAAATCCAACTCAACAAATAAAACATTAAAACATAAAATATCACTTAAAACTGAATATTGAAACACTTTCCTCTTCCTCTACCTCTAACTATAAAATAACTCAAAAAATACAGTAAAATAAAAAACTTTAAAAACCATAGGTACTTTGAATTTTTTCGCATGTCTGCCAAAACTATATTATTTTCTTTGACAAAATCTAAAAAAATTAAGCAATTCCTTTCAAAATTAATTGATATTAGTAGTTCTGCCCTAATTAATTCTGTAGAACATCGATTCCTGGAATCGTTCCACTTGTTCCCCATAATAAAAAATACCCGTTCTACAAAAACGGAAGTAGCCGGCATGCTTAAAATAAGAGACAGTATTTAAAATATATTGGGCAAATCTGCCTTATTAAAAATTATATGCCTCTTTTGACTGGTTGAAATATTAGTATTACTATTACTATTATCGTCAGTTTGATGACTGATGTAAAAATTTTATCGTCTTTTTAAGCAAATCAATCTCATCAAACAGTTGATCCATATTTAACTGCATTATCTGGACAAATGTTTCTGGAATTGCTTCAACTATTCAATTAAAATCATCAAACCTAAACACGGTATCTTTATTAATTTTAAATATTGACACTTTTGCTAGCCAAGTGTTTTTTTGAAAATCAAACTATTTATTTATGTAATTAATGGCCGAATTCTGCACTTGATAGAACTGTGAGTCTAAGTTATTCGATAGAGTCTTATTCTCAATTTTTTTCAGTTTTAAATTAACCAAGAATCCAAAAAAAAATTCGTCCATTCTTTTTTGTAATTTCGTACGCAAATTATCCATTATTTCATAAACAACTATAACAGAAATTTTAGAACCTTCAAGAAGTTCAATGGCATCCTCAAAGATGGTTAACAAATTATTACAAAATAATAAATAAATTTCAAGAATTTCACATGGATTTTCATATCCATACTCTCTTAAATCTAATAATTTTTTAATATGAATAGGGCAATCATTTATGCTTTGGAAATATGAAACAATAGGTGCCCAATTTTGAAGCAGCCTTCCAATACACGGATTCAAAGATAGCCACCTTGTTGTAACATGATGTAACACATCTTTGAAATCCTGCTCACAAAGTCAAAAATCCCTTAAGGGCATCTCTGCGTTTCGCTGGAAGAGAAAAATGAGAACATATTTTTAAAATTAAATTCTCTACATCTAATTCTAGTTTATCTATTGAGTGTTTGACAGCGTTGTGAAGTATATGCGCGTGACAGTTAGCTTTAAAAATATCTTCACTTTTCCCCTTAAGTCTCGTATATGCACACCAAAATTGGCGTTGCAATTGTCCGCACTTAAACAAGTAAGGTGATCAATTGACAAATTCAAAGTTTGCAAAGAGTTCATCACAATGTCAAACATAAACATACCATTGGCACTTTCATCATAATTTTTGACGAAATCTACTAATTTATTTTGTACTCCAAAATCTGATGTAAAAAACTGTTTGACAATAGGAAAGAATTTCCTATTTTTTCGGTTGAATGCATCAATTTGTACTGCAAAAAATGTATTTTCATGAATTACATTTTTAATGGCCAATTTTAAGGCAGCTAGGTCTAATACATTACAAACTGCTACTTCCGCTTTAGTTCTCCCTAAATGTATTTGTTACAGCCAAAGCTAGTATACTCTGTTCACTATGGTCCCGGATTGTCAAAAATGACGTTTTATGGTAGCACTGTTGTTACTACTAGGTTAGTAGATGCCTTTTGCCGGTTCTGCGACCTCCCCCCACCACTTTTTCAAGGTCGAGGTCATAGTAGAGGCAAGTGGATGGTTCTGGAACCTCCCCCCACCACTTTTTCAAGGTCGAGGTTACGGCCTCCCCTGACGCACTCCTTCCCCTGACAAGGCGGCCCTCAAGGTCATTTACTCGGATTGCAAAGCACGTGAACTTCAAGGCCAACGTTACTCCTCAGGCCCTCAAGGTCACTGGCATTGCAAGGTACGTGGACTTCAAGGCCAAGGAGAATCCTCCTACCGCTAGGCTCTCAAGGCCAGACGCATGTGTATAAATAAAGATGTGCAATAGTGTAGCGGGCGTTGTACTAGCAAATACATTAGCAATGACAGACGAGAACATAAAAGAAGCTAGGGAAAATATAAAGCTTAGACTGCTGAAGGCCAATTTTCTGCATCCATATCCAGTGTTATTAAATTCCACAACCTATCCTCTAAATAAATTGAGGAACAAATTCGTGAGTGTGGGTTTAAACGGCTATGGATCGTTTGCGCCGACAGTGTTGTTCTGTGGTTCGGACTATGATTGGATGCGGATGGAGGAACCGATATTTAACGTGTTTTTGGACAATCAATGTATGATAAATAACTACTTTATCAGTGATGATGCTCAGCCACAACTGGTAGATATTGAACCTAATAGAAGAATATCTTGTAAGAAATTTCTAAACAAGAAAATGATTGAACTAGAGGAAATAGGGCGTAATCGAGTTGAACTGGACATGGAGTCGTTCGAAGAATTTTGGGAGCTGGTGCCGCTCATACAGTCTAAAATAGAATGTTTAAAGTGCCAACAGTTTGAAAAATATTATAGCACTGTAATTGAAAGTGTGTGGAATGAACCGGGTGATTTCAAAACAAACATTGCGAACGCGTTGCCTACATCGGAAAATGCGATGTGTATGTACGAAATGCTAAAATTTGCGTTGGACATTATACAGTGTGATATAGAATGCAAACAAAGCGCGGTACGTAATAGTTAAGTCTGTTTGCTGTAGAAGTTGTAACCATTTAGAAAAAATAAATTTTTGTAAATCGAGTATTGTCACTTTACATAAAAGCTGTGTATCTTTTCAGGCAGAGGTAACGAGTAAAGAAATAATGGGAGCCTTGAGTTGAAATTGCACAGAAAATCGTCCGCGTACTCTAAATGCTTACCATCCGTATGTGCAAGGTGACGTCTCCGTCCTTCAACCCATGGTCAACCCATGGTCAACCAATGTGTACTTAAGCAATTCTCAGATGAGGAGGGGTCATTCTCTTCTCTGCTGTCGCGATGGTTGGTTCCAGTGCTGTAAAGTGTGTTTCGTGTGGAGGTATTGTATTGCAGGAGTGGAAGCGTAATGCTAATAGACTTAGCCCATCGACGCCGGAACGGGCTAATGCCGAACTCTGCGTTTGCACGCAGCGAACCGGGGCAACCCCCAACCCCGCAAGCCGGACGCCGCAAGCCTCGTTAAACATTTTGGACAATGTAGTAGTGGTATCTGGCCGTTCTTTATTTTCTCCGATTTCGGACGTCGAGGCCAGCTGTACACCTGCTAGTCAGGACAGCTCTTGCAAAATTTTAAGGCAACTCCTTACCGAGGGGCCAAAGCGAAAACGTGCGTCGAAGTTAAGTTTGGCAAAACGCGTAGAGCCAGTGTTGATGAATGTCGAGGCTGTGACCGGAAAGGGGCAAGTTCGAAGTGATTCAGATAGTGTGATAAATATATGTACTCCACAGCTTCTTCAAGGCGTGGAGGAAACTGAAAAATCGGTTGCAAAAAGAATGAGATCACAGTCTCCACACTTATCACAAGAGGAACAAAATATTGTGAACGCTGAGTTTTGTAAGATATTTGACGATAGTAGCGCGGAGGTTTGCGGTGGTCGTGCAGCACAAGAGTTCGAAAGGGTCGTAAAGGAGCTAGATATCGAGGTCGTCTCGGGCTCAAGGCGACCGTCTAGCTGTAGTTCCGGACGCGTTAATCCACCTGCAACGCAACCTTCTCCAGAAGTGGCAGCTTCAACATCCGTTATCAGCCAGGCCTCCCTGGTAGCGGACGATGGAGCTGACAGGCTTGCAACACCTGCTTCCCTTGTCGCGTCGGCGGCCTCTAGGAGTGAGGTGTCGACTGCCTCCGCCGATGAGAAAGAGGAAGAGGAAGGCATATCGCTAACGCAATGTGCCATTCGTCAGTATGAGGCCAAACGCACCGCTTTTTTTGCCAGATATGATGACGTCACCACCGGCGAAAAAAGAATCGACGACCTGGACACTGAAATGGACCAGTGTCTAGATTCGCTGGACGCCATTCAAGGTCGTATGAAATCCAGAAAACCCAACCTCGCCAAAGGTCACAGCGGAAGCACTCTGAACGAGATGCGGTTGCTGGAGATGGAGCGGCGAAAGGTATCCAACGACCTATCAAGGGTAATGGACGAGATTCTTGCCACACGTCATCAGCTCTGGCAAAATGTACAATTGTAGATAGTAGATTGTAGTTTAACATGTAATACGTCCGTAACACAAAACAAATAACCTTCCCGTATCCCCTCCAGGGTGTCAAAAGCGAATCCTCCGCGTGGTGGCACCTGGGTATTCCGCTCGAGGTTTCAAGAGTAATTTTATTTGTAGACTGTAATTGACAGTGTTATCGCTTTTGTGAATATCACCCCCTCGAGCTGGGTAGCTAATCGCGTAGTTAGTATAATTACAGTTTGCGTGAAGCTAATTACCCAGTATGTTCAGATGCACCGAGTGCGAACGATCCTTCACCAGAGCCGACAATTTGTTCCGCCATCGAAGAGAAAGCTGTTGTCCAGAGCTGGGCCACCCGTCGACGAGTGGTAAGTGTAATAGGTGTTGCAATGCAGACAAGCTGAATGGTATTGTGTTTGCTGCAGGCGACGCTATGGAATCTTCGGTGGTGACTGGTGAAGGACCCTCTAGCAGTAAACGCAGAAGAGTCCAAGTTTCCAGTGCTGGTGGGTGTGTCTCTATTGTAGCGTTTCATGGTTGCTAACGTTTTTTAATAACAGAACAGCCACCCAGGACCCGATACTGCAACGTGTGTGACGATAACGTGCCCCGGAATGGTTTCATCGGACATCTCCGGAGCAGTCGTCACACAAGACGGTGTGGTGTCGCCTACCTGGGGAAGGGAGTGGTGGCCCTACAGAGCGCCTTCAAGTCCCGTGTAATAAGCTATAGGGTGTCCACGGAAAATTATCATATAAGTGTTGTAGAATATATGACCGAACTCAAAGACAAAATTATAGGTCTTATAGAAGGACAGTTACATAAATTAACTAGTGTAAAAATCAATTTCGAACTTTTCGGGTTTTTTATTTTGGAGGTTCAAGATGTGCAAGACGTAAAAAGTTTTAATACAGCTAACGAGGTGGCTACTCGCGGTACAAACTTGAACGAATTATATGATAATTTTACGGGGATATTGGACGAGAAGGTGTCCGAATTTCAGGAACGAGAGTCAGGTACGTGCAATCTTTGAAGGGTTCTTGCAGCAAAACTAATCGCGTTTTGTTCTTTAACAGGGTGGATCCTGAAGCAGCTGCTGTATATAGAGGTTAATGTAAATAGGTATAATCCGCTTCGAGCATCGTCATATATCCCGCTGCCGAAGCAGATTAAAAACAAGAAAGCGATCGTGAACATCCAAAACGATGACGACTGTTGTTTCGGGTGGGCTGTAACCTCGGCCATTTGCAAACCAATTGGACAGCCTAATCGAACGACTTCGTATCCGGATTGTCGTCGATTCTTGAAATTTAGGGACATTGAATTCCCTGTTAGATTGCGCGATATTCAAAAATTTGAAAAATATAATCCGCAAATTTCTGTAAATGTATACGGACTGGAAATTTTTTTTCGAGGCAATGTTACGGAATATGAAGTTGTGGGACCTCTGTACCACACCTCTTTGAAAAAGAGGTGGCATGTAAATTTGTTGCTAATTACCAACGACAAAGGTAATAGTCACTACTGTTGTATCGCGGATTTGTCTAGGTTAGTTTCACACCAAATAACGCGTAATGATCATGCTAAACATTTTTGCGATGGTTGTCTAAATTATTTTGATAGCGATGCGAAGTTGGAGATGCATCAACGTTTTGACTGTAATCGTGTGTACACTAAAATGCCTACGACAGAATTGGTCACGCCTGCGTTTGGGGAAATGAGGCCCCGCAATATTCTTAAGTTTGACAACTGCGCGAAGCAGATGAAGCTACCGTTTGTCATTTATGCAGATTTCGAAACGATTTTAACACCGGTCGATGGAGGGAACCTACACCCCGATTGCGAAAGACCTTATACGGTTACAACGTGCGAACACAAACCGTATTCCTTTGCATATTATTTGAAATGTTCGTTTGACGATACTCTATCCAAATTCGAAATTTATCGGGGTGCAGATGCTGTCGAAGTGTTTGTGGATCGTCTAGATCAAGACGTCTTTAGGTTGTATTCCAACTACCTGAAGCCTGTTGTACCTCTTAGGGATATGGATCTCGCGGAAATTCAAAATTTTAACGGAGCTGTTTCATGTCACATTTGCAATCGCCCTTTCAAAGACTCGGACGTAAAAGTTCGTGATCACGACCATTTGACGGGACACTATCGGGGAGCTGCTCATTCCAATTGCAATCTAAATTATAAACTTCCAAAATTTATTCCCGTATTTTTTCATAATTTAAACTACGATTCACACCTTTTCGTAAAAAAGTTGGCTCAAAATAAGGAGAAAATTGATGTCATTCCGGTAACTAAAGAAAAATATATTTCATTTGGCAAACGTATTTGGGTTGATGAAATTTTTGAGAACGGGGAACGTAAACAAGTTTATATGCAAATTCGCTTTTTAGATAGTTACCGATTTTTAAGTGCTTCTTTGGCATCGCTGGCCGGTACGTTGAAGGATGGACAGTGTATTGAAATTCAAAATCAATTCGGAGATGGCTTAAAATTTGAGTTGATGAGGCAGAAAGGTGTATTTCCCTATTCGTACGTAGACTCTTTTGCGAAATTAAGCGAGCCTACCTTACCCACAATCGCCCAGTTTTATGACCGGTTAAACGATGCCCATATTACTGAGGCCGATTACGCGCGCGCCGTTAAGGTCTGGCAAACTTTTGAATGTAAAACGTTGGGCGACTATTCCGATGTGTACCTCAAATGTGACGTTTTTATTTTGGCAGACGTTTTCGAAAACTTTCGAAATTTTTATTTGCAACAATATAATTTAGATCCAGCGCAGTATTACACAGCCCCCGGATTAAGTTGGGATGCCATGTTAAAATTTACGGGGGTTGAGTTGGAGCTGTTGACTGACATTGATATGTTTAACTTTTTCAAAAAAGGTATTCGCGGAGGAGTCAGTACTTGTGTCGGGAGAAAGGCTATTGCCAACAACAAATTTGCGGGTAATTATGATCCTTCCAAACCCACTTCTTTTATCATGTTTTTGGATTCTACAAACCTATATGGATTTGGAATGAGACAGTTTCTACCGCAAGGTGGTTTTGTTTGGTTGACTGACGAGGAAATTGACCGTTTTGACGTTTTTCAAGTTTCCAACAAATCTGACACTGGGTACGTGCTGGAAGTTGACTTGCAGTACCCGGAAAATTTACACGACGCTCACAATGACTTGCCCTTTTGTCCCGAGCTGTTGGTTCCTCCACAGGGAAAATATAAAAATGCGAAATTGATTCCAAATTTACATGACAAACATAGATACGTTATTCACTATAGAAATTTAAATCAATGCTTAAAGGCTGGTTTGATTTTGACTAGAACCCATAGGATACTGAAATTTAGACAATCCCCCTGGCTTAGATCGTACATCGACCTAAACACAAATTTAAGAAACCAGTCTGACAACGAATTCCATCGTAATTCTTTTAAGCTAGCTAACAACAGCGTATTTGGCAAAACTATGGAAAACGTGGACAAAAGGGTTGAGGTAAAATTAGTGAGTCATTGGGAGAAACTTGGTCACAGAATGGGGGCAGAAGCTTGGATCGCGAAACCTAACTTTAAAGATAGAATTCGGTTTGGTGAAAATTTAATTGCTGTAGAAATGAACAAGACGTTGGTTGTCTACGACAAACCCAGTTATGTTGGTTTCTCAGTTTTGGATATTTCGAAAACTGTAATGTACGAGTTTTATTATGATTTTTTGAAGGAGCAATATGGTCCTAATGTTTCTCTATTGTACACAGATACGGACTCGTTAATTTTGGAAATTTTTACTGAAAATTTTTACGCGGACATGAAACGCCACCTTCATCGCTTCGATACCTCAAATTATAAGAATAACTTGCACGACGTTCCGCAAACCAAATCTGTTGTTGGCAAATTTAAGGACGAGTACGCTGGGGTAGTCGTGCGTAGCTTCTACGGGGTCGGTGCAAAAACATACTGTGTAAACGCTATCGACAAAGTTGACAAGAAAGCTAAGGGCGTCAAAAAATCTTCCGTTCGAAAGTACCTCACCAGCGAAATTTATCAGTCTGTTGCTGAGAGCAGAAGAGATGCTGTCTTTTGTCAAATGTATGTTTTTCGCTCGCGTTTACACACTATGTACACCGAATTAATGAATAAGGTTGCGCTTTCATCGAAAGATGATAAACGCTTTCTTATTCCCAACACAACGAAGACCTTGGCGTGGGGTCACCGAGATATACCTGATTACAGGCTTGACGAATTGCTACGGATTGCCGACACCTTGCCTTAGCAATATGTTTGGGCAACAGTATTGGTCATTACTTGCAAGCATAGGTCCCACATTACGTACGCTTTCTTGTTCTTTGTAGGTTAAGTTTAGTATAAAAGAAATATTGTTTATAGGAGTGGTGATGGTTGTTAGATTAGAAGCATCGATTATATGTTGGGATATCCGACAAATGTTTTTTGTCAACGAAAGATATGTATGTACACACTCAATACATCTTTATTATGCAACGAGCGCTCCGTATGTTATTGTAGTAAGCAGTACAAATAATAAATGAGAGTATAAAAACATTTTTTTATTTACAACGTATAAGTACAATAGCAGTCAATTACACAAGGTTGGTTGTGGTTATCCAGGAATTATGACGGTTATCGAATCCCAACCACTTTACGTAAAGCTGGTTACCTTTCTTCTTCAACACCTTTTCTACCAGGTAGATGTCCGAGTGTTTGGTTTTCTGTAGTTCGTGTTCGTAAAATCCACCTTTGATTTCCTGCCCTTCCTGATCCATGAGTCTGTAGGTGGTAGGGTTTGTAAGTCGCACTGTGGTTATTTTGAATATTTCGTTACTCCAGCTGGGTGTATACCCCTTGCTAAATATCGAACGATATTTGCTAATGCGTACATAGTCTCCTTTATGAAATTTTTGAGGTTTTGGATCTACAGTTTTTGTGTGGCTGTACACGGTGTGTAACAGACGTTTGGCATTTTTAAAATTAACTTCAGCCGGCTTCATACCTGTTGTGCTATGCCTGGTTGTGTTATATTTCGTTAAGAGTTTGGGTAGAATGTCTAACCATTTGAAGGACCCTTGCAAACTGAACTGCTTCCACATCATGTTCTTCAGGGTGCGGTTACATCTTTCCACGATGCTGCTTTTCATAGATGAATACGTGCTGTAGTGATTTATCTTGTACCGTCGCATCAAAGCTTGAAAATCGGTGTTATAAAATTCTTTTCCCAAATCGGTTTGTACGTTTTTAGGAGACACTTTCATACTGGCAAGAACTTTTTGCATAGCAGTTGTTACGTCTTTTCCCGTTTTCCGTTTTACCGGAACAGCCCACACGTATTTAGAAAAAGCGTTAATAACAACTAAAATGTATCGATAACCTTTATTGCTTCGTGCATATGGTTGCATCTCCACCAAATCCGCTTGTAGTAAATCATGCAATCCTTTGAGAATCACCCGTCGCCTCTTGAAATTTTTTCGCGCTGGTTTGTGAAGTTCTGCGACTAGATCTTCCTTAGGACTCATTGTCGAATGTCGCTGTATCGACTGCTATGGGACATTTAAGCAGCAGCTGTACGTATAACTTGGGGGTAACGGCTTTGAATCTAAGCGTATCTCCTCGATTCAAAGTCACACCGACCATCTCATCCCGCTGAACTCCGTTGATGTATGATTCCACAGAAGGTCCGCTGACTTGAATATCAATAATCTGTCCGGTCGCTAACGGAAAAGTGTACTCATCAATTCCGAATATTTTTGAAAATCCCTCCTCATTATGCCCACGCCCCACCAGTAGAAGCGGTGTTTCTATATGTAGTGCCTTTATATTTTGAACTTTCATAAAGATATGTTTGCGATGAGGAGCAGAGCGTGTGCTATGGTAGTGGCGTCCAAATTTGTCGATGGGCATTACTCTATCGTCTAGCACCTTCTGATCGTAATTCAATAGGTACTCCACTTTTGTACTCGCCTTAGTAAATTATTTTTGCATCTCGTAGAGCTTGGGTGATGCTTACGATTTCGTTGGAATGGCCGGTGTGCCCCGCTACCTGAGAAGCTAGTAATATGCGCAGACGATCCACTAATGAATTTGGATCTTTCCAAGGAACAAATTCCACTTTTTTATTGGTTACTGTTAATAATCCCCTACCGGTACGCTGCACCCTCGATGCGGCTCTGGTAGGTTGTCTAATGCCGAAGGATGTAGCCAGGGGGCGTACTACTTTCATATATTTTGCGCCGGCGTTGCCGCTTATCCCTTGGGTTGGATCGTAGTTCTTACGATTTGCGGCGGATCGGTTCACTATGTCATAGTAATTTTCTTGGTCTTTGGTTGTATAAGTTATCGGTTTCTTTAAGAACATTAATTCGTAAAAGCCGGGGGTGCCTTTGTATACTATTCTATTGCCGTGATCTGTAATAACCATGTCCTGACCCTCAAAAGTAAGCTGTTTATTCCCAATTGCAAACTTATCAGTGTCTATGTCCCATCGAACTCCATAGTGGAGATCGTACTTGCTCTCTGTATCTCGTATCATTCCCTCGATATATTTTCTAGCTAACCCTGAGAACTGTTCCAGGTATTCCCCTAGAACTTCCGGTTCCATCATTTGTCGCACGGTTTCCCTAGCCTCTGCTACCGAAGTTTCAATTGCCGCTTCTTCTTGAGCCTCCACCTGTTGCTCCTCATCCGGTAAACTCTCATACAATACTTCTCTGTCAAGAAATCTAGGTGTGGATGTTACCAACGTCGAAGTCGACGGTCCGGGAATGGCAATGTCGGGGGTTGACGCTCGTACGGGGGTTTTGCCATTTCTCGGACGGGGTAGGATAGATGGTGTGGACACTCGTCGTTTGATGGTTCTCAGCATAGGTCCTACTTCTTGCTGTATTGTTTGACCTCCTTCTTGCTTGATGGATGTTAGCAATTCCGTGAGTGGTTGGGAAATTGGTTTAAATTGCTCCGCAAGAGCCGTCTGCGATTCGGCGATATCTGCTTTTAAAGTTTCATATTTCCGCCTGACAGCCTTTCTAGCTTTAATAAGATCGCTTACTAACCGTTTGTCCATGTTGCTATTACTGTCGTTGTTCGTAGACTAATAATTTGTACAGCAGTGGTCCATGCCTATATAGTGAAATAACTGTCGAACCCTTTTCTATAACGACCGGCGTTGATTTCGCTTTCTTTGTCGATAACTAAAAATCCGTGATCTTTGATCCAACAGTGGGAACATAAGTTTTTAAACTTTTCGAATGACATGTCTGTGTTTACATGATCATCGTAAATGTGTTTAAGATTGGTGTGGTCTTGCCGGAATACGATTATGATATTCGCATTATCTCGCACCAGTTGTTTCGGGATTGATGAGTAAGTCTGACAGAGGTAAAAACAATCTATATTTCGATGACGTCCGAAACTAAAATAATCTCTAATTATGCTTTGAGTGTCGCATGCCACATCATCAAACACAATAACAGAATTTTCTTTCGCCTCGTGTGGTTTGATAACCTCACACCCCTCGCTGAATTCGTAGAATCCGATTTCTTTTAGTGACTTCAGGAGTATCTTCAGAAATTTGTATTTAGGTTGGTCAAGGGTTTTGGAATACAAATACAAGTTTTGAAACCGCACCCCATTGCGGTGTACCAAAAGACTGATCATCGCATTGGTTTTCCCAGAGCCGGAAGGACCAATGATCAAACCCCTTTTACATCCTATACCCAGTAAAGTGCCGTGTCGTCTGAACCCTTCTGACATGGAATTTACTGTATGATTTACTACCGGCAGCGAACATTTTTGTTTAACAATTTTGACGTTCTTCATCGTTTTCGGACGGGGACGAACTAGCTTCTAACCGCGCTGTGCTAAGTATATATCTACCCCTTTGAGCTTCACATCGTCAGTCGCTCTTCGACGAGCGTTTGTTTAAGATGAGTTATACTAGACGTAAAACTCGTAGTAGTCGTCGAACCGTCACACGGAAAGGTCGCGGTTTGTTGAATACCCTTATTGATAAGTTGCCCTTCGAATTACATATACCAGGTTACAAATTTTGCGGACCGGGTACCCGCCTAAACAAGCGGCTTTCTCGAGGCGATCGAGGAAGAAACCCTCTGGACGAGGCTTGCAAGCAACACGACATCGCATACTCACAATCTAGCAATCTTTCGACGCGTCACGCGGCGGATAAAGTTCTTGCACAGAAAGCTTGGGAACGCGTTAAAGCAAAAGACTCTACTCTTGGAGAAAGAGCGGCAGCTCTTGCTGTTACAGGGATTATGAAAGGGAAAACCAAACTCGGCATGGGAGTTTCCCGGAAACGAAAGCGTACAGAACCCATTGCTGTTATGGAAACACCCCGGAAACGAAGACGTACACTACCTATTGCAGCGCAAAAATTTGGTACGGGGATATCTAGAAAACGGAAGCGTACACTACCCACTGCTGGTGTGACGGTCCCCCGAAAACGAAAGCGTACGTTACCTATTGCCGCACAAAAATTTGGTACGGGAGTATCTAGAAAACGGAAGCGTACACAACCCACTGTTGGTGTGAGAGTCTCCCGGAAACGAAAGCGTGCACTACCTATTGTCGGTATTGCGCAAAAAATTGGTACGGGGGTATCTAGAAAACGGAAGCGTACAAGGTGTAGTAGGCGTAAACGTATTGGAGGCGCGGTCGTTTTTAAATCGCGAAGGAAACGCCGAATTCGTTCTAGAGTAGTACCTGTTCCCAAGAGAGGAGGTATATTGCCGCTTGTACCCATACTTGCTGCATTAGGAGCATTGGGGTCCCTCGGAGGCGGTGCTGCAGCAGTCGCTAAAGCGGTTGGCGACTCAAAGGCTTCTAAAAAGGATCTCCAGGAAAAGGAACGGCATAACAAAGCTATGGAATCCATTGCTCGAGGAAAAGGACTATATCTACGACCGTATCAGTCAAAAAACTACCGTTGAAGCTACCACGCCGAGCGTTGACGAACATCGATATTGCACAGTACGTTAAACGCTTAGAAATTCCCCATTTTAGGGGGATATTTATGCGAGATGCTCTACCCGACAAAATTCGTCAACGAGAATGTGGTGTTACTAACTTAGACGATGATGTTGGACCTGGCACACATTGGACAGCCTACGTTAAAGCTGATCGATTTGTTCTGTATTTCGATAGCATAGGTCGCTTACAACCTCCTCCCGAATTAGTAAACTACTTTCGCAGCGATGGTAGCAACAACACAATTATGTACAATTCTAATAGATATCAAAAACTCGCATCAAACACATGCGGACATTTGTGTCTCAAATTCTTATATAACTTGGCGAAACCGCTTTTGTCGTCAGTTTAGGTGCCGCGCTTCATCATGTCCAGTATATTCACTCTTACGGGAGATTCATCTGTTCTTACTGCAAATTTTGACCCTCCCATTTTCTTAGACGATGGTAGCGAATACGTCTTGGGATTGTTAAGTTTCGAAACCTACTATACTATTCCAAACGTTAGACCTCCCAACAATGAATTTCATCTTGTTGGAGAACCTCCTATTATTATACCGGAGGGGGCATATGAAATTACCGACATTGCTGAATTTTTACATAACCAACTCGATTCTGATACGGGTGTTAAACAGGTACTGCTACGTGGAAACAACAGCACCTTAAAAACTGAAATAAAGTCCACCGTTCCAATCGACTTTCAAAGCGACAATACTATCCGGGACATGTTAGGCTTTGAGAAAAAAGTTTATGCTGCAGATAGGTGGCACACAGCTGAACATGTTACAAAAATTTTGAACATCAACTCGATTCTTATTCATTGCAACATCTCCGTTGGTTCATATAAAAATGGTAAGCCCGGCCATATCATTCACCAATTCTTCCCCATAGTACCGCCCGGGTACAAAATAGTGGAAACCCCTAACCCTGTCATCTATCTACCGATCAGCACGAAACAGATCACTAACTTAACTATTAAAATACTAGACCAATCGGATAATCCTGTCAGTTTTAGTAAGGAGACCGTTACGGTAACATTACATTTAAAGAAACTGTAATGGGTTTTCGATTCACCACTCCGTACCACCCCTGCTTTACTTCCTATAAGAATCGTCGCCCACACCCTCGTAAGATCAGTACGGCTTCGTCCACCACGCAGCTAACTAAAGCAAACAGAGACTTCTTGCGGTCCTTAGGCTTTACAATAGTGTAATGAGTATTTTAAATATTGGAGAGCGAGTCCTCGTCGACACTTCTATCATTAGCAATCAATTGCACACACATCAACCGTATACAAACCGTTTTGACTATAACGATGAAATTCGAATTCCAATTCCCGAAGATATGTCAACTCTTCCCGGCCTGAGCTATCTGTACCTAGAGGGAAAGTTGCGGAAGGAAAACGGTGAAGTTACAACGGCTAAATTCCTTAACAATGGTTTGGCTCACTTATTTAGCGAAATCCGATACGAAATCAATGGCGTCGTTGTCGACTCTGTCACCAAACCTGGTATTACGTCTACTCTTAAGGGATATGTGTCCTACAGTTCCGCTGACGTTAAAAAGCTTCAAAATGCAGGTTGGTTTGCCGGCGGCGATCCTCCCATTACCGATCAGGAAGGTAACTTTAGTGCCTGCATACCGTTGAGAATGCTGTTAGGATTCGCCGAAGATTATGGCAAAGTAATACTTAACATCCGACAAGAACTCGTATTAATTCGCAGCAATACCGATGCCGACGCCGTATTCAGTGCTACCGTAGGGGAGACGGCTAAAGTTACGATTGACAAACTATACTGGAAGGTTCCTCATATCACTCCCGGTCTTGCCCAAGAATTAGCCCTAACCAAATACATCGATAAAAATATTGACACACAAGTAGCATTTCGCAGCTGGCAGCTTCATATCATACCTGGTGTTCATGCTGTGACTCAACATTCTCACGCTATCGCTACAAGCACAAAATTACAAACCCCCAGATACGTCATCGTAGGGTTTCAATCAGGTCGTTCGGGGCTAATCAGTAAGGACAATGCTAATTTCGATAAAGTTGGTCTTACCAATTTCCGAGTTTTTCTGAACACCGAACGATTTCCATACGACAATTTACATAACAATTATGCACTCAATCATTACGCAACATTATACGACATGTATTCCAAGTTTCAATCATCGTATTATAATAAAGTCGATGAGCCCTTCTTCTCCCGCCATGACTTTGCCGACAAAGCGCCTATTGTTGTGATCGATTGTTCTCAACAAAAAGACTACCTTCATGCAAACGCCGTCGTTTTTCGAGTTGAATTTGAAACTTCCGCTAACGTGGCAGCCAACACAACCGCGTATTGCCTCGTTCTTCACGATCGGGTTTTTACTTACAACGCGTTGACAAAAGCAGTTAAACAACTGTAATTTCTTAAAACCACTTCAGTTGCATCTTGGCTGTTAACGTAACTGCACCGTGCTCTCTGTCTAATACGATGAAGCTCATTCTCGACATTCAAGGCTTCAAAACGTCCGATAAGCACTTTAGCTCGAAAGAATTGGCAGCATATGATGGTGCGTCAGTATCTCACTATATCTTCAAGTCACCATTTCCATTCACGTCCTTGCCATCTCATTTGCAACAACAAGCCCGTTGGTTAATGACTCATCATCACTGCATCGACTGGGACGATGGATTTACTCAAGCGTATTTGTTTCCTGCAATCCTGCGGCGTCTTTTGCGAGGTGCCACCGAAATATATGTGAAAGGCCGAGAAAAAGCAACTTTTCTACGCCGCTTTACTACCACCCCAATCATC
Source organism: Agriotes lineatus (assembly GCA_940337035.1). Taxonomy (NCBI): domain Eukaryota; kingdom Metazoa; phylum Arthropoda; class Insecta; order Coleoptera; family Elateridae; genus Agriotes; species Agriotes lineatus. The sequence continues at coordinate 362,337 of CALNHX010000176.1, read as the reverse complement.
GAAGTGGAAGAACAACCGGCCCTCACCCCATCACAACCCGCTTGTTTATATCATTCCAAACCGATTTGTTATTGCGCTTTATCTAACGTGTATCATATTTATAATCACTACATAATGGAATAAAACAACTTTTTAAATTTTTATTGTGTTTTTATTTGCATACAACATATATACATGTGTTACACACCTACGTACTAGTGGAAAAGCGTTCTAAATAAATTGTCTGCCTATGTTCTGCGCACAAGACGTCTCGCAGTACTTCAGCCACAGTAAGTATCCTCCGCTGGAATCGCAACCTGTCCATAGCTTCTCGCTCCCACAATCCTTTCCGAGCTTTTCGATACGCATACGCCCACGTATGCAGATTGTACACCTGATCCTTCGAGTCCTCAAACTGCACACTCTTCTTCATTTTCCTTCCTTTCTATAAAGGCTTTTACTTCACACATATGCCACTCTAGACCAAGACTAAACATTAAATCCAGAAGGAGGCTTTCATTTATGGCTCCATCTAAAAATAGTCGACCAACAGCTGCACCATTTTTGTACTTTTTTTCCTGTTTATACAACTCTTCGTCACTGAATCCGGAACGTCCTAACCCATATACGACTTCGCGCGACGCTTCGAAAGCTAAATCCTTCAACGAACTCACTAATCGTTCAACCGCACTAGGTACGTCTCTTGCAGCCGGTCGAGCAGCCTCTCTATAATTCATCCACATGACTACACTGCCAACTGACGACTCAGTGCTTCCACTTCGATGTCGCACTTTACCATAGAACTCGCGAATGTTAGCACTTCCACCATACACGCAGTATTTTCAGAGTTCTCCTCCAGCTGATCTACTACAGCCTTTACATTGACTAAACAGTCCCCAGAAAAGTTTGCCACACCCTTAACTATTTCTTTGTAAAAACTCTCAAAGTTCAACGCTTTTAACTGTGCGAATCGCAGTTCCACGAGTTTCTGCAAGCGCCACAGCTCTTCTACAGTTTCCTTCGCTAAGCACACCTCTGACAAGCCCACTTCCTCTAATTTTAATATTTTCCTGGTCTGAATCTCTTGGAATACAATCCTCTTCCTTCCTATTTCTACAGCTGGCCACTGACCGTCGACCGAATAGAAGTAGTTGGCAATCACGCCTTGATTTGCAAATAGGGCAGTCCACTCCTGCTCATCCAACTGCACCCAGTCGTTTTTGATACCCCGTATTACAATAACTGGGGTAAATTGTGGACTCCACTCAAATCCTACACTCACACACTTCGAACTTGACTTATTTAATTTGTACGTCCTACTACATAGGAGTGCTGGACACAACAGTGGTTTAGGCTTTATACACACATCACTACAGACCTCCGCTCCTTTCTGACTCTGAACTATTTCGATAGCTTTATATAATGCTTCCATTTCTACAGGTTGTTGAAGTGCTACTACTACTCTCACGTCTCTTCTTTCCGCTTTTATTCCACTTCTTAACGTTACATCTCTTAAAGTCCGAGTGGTGGGAGGAGAAACCTTGCCGTCCTAGTGGTTGGGAGAAGAAATCTTGACCTTAGAATCCGAGTGAATGGCTTTGAGGACCGAGTGGCCGGAGGAATAACCTTGAAGTCCGAGTGGTGGGAGAAGTAACCTTCATCTTTATTTATACACATCCTTCAGCGTTGCTGTTGGTGGTGGAAGGTCGTCCTTGACTGCTTTCCTTTATTAAGCTTAATGCGTGCTACTACAACCAGCAGCATCACCAGAATCATGCATCGACAGCTTTCATCATCCACCAACAGCCATCCACCAGCAGCTACGACGTTTCCGGGTGCTGACAACTTCTACCGTCACTTCCGGAGATTTTTGGCTGCGTGCCCTCCAACGTCGCCTCAGCGAACCCTCCAAGCGGTAATCACGGTGGAGTACACCTACGACCTCTTCGGGGAAAATCTCACGGAGACTACCACCTTCAGGACGCACCCTACCACTCTTGACGGATCGACAGCTCACTGGTGGTTGACCCACGTCTATCGTCCGTTGGAGAGCTTCCTGTCGCGGCTGCACGACGGCGAGGTTGCATTCATAACGTATAGTTGGAGATAAATATTTGAAAATAAATATTTATAAAACTATTTTTGTGTTTTTTAATTCTCTGTGACCTTCAATTGTACTATATAAAGTTTTCATACACACGTATGCTGTTAGTCTGTTGTTACCATTGCAACCATAATGTGCTCAGAACCTAGATTTCCGAAGTTTGCGAGTTACTCCACACGGCTACGAACCTTTAGCGACTGGAGCCGATGTCAATCTCCTAAATCGCTTGCAGACGCTGGTTTCTTTCGCATCAACGACACTTTCGATTGTGTACAGTGTTTTTACTGTGGAATTCAAATTTCTGGTTGGGAAGATCATGACACACCCTTATCTGAACACCTCCGATGGTCACCCACCTGCAAAGTTGCCGAAGTGAAGAAGCATTTCCAAACCATGGACGAAATTCTAGCTACAACTTTTAAATTAATCGTCGAGATGAATACGCCCTCGGGAGTGGATGTAGCAGGTAACAATAAACCGGGTGCAGCCAAGGCGACAAAATCTTGCAGTTGTCATAAGTGATACAAAGTGCGGTTCACCCTATTCGAGGTGAAGCTACTTAAGCTGTTCCTTCACCGAACCATTCACTAGTTGCCATCGACGTGTTGAACATGCTACCAATACAATTTTTGGTTGCTCTCGCTGCAGTTCATGATGGGATTCTCTACGTCCTTCAACCACCACGGTGCAGTTCCGCATATCTTGCTTACAATGACGGAGTTCACAACGTGACGTGGCGTAAAATGGATACCAGTTCCTTGACAACTATATCCGTTTTTAAAATACACGTGCACAACTTTACTCTTCAGGATTTGCTAACGTTCAAAGTAAAATTCCATTTCCCTTCATATGCTGTAGACACTCCTTGGCAAACTATTTTGTTAAAAAATAAACCGGATGTCTTGAAGAAGCTACTTGCACCCGCCGATAATTCCTGTTGTATATCTACAATTGTTTTAGGCACCCTATTATTTGCTATATTGTGTATGTCTGTAACGTACTTCTTCATGTGTTGGTATTATAACAATTTAGTCTAGCATTTTTTGTATCTTGAACAGTGAAAATAAAGCTTTTGTACAATATTTGTCTCTTTAATTGGGTTTTATATATAAGACTCGATGGTCTAGCGGTTAAGATACCCTCGGCTGCAGATTGCGGATATACAGGGAGACCTAGGTTCGAATCCTAGTCGAGTCATAATTTAGGCATGCAGTAAGTTCGCTCCAGCTTACTGCATGTCTAATTTTTTTGTGTTGCTTCGCATCTCACCTTAACCTTGAAAACCGATTAAAGTGCCACTACTCTCACGACCCTTCTTTCTGATTTCATTTCACTTCCCAACGTTACATCTCTTAAACTTGAAGTTTGAGCTGAAGCAGGAGCAAGTTTGACGACCGAGTGGTGGCAGGAGGCCTCCAACTCACAGTACTGTCTTTTTGGACTCAACAATTATGGGAACCTTGAGTTGAAATTCCACATATAACATATTTGGCTTGACTGCCCAAAATTTTAGCACATCACCTTTTTTTAATGCCATCCCGATCATTTCGCGAAAATTATATGATCCTTTCTTGTTGATATAAATTTCGGTATTTTCGGGATAAAGTAAGACATTTGTTATTTCAGCTACACGGAAGGGAATAGTATATTCGGTGTCACCATGAGCTAGGATGTACCATCTATCTGAACTGATGGCACTAGATACTAGTCGTAAATCTCGTTCATAATATATAGGTTCGCTTAGCTCTTCAACCACAAACACCTGCGGGTGCGACGTGGAATTCGCATGCATATGTTTCCCAAATTTATCGATAGGCATTGCTCTAGCGTCGAACTGGATATGAATACCGAAAGCGTGGGCTTCTACTTATAAACTATCAATAATCAGAAAGGAGTACAATGCTAAAATTTCACAATAAACAACGGAGATATAAACATTTTAAGATTTGACCTTGAAAGCCAACTGTTGTACCAATAATACGTACCATTTTCTACTACTTAACTGTTAAATTTGCCCGCAAAATAAGTAACTAATACTTGTTCTAAATTGCTTTCTGTAAAAAAGTCAACTTCTTTAGATATCTTTCTTAATACTCCTATATCTTTCTTAATACTCCTATATCAGGATTTTTATTTAATGCAGACTTCAGTTTGTCTGCTACATTCATGTTTTAAAAAGCCTTCGACTTCCTCCAAAATCTGGAAGAAATCAATTAAAGTTAAGCCTACACTCTGTAACTTAGTGATACTGTCAGCTAAAACTTTAAAATTCGAAGTAATGTAGACAAAACTAGCTTATTTTTTTCTTGAATTATGCACATTTTAGGCGGTAAAACTGAAAATAGGCAGTAAACTAATAAAATAGATATTATAGGCAAAATAAAATACATGTCAATAGACGTGAAAATGTTTGATTCGCGCTTATTTATTAATTTCTCTAAAGCTAAATCTACAAAAGGCATTTGCCTAAAAATCCGCTCTTTGGTAGCGCTAAATATGTTAAATTTGGCTTGCAAAATAAGTAACTAATACTTGTTCTCAATTGCTTTCTGTAAAAAGTCAACTTCTTTTTTTCACCATTAAGTACTTTAGATATCTTTCTTAATACTCCTATATCAGGATTTTTATTTAATGCAGACTTCAGTTTGTCTGCTACATTCATATGTTTTAAAGAGGCTTCGACTTCCTCCAAATTCTGGAAGAAATTGATTAAAGTTAAGCCTACACTCTGTAACTTAGTGACACTGTCAGCTAAAACTTTAAAATTCGATGTAATGTAGACAAGACTAGCTTATTTTTTATTATTCTTTCTTGAATTAGGCAAATTTTAGGCGGTAAAGCTAAAAATAGGCAGTAGACTAATGACATTGGCATTATAGGCAAAATAAAATACATGTCAGTAGACGTGAAAATGTTTGATTCGCCCTTATTGATTAATTTTCCTAAAGCGCAGTCTACAAAAAGGTATTTGCATAAGAATCCGCTCTTTGGTAACGCTAAATATAGCACGGCTCTCTGTCGAACAGGAATGTCGCTTGCCAGCAAGAGGTGTGCACGCCGCATAACATGTTGACCTTGCAAACTGCTTCGTTCAGACTGTAGTTTGGAACTTGTTTTGTGGTTAGGAAGTGCTATTCGAAATCAACACTACGTGGCCGAAAATGTATTGGATACCGGGTGAAGCACATATTACAGCGGAAAGTGGAAGAACAAGGTAAATATTATTTGTCATGCTTACATAAATCTGGTATATGTTTTGTCGAGGAAATTCACAGCTGTAATAGTGGGAAATATTAGTTGCCTTTATTTCTTTTAGTTTGTACTTAAGGAAGAGTAACAAATAATTGGGTTACTACATCTGCGAACAACTAATAATTCACATTCTGATGCGTGTGTTTGTGTGGCGTATTGGTTAGTATGTTGGTACTATAATACCGAATTATTTATTCTAGTGTTCCATACGGACGACAAGCAGCTGATTTTATGGGAGACATTACGTACGGTAGAGGTATGCGGTTGTAATTGCCCGGAGCTGTGGGAAACCAAAGACCGGATCCTGGCATAATAAGGTAGTTGTAAATATTATTTGTCATGCTTACATAAATCTGGTATATGTTTTGTCGAGGAAATTCACAGCTGTAATAGTGGGAAATATTAGTTGCCTTTATTTCTTTTAGTTTGTACTTAAGGAAGAGTAACAAATAATTGGGTTACTACATCTGCGAACAACTAATAATTCACATTCTGATGCGTGTGTTTGTGTGGCGTATTGGTTAGTATGTTGGTACTATAATACCGAATTATTTATTCTAGTGTTCCATACGGACGACAAGCAGCTGATTTTATGGGAGACATTACGTACGGTAGAGGTATGCGGTTGTAATTGCCCGGAGCTGTGGGAAACCAAAGACCGGATCCTGGCATAATAAGGTAGTTGTAAATATTATTTGTCATGCTTACATAAATCTGGTATATGTTTTGTCGAGGAAATTCACAGCTGTAATAGTGGGAAATATTAGTTGCCTTTATTTCTTTTAGTTTGTACTTAAGGAAGAGTAACAAATAATTGGGTTACTACATCTGCGAACAACTAATAATTCACATTCTGATGCGTGTGTTTGTGTGGCGTATTGGTTAGTATGTTGGTACTATAATACCGAATTATTTATTCTAGTGTTCCATACGGACGACAAGCAGCTGATTTTATGGGAGACATTACGTACGGTAGAGGTATGCGGTTGTAATTGCCTGGAGCTGTGGGAAACCAAAGACCGGATCCTGGCATAATAAGGTAGTTGTAAATATTATTTGTAAATGTCAAGCTCACATAAATCTGGTACAAACATATTTGTTTTGTTGAGAAGATTCAGAGCTGTGTAATCGTGGGAAATATTAGTTGCCTTTATTTGTTTTATTTTGTACTTAAGGACGAGTAACAAATATTTGCGTTACTACATCTGCGAACAACTAATAATTCACATTCTTTATGCGTGCGTTTGTGTGGCGCATTGGTTACTATGTTGGTACTATAATACCTAATTATTTATTGTAGTGCTCCATACGGACGACAAGCAGCTGTGTTTATAGGAGACATTACGTACGACTGAGAAGATCCCCGAGCTGGAGGATATCTTCGACTTGCAGAAGAAGAATATTCCTTGTTTGTGTACCATAATGTAGTACGGATTTATGTATTGCTGAAAATAAAACCTTTTAAAAATGTGTCTCTTTTATTAAACTTATTGAGGTTGTCCGAGTGCTTATGGCCTTGACCTTGCACTAAAGGGTGGGTTGTGGAGGAGGTTTTAGACTAATCTGAGTGATATTAGGGTAACGTTGGCCTTGAAGTTCACGAGTTTTGCAATCCGAGTGAATGGCCTTGAGGGCCGCAGGAGTAACGTTGGTCTTGAAGTCCACGTACCTTGCAATGCCAGTGACCTTGAGGGCCTGAGGAGTAACGTTGGCCTTGAAGTTCACGTGCTTTGCAATCCGAGTAAATGACCTTGAGGGCCGCCTTGTCAGGGGAGGCCGTAACCTCGACCTTGAAAAAGTGGTGGGGGGAGGTTCCAGAACCATCCACTTGCCTCTACTATGACCTCGACCTTGAAAAAGTGGTGGGGGGAGGTCGCAGAACCGGCAAAAGGCATCTACTACGGTTGGACAACCCAAAAGCGTAATTTTGAAAATTTGGGTTTTTGTTACCTGGCAACTTTTATTTATTTTTGCTTAAGTTAGTTCGAAATATAACCTATAATTTATAATTTTGACATTAGTAGCTTTATTAATTGTTTCTAGTTACCCATAGCTTGACTTAAAAGTATTAACCATGATATAAAGGATTGTTTTTAATTGGATTTTGACATTGACAATCCGGGACTAGTGAATAGAGTATAGGCACAATTAATTACTATAAAATATCATATATGTGTGTGTCAGTGTAGTCCAGGAGACAGATTTAATTAAAATAAATAACATTCTACTCCAAGACATGAGTTTTCAACTAAAAAGAAGATAAATACAGTCCACAAAAAGCTTGCGTAAACAGTATTTTTTTAATTTGATCGTCTCGACTAAAAATGTGTTTAAACAATTTGGTTCAACAATCAAGACTATTGTACGAAAGATTGTGTTTAACATTGTGGTAAATAATGCTCAGTTCTGCTGCACTAATTAGATCATTTTCAGAAGTGTTCTCTTTTTTTAATACAAAATTATTAAGAACATTATTATTCTCTGCTGAAGTCACGGCGAGTTGATGAGCCTTCGTATTCTGATGTTGTGAAATCTAAAAATAAATAAAATATGGTTAATTTTAATGTTTGAGTCACTAATCGAGTGAAGTTACTACCTGTCCTACTCCTTGATTTTTAATGGAAAAATCCTTGTGGCACAAGATGCACCTAGCTTTAGTTTTGTCATTCGGTTCATTTAAAAAAAAAACTGAATTTATGTTCCCATTCTTTTTTGTATTAAGAAGTTTATTTTGCTTGTTTTCGTTTTTGAACAAGACCTTTGTCGGTGTCGGTGTCAGCTCCACCATCACTACTAATGTGCATGTCAGAATCAGCCATATTATTGTTATGAATATTAATAACTAGAGTATTTACACTTATACTATAGAAACAAAATAAAACCGCAAAGAACGAACCGGCTCGAAATTTTAGGTTATGTTATTATTTCTCGTTGTTATGCAGTAACAATTTGTTACGTTCGGTTAGGATTCGGACGGATAAAACCGAGACCGAGACGAGACACCACAATTAACGAACTGGCCTTCTAAATTTACTACATAAGCACAGCATAGGGGGGGGGGGGTCACCATATGCTGCGACATAAGTATGATATGAGCACAGTGTTGCTGCGTGGTGCCAAAAATCAAAATATTGACACTGTGTAAACGGTATAAGGGGTTACAAATTATGTATTTATTATTATATTATATCATTCTGAAACGCCGAAATATAGAAGATTTTGCTTCTATATTTTAGGAACATCGAAGATTTTCGTTGAATATAGAAGACTTCTATTAAATATAGAAGGTCTGGCAACCCTAGCCAACGTTCCGGAAACGCATCGGAATCCAACATCAAACCTTTCTGAGGACGGCCAGCGTGTTTCCCTGAGCCCATTTGCTTCGGTTTGTTCAGAATTAGCGTGGCTTGGGTAAATTCTGTAGATTTGGCGAGAGCGACGCGGCCAAAAACTCAAGCCACAAGTGGCGTGATTTCGACTTCGAGAGCAACAGGGGCCCGGTTCTTCCTACGTCATCACTAAAATAAAATAAGATTGTTTATTGCCACGCGGGAAAAATTCAAATGGCTTACCTAATGCAATTTTCACGATATTTCCACGAGTTAAGATATTCAAATACGCAGTCTTGCATCGCCATAATTATTTGTGTCAGCTATCAGTTGAATGATTTTTTTGAACTACCGAACCGCACGTTTGAACTAACTTTGAATTGAGACAGTTATTTTCAGATCAAATTTGTAATAGTTCGATTCTGATCCCACCTGAGTAAGTTTGATGTTTTATCGACGAGCTAGTCCATCAAATTTTGCAGTTGAATAAAATATTAAAAGGGCATACAACTATTTATTTTGTAGTTAATATTACATCTCATTTTAAACAGCCGAAATTAATTGACGGGCAAAGTAAGAACCACAGTACAACATAAAATCTGAGAATTGTGCGAACCTTACATGAAATTTGCCATATTAATTTAACTTATTAAATATCAAATTATCAATCAATCAAACAAAGATGGAGAACCATTACAATATGTAGCACAAAATCTATGGCTTAGCAGGCATCTTGCTTGTTACATAAAGTATAAGTTGGTTGCAACAATCTCGAATATCCTCATGTAAGATTATATACAATGACATTTTATTCTTAATTCTGAGATCCTACACTACTTATGCATACTTGCAATACATTTCTAATATTGTTTCATAATTCATATTGTTCCAATGTTATCTTATCTATTTTAAATTAATTGCAGTGCCTTTCATTCTGTTACATTTTACATAATCCAATACCTATAAATTCGACATTAATATACATTTTTGAATGATTTTGTATACCTGACCAAATTATGTTTTTGTACTGGTTTAAATTCATATACAAGTGGCAAAAAATATTTAATTTCATTAAATTCATTTTTATTTCAAGTAGATAACATGTTGAACAGCCCTCGTATGTGTTGTAAAGTTATTGTAGCGGTAAAAATTATAATGACTCAAAACTGATGTGCCTGAACTAATCTATAAATTGTTACCGTGTACTTATTATCACATAATTAATGTTTAAAACCATTTTAAAAATTTAAATTTCGTCTAGCTAATTACAGAAAATCGTTTTTATACTTTTTTTTCTCGATAACGGTTGCAGATACGAAAAAACTGCAAGAGAACAAAAAGATTCTAAACAAAACATAAAACTCAATTTGTATTTTAGAATCTAACAGCGGCGCACCGCAAAAAAGTTCAGAGGGAGAAAAGAAAGCGTGACCCCTGAAAAAATATCTCCCTGTAGATTCTCACAATCATTTGATATGCTCAATGATGTAAGCCCTGCAGCGTAACCTGTATTCCAAATTTGAGCTAAATATCTCAAAAACTGCAGGAGCTATAAAGGAAAAAGTTAAAAGTTAAAAAAAAATTGACCGGAAGTCGACCTCGGAAAAGAAATACGATTTCCGGTTTCTATATATTTTTGGAATCTACTCTGCAAGCTGAGTCAAATGATATATATCTCGTCCTCCTAAAATATATCTCCATTTTCTTGCTTCTCAGTTAATAATAACAAGTTAATAACAAGCGAATAGTTATTTGGTTTTGTATGATTCCTCATATTTTTTCCCTGCATTTGCCCTCATATGTCTCACTAACTTTTGCTGTTGTATTACACTTTCAAATGGAGCACATATAAAGCTATTCAGCATCTTCAATGGCTATCTAAATACTGTTTTTAGGTAGCATTTAGCACTGATCCAAGAACCATGGATAGTTAAGGGACAAGTCCGTGGGCTAGGGGGTGCTAAAGGTAAGTTTATTTATAATCATGCAAGTCCTAGAACATGCATACTTATAAGAAATAATCTAGACTGTTTACCACTAATGGAATTCTGTTCTAGAGACATAACCACAATTAAAATAAAATGGAATAACGATGAAGGTTGTGACCAAGCCATTATAAGCTCCGTCTACCTTCCATCCGATTCCAGGGACCCACCGCCTATCGAGGAACTAGAGAACCTAGTATCATCTGCCTCCCAAGACGATCTAGACCTCATCCTAGGCTGCGACGCAAATTCACACCACACCATTTGGGGCAGCACCAACTGCAACATAAGAGGTGAGTCACTTTTAGAATTTATCTTAACTAACAATCTAGTAGTAGTCAATAAAGGCAACACTACAACCTTTTATAACACTAACAGACATGAAGTTATAGACATTACCATAACCACTATGAGAATTAGTCAATCGGTGAATAAATGACAAGTTTCAGACGAACCATCACTATCTGACCACAATTATATAACCTTTGAACTGTCTCAACGGGAAGTAAGCCAAAGAGTTTACTACAACCCAAGAAAGACAGACTGGGACCTATATAAACAAAAACTATAAGAGAAGATAGAACACCTAAAGTTCAGATCTCCCAATAAAGTAGTTTTAGACTCAAATGCTGACCGGTTAAAAGAGGCCATGATTGACTCCTTTCAGAATAGCTGTCCTCTAATAGACCCAAGTTAGCAAAGAGCAAAAAAACACACAAATTGGTGGAATAAAGACCTAGAAAAGACTAGACAAGAAGTCAGACGTCTGTTTACCAGGTCTAAAGCCACAAATAACTGGGAGAACTATCACAAGGCTCTCACAGACTATGGCAAAAAGATCAAGGCAGCTAAGATAGCAGCCTGGAAAAAGTTTTGCCTGGAGGTGGAGACCACGCGATCCACAGCTAGACTCCACAAAATCATCTCAAAGCAAGCCATGAACCCAGTAGGCAGTCTTAAAAAAGAAAGCGGAGAATACACTACAACGGAAGAGGAGACTTTATCTCTTTTGATAAAAACTCACCTACCCGGAGCAGTGGAACAACCTACTCTGGCTGAACCCAATCATACCCCTAGTAGGGAAGACTGGGAAACACTTAAGAGAATAGTCAGCAAAGAAAGGATTAGATGGGCAACTAGCCTCTTCAGTCCTTTCAAATCTGCTGGAAACGACGGCATACAACCCGTAATGCTGCAGAAAGGGATAGATATACTGCTGAACCCACTCAAAGACATGTTCCAAGCAAGTCTTGCCTTGGGTTACATTCCCCAATCCTGGAGAGTGACTAAAGTAGTATTTATCCCTAAGCCTGGTAAGAGCAGCTATGCAGAAGCTAAATCTTACAGACCTATCAGCCTAACGTCATTCCTCCTTAAAACGTTGGAAAGATTAGTAGACAGTTACTGGAGGGAGGAAGCCCTAACTTCACTCCCGATTCACAAATATCAACATGCTTACCAAACAGGGAAGTCATGTGAAACCGCCCTACACCAACTAGTGGGGAAAATTGAGAGAACCTTGGAGTACAAGGAGTACGCAGTCGGAGCATTTCTAGACAACACCTCCTACCACTCTATTGAAAGAGCAATGACAAACCATCCGATCAATAACACCACTATAAGATGGACTATGGCAATGCTCAACACTAGAGTTGTAAAAGTCAAGTTATTTGACAAGGAAAAGACAGTGCAGGCGACAAGGGGATGTCCACAGGGAGGAGTTCTTTCTCCACTCCTGTGGTGCCTCGCAGTTGATGAACTGCTGATCCAACTCAATAACAAAGGCTACTACACTCAAGGATACACTGATGACATTGTCATACTGATTCAAGGTAAATACCAAAGAACCGTAGACAATGTAATGAAATCAGCACTAAAGATAACCGAAGAGTGGTGTCTAGAGAATAATCTTAGAATTAATCCCAGCAAAGCCACTCTCGTCGCTTTCACTCGTAGAAAGAACATCACAAACAGAATGAACATAAAACTGTTTGAGACAAATGTCAACTGGGAGAACGAGGTTAAGTACTTAGGTCTAACCATCGATTCCAAACTAACTTGGAACTCCCACTTAGACAAAACAATCAGCAGGTGCATACAAACATTAGTTATTGGAAAAAGAGCCATAGGTAGTACGTGGGGGCTCAAACCGGAACTGACCCTCTGGCTGTACAAAACCATGGTTCGACCAATAATTTCATATGGAATAATGGCCTGGTGGCCCAAAATAAAACAAGCAACTGCGATCCACAAAATCAGCAGAATACAATATCTAGCTAATCGGTGCATCATTGGAGCCTTTAAAGGCACCTCAGGACAAGCACTGAATGCTATTTTAAATCTGCCACCTCTGCACATCTTCTTGAAAGGTGAAGCCAGAATGGCAGCCTACAGATTACAAAGTACTGGTCACTGGATGACCACAGCTAATAATCTAGGACATGGCAAGATCATGTCACACATCAACAACCCAATTTTAGAAATGGGTTCTGATCTTATAATCAAAGCCTATGACTTTGAAAAGAACTTTACTGTACACACAAGTTGGAATCCGGACCAACTACCAACTCCAACAAATAAGAACATCATTTTTTACACTGATGGATCTAAGTTTGAAGGGGGTACAGGTTCCGGTGTGTACAGTACCAATCCTAGAACCAACGAAAAAGTCAGTCTAGGAAAGTTTTGTAACATCTTTCAGGCTGAAGTACAAGCTATTAACGTATGCGCAAACATCAGCATAGAAAAGAAGCTGCTCAATCGAGACATACACATTCTCTCAGACAGTCAGGCAGCACTGAAAGCGCTAAACGCTTTCAGTACTTCATCGAGACTGGTCAAGGAATGCAAATCCAAACTTCAAACCTTAAGCCAGGGAAATACAGTAAAATTATGCTGGATCCCAGGTCATCAAGGTATTGAAGGAAACGAACAGGCGTACAAGCTCGCAAAAGAAGCAGCCCGTAATACAATGACCGGTCCAGAACCTGGTCTAAGCATTCAGAAAAACCAAGCCCGCTCAGCCATTAATGAATGAGTCAATACCGCACACCAACTAAGGTGGAGAAACTACAATCAAGCAACACACTGCAAAAGATTGCTAAAAACTCCGAATCCACATACCACCAAAACCCTGTTGAGAATGAACAGAACTCGAATCAAGCAAGTAGTCAGTCTACTAACAGGCACTGGAGCATTCAGAGAATTTATGCACAGGATCAATATCTATAGAGATGAACCTGTTTGCAGACTATGCCAAGAGGATGATGAAACAGCCTATCACATCCTCTTTGAATGCCCAGCATTAGAGCGTAAAAGACACCAACTCGATTGGAGCCTTAACTATATTGACAACCGCAAGCTAGTAGGGGGCATTGCAAGTCTAGTAAAAGATACGGATGTCGGCTTGCTAACTTGAAAACTCCCGACAGTACAAAAAGCCCAAAGGGCTGACGTGCGCATGCCAGCAAAAGGCAGTCGTGAAATCTAATCTAATCTAATCTAATCTAGGTAGCTTAAAGCAGGCAGAATTATGAATTGCAAAACCTTTTGGTAAACGTCATTAGGAGTTTCAGATACTAAGGTTTTTCTCCAGTATGTCTTTGAATATGTTTAACTAAAGTAGATTTTGCAGCTGCTTTATATTCGCAAATATAACATGAATAAGGTTTTTCTCTGCTATGCATTTTCCGATGTGTAACTAAATCACGTTTATGTGCTGCTTTATATTCACAAATAGAACACAAATAAGATTTTGCCCTGTATGCGTGTTCATATGTTTAACTCATCCTTTTCTGCTGCTGTAAATTTGCCAATAGAACATGAATAGGTTTTATTTGAAATCGGCAGTGAAGTACGCCGAAATCGTCATTAAAATACGAGAAATCGGCAGTGAAGTAATCCATTGTATTACGACTTTTTGTAGGTGGCGAGGCGACAGATAAACGTCAATCGACCGAACATACCCTACAAAAGTTGGTTAAAATGTAATTTCACGATTTTTCGATTTCAAATAAAACATAGTGTACACCTCGGCACTGAAATTCCTTTTTATCCCTCATGTGGTTTATTTGCCTTGACTCTACGGGCCTCGGCAACTAAATCCACATATAAAAAGTTAAACTTCAGTGCCTTGGTATACAAACTACGATTTTCTTCTGTATGCGTTTTAATATGTGCAACTAAATGACTTTTATCCGCAAACGTCACAAAAGTGACAACTTATTTGTCTTTATTGACAAGGTAAAAGTGTCACTTTATTTGCCTAAGCAAATAAAATAGCAACTTTTGCATACTTTATCTGCCTAAGCACACAAAATGGTTGCTTTCTTTCTTTTTTTCTATGTTTGTTCGCTATCTCCTCCGAAGATACTGGACCGATTAAATTGTATGATGCTTAAAATTTTGCTAATTTTTAGACTTAAATCGTAGGCCGGTTTTTATTTTCAAAAAAAGTACGAAAAAGTTTTAATTTAAATAAACTTTTAAGCAGCGGCTCGGAGCATCTGTCGCCGTGGGTTATGGTGTGACAGCTGCTGTGGACCCGTGTGTTAATAGCTCGGATGATTCAGTATGTTCATATATAATTACAGTAGCGCGTTATCTGAACAACAGAGGTTGGCGCAGGGGTACAGTGTTCGCCTGAAATTTACCTGAATACGTTTGCGGATAAAATAGTATATGTTATTCGGAGTAAAAGTGACTTTAGGTGGCTTAGCTGAATTATTTGGCTCACTAACGTTCGGCTAAATAAACTTTAGCTTCGCCACATAAAGTATCACTTTTACTCCTAATAACAGTAATAACATAATCTATTATTTGAAAGCGGCAGTGAAGTACGCCGAAATCGTCATTAAAATACGAGAAATCGGCAGTGAAGTAATCCATTGTTTTAACTTTTTTGTAGGTGGCGAGGCGACAAATAAACGTCAACCTATTTCAGCATAAAACCTACAAAAGTTGGTTAAAATGTAATTATCGATTTCTAGATTTCAAATAAAATATAGTGTACACCTCGGCATTGAAGTTCCTTTTTATCCATCCTGTGGTTTATTTGCCTTGGCCCTACGGGCCTCGGCAACTAGATCCACATTCGTGATAAAAAAGTTAAACTTCAGTGCCTTGGTATACAAACTACTATTTTGTATTGCTTTATACTTGCAAATAACATGTGAGCACACGAAAATGAAATCAAGCTTGAAATATTTGTTTGTGTTGGTGGCACTGTAAGTCTATGTCAAATTCGATGTTAGTAGGTTAAGTTTTGCGTCAGTTTATACACAAACTGATGCAATCCTTAACCTGCTAACCTCGAATCTGACATAGACTTACACAAACAAATATTTCAAAGCCAAGCTTGATTTCATTTTCGTTTGCTCACATGTTAGAACATCAATAAGGTTTTTCTCTGTTATGCATCTTCATATGTGCAACTAAATGACTTTTTAGTGCTGCTTTTAGTACAGTAAAGTTAGGGTTTAACCCAAACATTAAAAAAAAGTTCTACCCAGCGGCAAACTGTTTAGTGCCCTCCTCTTAGTAAATGGTAAAAAGTTGCACAAAATTGCCCTCCAGTAAAGGATTACGGAGATATGGAGGGGGTAAAAATGTAGCTTTTTTTTTGTTTGGCCAAAAAAAAGCATGAACGCCTATGAACTCGTTATATTCGCTCCAACTGTATTATATAAAGACTTCAGGGAAGCGGGGAGGCCAGATGGTTATGGTGAAGAACCCAGCACAAAAGACGAACAACATTTGCGCAGATCATCCACTACATCCCATGTTGAAGAGAAAGTGGAAGATGCAATTAATGTCACTCTTGGACAAGCAGAATTTCTAACTCATAGTAAGAACAAGATGCAACTGATTGCTCTCATCACGGGACACTTACAGCAAGCTGGCTGCAAAGTGATTCAGGCAGAAGGTGATGCTGACACCAAGATCGTTTTTACTGCAATTGACGAATCAAAAAAGAAAAAAAAGGCTATCGTGATTGGCAATGAATGCAATGACACCGATTTATTGGTCTTGTTGGTTGTTCACGCTCCAACCAGCAAACAGTTGAAGATGGCTGTACCGAAGAAAGGTAACCAGGAATCATTTGGATAGAATTAAAACAAGGTTATCTACAAACTTTCTCTAATAAGCTTTAATACAAAACATAATGGAATTTTTTTCTTCACAATACATACTTTTCAGTAAATTCAATGAAAAGTGCTATGTACAAAGTACGAGGTAGTTACATAATAATAAATAACAGCAATGAGTAGTCTAAAAATCTTTAAGCTCTGCTTCATGTTGCAGATTATCTTCATGGATGCCGTCACCGTCACCAATCTATTTCCAACCCCATTTTAGTGAATCTTTATTGACATTGAGCTATTGCTGCACTTGATGGTAAACTATATAAGATTATTGTTGTGCAGCTGCTGAAGTGGGGAGAAGTACAGCCAACCTGACATTTGTGAGTACAGGCTCATTTGCGATGGTCTGCAAGTAACATTGATATTTGTTCATGCAAATATCGAAAGAAAGAAATGGTTTCCAGCATCAGCTACTGCATCTGGGTGTGCATTTGGGTTGTTAAAAGGCAACAGCTTTGTATAAAGCTCTTTGTTACGTTGCACTTTTTTAAAAGGCGTTATTTTTCTCTGTATATGGATTGAATAAACGGTATCGTATCCGGCGAAAAAGTAAACTGTCAAGGGACCATCCTTCATTTCCCCGATACCATGCTGAATGTCTCCAATGCAGTAAACGTTTTCTTCTTGGTCACCTTTTTTCGGTACAGCCATCTTCAACTGTTTGTTGGCTGAAGCGTGAACAACCAACAAGACCAATAAATCGGTGTCATTCCTTTTTCCTTTTTTGATTCGTCAATTGCAGTAAAAAAGATATTGGTGTCAGCATCGCCTTCTGCTTGAATCACTTTGCAGCCAGCTTGCTGTAGGTGTACCCTGATAAGAGCAATCAGTTGCAGCTTGTTCTTACTATTAGTTAGAAATTATGCTTGTCCAAGAGTGACATTAATTGCATCTTCCACTTTCACTTCAGCATGTGGTGCAGTGGATGATCTGCGCAAATGATGTTCGTTTTTTGTGCTGGGTTCTTCACCATAACCATCTGGCCTCCCCACTTCCCTGAACCCTTTATATGAAACATGTTAAGTCATTTTGCTGTCTCAGATGCTTAATTGCATTTCACGCCTTTATTCAGGTCTTTTTGGTATTTTAAATAGCCACCTAGGCTTTAGGGCAGCGTGCCCGTATGCTAAACCCTTTTAGTCCTTTATTTGGCTCCATCGCCTAATTCCAGAATCACGATTTCGCACATATTTAGCTCCAAAAGCATTATTTTTCGTCGGTTGGAGCTCCCCTCTGATGGCGTTTTTCCGAATTCCGAATCTTCTAGAAAGCACGCCGTTGAGGCGTGATACCATTGGTGCCGGCATTAACTTGTTTCATTTTATCGCCCCGCGATTGGCTGCCGAGGTTTAGTCACGTGGGGACGCGACCAAGGTGACCCGTGCCAGCGCTTCCCTCTGGGCATTCAGCCGAGAGCCGTCGATCAAACAAGAGGTCGGATAGTGTGTGCGTTCGTGCGGCGCTCTCGCCCTTGGCGGGGGCGTCAGCCTTTTTCCCGTCGAGTGCTGCTTCGGCAGCTATGTGACATACGGTTTCGCCTTAAGGGCAGTTGTCGGCAGTCCGTTGGAGAGAACACTCGTGTGGTGGTTGTGAGTCGGAGTTTCGAATTGTCTTCGGCGTAGCGTGGGTGTTTTTGAGCCCAGTTCCTGCTTCCGTAAGTAAGGGGTCGTGCCCCCTTCATCTCGACCTTCGAGGATCTGTCCCGCAGAACGAAAGTGGCCCATTTTTCGTCGTCCCGTTGTACGCGTCCTGACGCGTCTCACGTCGCCATTAAGGCGGTTGTGCACTCATCCCTATAGCCGTTGTAACATCGAAGGTACCTGCCACCTACGACTGCAGCCTGTCGCAACTCAACTGTACCAGGCTCCCTCGCCGCCTACATATTAAGGTATGTGTCTTTGAACTGATTACCGCTGTGAACGCGAGCGAGCCGTCACATCTCTGGTGCCTACAGGCACTGTCGTCATATTTGTCCATGTCGCGAGTGCTAATTTAATCTTTGCTGTTCGCTGCATAAGGCGACGCGCCAGCATATTTGTGCATTCATTCAGAATCGCAGACTGTCCATGTCGCGAGTGCTAATTTGATCCTTGCTGTTCGCTGCATAAGGCGACGCGCCAGCATATTTGTACTCATTACTGCTCATTACTGTTCATTACTGTTCATTACTGTTCAACATCTGTCGCTAAGTTTAGAGCGCGCGCGCCAGCTGGTGTCCTTAGTTATAGTTTATTTATAGATATTGGGCGACGCACTCTGCTGCCCCATTGTAACCCGTTAGTCAATACATGATTTATTAGCTAAGGGAACTATTGTTTTGTTTCGACTTGTGCATGCTCTGTTTCAGACAAGCGCCCCCCTTCAGTGTACTGATTGTTGTGCGACGGAACGAGGGAGCTGTTGAGCGTACAGGTGGGTAAGACAGCTGCGTAGTCGCGGTCGGATTGACACCTAATTACAATCCTGGCATAAGGCATTCCCGAAATTGTTATTTGACCTTGCAATTCTTGAGTAATCCTATCGGCGGAGTACTTTGCGTGTTTCGCTCCCGTCTAACCGTCCAGGCCCGGTTAGCCGGGTTAAGACAGGCTTGGTGGCGCCCTCATGATTTCGACATACCCTGTATATATTATGCCACAACACGCTTGCCCAGAACGTATCGTGTGACTCACGCCCGACTCCCTGAGCGTTCCAGCCGTGGCCTATTAGCCTATTTCGAACCGATTTCAGGGCAAGTGTGCCAGGTTTTCAGGACTGATTCCGTGGTGCGATGCTCACCTTGGGTGGGTGTCGTAAAGTTCTTTTAATACCGTAACAGGCTAATTTTGGCGCGACAACGTTGGACGTTGATGTTCATTGTTGTCTGTTATCATTTATATTGTTGTCACAAATTTTTTTTTTTCGTCATTTCGAAGTGGTATGGACTGGTAAACCGTTTTTTTTCTTAGTAGAATATTTTACCGAGCTTCTTTTCTTGTTTTCTATTTGTCTTTTCTTGTTTTCTTCTGTTTTCTATATGTCTTTTCTTGTCTTTTCTTGTTCTTAGTTTATTTTCATTAGTTTTCTTGACCGTCTATATGTTTTTTCTTAGTTGTCATTTGTCTTTACGTTTCTTTTCTTGTTTTCTTTATGTTTTTTCTTGTCTTTTCTTATTTTCTATTTGTAGTTTGGTGTTTTCTTGTTGTTTATCGCCTTTTTGAGTTTTATTTTTGTGTTTTTCCATGTCTTTTCATATTTTGAGTATCTTTTTCGTCATTTTTACCGTCGTTTATTGTTTTTCTTAGCCAGTTCATACTACCGAGATCTCTTGTTTGCATTTAGTGCAGATTTTATCCCGTATTAGTCGGATTTAGTACCAGATGTTCTTGAGTGAAGGTACCGACCTTGTTTTTTTTAAGTCTTTTCGAAGGCTTAATTGGGAGTTTCGATTCCCTGTCGCTTACATTGTTTAGCCTTGGGCTAAGTTGACACTTTTGTTGTACCGAACTGACGTTTATCGATTTTGACGTTCACGTTAGCGAGGTTTATCGATTTTGACGTTGATGATTACCGATTTTGACAATTTTTTTTTTGCTATCGTTTGGTGTTGTACCGAGTTGATTTTTGGTAAGCAGGTTGGAATTCTTTTTCACCTTCATGACCGTGTTTTGGTTTGTTGATAAGTTTTGGTGTGCTGGTGGTGTGCTTGGGGAGATTCGCTCGTGCGGTTATTACGTCCCTCAGGCCATCTTCTTAGTTGGTTTGACGTAGTTATTTTCGTTGGACTTTTATTTCATTTTCATTATTATCATGTACCGCCCAACATTGTTTACCGACTTCTTCATGGACTCCCCGGAAGTTATCGCAGTGTTTTGTACACTTACCGTTAGCATTTAACGAGTCTTTACCGCTGGTCGGAATGCTTCGTACTTGTTGACGTTTTGTTGTCATTTATCGTACCCTTTTTGTCTGATGACGTCATGTTGTCAAGTATCGTGTTCTTTGTGAACAGTTTCGTTGAAGCTTTTGAGCTTTGTGTGACACCAGGGCCCGGTTGTTCGCATAAGGTTTCTTAAGTGTAAAGTGTTTGAATATTTAACGATTTTTGACTTTTTTTTTGTAGTGATGCCCTGTTGTGTTCGTGGCCTAGCGCTCTTTTACCGTACCGTTGGCCGTCGCCATTTTCAACCACCTGTGTGGGATTACATAAAGAGAGCGTGTTTCTGGTCATTTTGTTTCGTGCGGACCCTGTCGTCGTAAGGTAGTCCCTTTGGGCCGCATAGAGTTCTGAAAAGGATTTATTGGGCATGCGTCATCGAACGCCTACACCCTTGGAGACTTGGTTCTTCCGGATTTTCTTTTGGTGTTCGGTGTTGGAGTCACTTTCGAGCTCGCGCTTTGCGGTTTAATAGTCGACTTGGCTCCGGCATCGGCATCGATTGAGGATTTCGGTGGACTGAGTTTTTCCTATTACTGATTATGACTATTTTTGACAGTTTCTGTCACAACCATTTCCCTTTTCTTTTGGTGGTTCATCCTCTTCTCTTGGGTACTCATACCAGTTGTGGGATCCACACAATGCGCCGATCTCGTGACGCGCAGCGTGCCCTCTTCAGGTAACCCTTGGGTGGGACTTTTGACTTCCATTTCTATACCCCCCCTCCCTGTGTTCTTTTGGAACGGTTGGTCGGAAGTGTCCACAGGTGTAAGACTTATTTGTACCCCTTTTAGACCCATATTTTACCCGATTTTGACCCAAACAATTTACGTATTTTCTACTGGCGTATCCAGTCTTTCTTCTTCCTCTTCTCTCTCTTCCCACCTTTGCACCCTATCTGGTGGCCAGTGTGCGTAATCCCTTTGGGGGTGCACTCTATCGTATCGAATGTTTTTTTTTGTTTTGTTCGTTTTTCGTTGTTGCGTTTTCGTTTGAGTTCTCGTTACGTTGTCGCAAAATGCCTCGTTCTTTTATAAGAGACTTCGGGGAACTCTCTTTCAAGTAAGGGGAGTGTTAAGTCATTTTGCTGTCGCAGATGCTTAATTGCATTTCACGCCTTTATTCAGGTCTTTTTGGTATTTTAAATAGCCACCTAGGCTTTAGGGCAGCGTGCCCGTATGCTAAACCCTTTTAGTCCTTTATTTGGCTCCATCGCCTAATTCCAGAATCACGATTTCGCACATATTTAGCTCCAAAAGCATTATTTTTCGTCGGTTGGAGCTCCCCTCTGATGGCGTTTTTCCGAATTCCGAATCTTCTAGAAAGCACGCCGTTGAGGCGTGATACCATTGGTGCCGGCATTAACTTGTTTCATTTTATCGCCCCGCGATTGGCTGCCGAGGTTTAGTCACGTGGGGACGCGACCAAGGTGGCCCGTGCCAGCGCTTCCCTCTGGACATTCAGCCGAGAGCCGTCGATCAAACAAGAGGTCGGATAGTGTGTGCGTTCGTGCGGCGCTCTCGCCCTTGGCGGGGGCGTCAGCCTTTTTCCCGTCGAGTGCTGCTTCGGCAGCTATGTGACATACGGTTTCGCCTTAAGGGCAGTTGTCGGCAGTCCGTTGGAGAGAACACTCGTGTGGTGGTTGTGAGTCGGAGTTTCGAATTGTCTTCGGCGTAGCGTGGGTGTTTTTGAGCCCAGTTCCTGCTTCCGTAAGTAAGGGGTCGTGCCCCCTTCATCTCGACCTTCGAGGATCTGTCCCGCAGAACGAAAGTGGCTTATTTTTCGTCGTCCCGTTGTACGCGTCCTGACGCGTCTCACGTCGCCATTAAGGCGGTTGTGCACTCATCCCTATAGCCGTTGTAACATCGAAGGTACCTGCCACCTACGACTGCAGCCTGTTGCAACTCAACTGTACCAGGCTCCCTCGCCGCCTACATATTAAGGTATGTGTCTTTGAACTGATTACCGCTGTGAACGCGAGCGAGCCGTCACATCTCTGGTGCCTACAGGCACTGTCGTCATATTTGTCCATGTCGCGAGTGCTAATTTAATCTTTGCTGTTCGCTGCATAAGGCGTCGCGCCAGCATATTTGTGCATTCATTCAGAATCGCAGACTGTCCATGTCGCGAGTGCTAATTTGATCCTTGCTGTTCGCTGCATAAGGCGACGCGCCAGCATATTTGTACTCATTACTGCTCATTACTGTTCATTACTGTTCATTACTGTTCATTACTGTTCAACATCTGTCGCTAAGTTTAGAGCGCGCGCGCCAGCTAGTGTCCTTAGTTATAGTTTATTTATAGATATTGGGCGACGCACTCTGCTGCCCCATTGTAACCCGTTAGTCAATACATGATTTATTAGCTAAGGGAACTATTGTTTTGTTTCGACTTGTGCATGCTCTGTTTCAGACAAGCGCCCCCCTTCAGCTGTTGAGCGTACAGGTGGGTAAGACAGCTGCGTAGTCGCGGTCGGATTGACACCTAATTACAATCCTTGCATAAGGCATTCCCGAAATTGTTATTTGACCTTGCAATTCTTGAGTAATCCTATCGGCGGAGTACTTTGCGTGCTTCGCTCCCGTCTAACCGTCCAGGCCCGGTTAGCCGGGTTAAGACAGGCTTGGTGGCGCCCTCATGATTTCGACATACCCTGTATATATTATGCCACAACACGCTTGCCCAGAACGTATCGTGTGACTCACGCCCGACTCCCTGAGCGTTCCAGCCGTGGCCTATTAGCCTATTTCGAACCGATTTCAGGGCAAGTGTGCCAGTTTTTCAGGACTGATTCCGTGGTGCGATGCTCACCTTGGGTGGGTGTCGTAAAGTTCCTTTAATACCGTAACAAACAGTTGGAGCGAATATTACGAGTTCATAGGCGTTCATGCTTTTTTTGGCCAAACAGAAAAAGCACATTTTAGCCCCCTCCATATCTCCGTAATTCTTTACTGGAGCGCAAAAATGCACAAGACCGTTTTTATTGCAAATAAAATTTAGATTAGTTTTGTATAAGATAAAGTTTGCGTTAGACCTCATAGTTAACGAGATATTTGTGAAAAACTGTTGAAACCTATCATTTTACCACCTTTCCACCCCCCTCCCGTGTAAACCCGACGCGCAATTTTGTGCAACTTTTTACCACCTACTAAGAGGAGGGTACTAAACAGTTTGCCGCTAGACGAAGTTTTGACAATTTTTGAGCTATCTTTACTGTACTATTTATACTCGCAAACAGAACATGAATACGGCTTTTCTCAACTATGCATCTTCATATGTGCAACTAAATGACTTTTTAGTGCTGCTTTATACTCGCAAATAGAACATCAATAAGGTTTTTCTCCACTATGCATCTTCATATGTCTAACTAAATTACTTTTTAGTGCTGCTTTATATTTGCAAATATAACACGAATAAGGTTTTTCTGCTGTATGCGTGTTCATATGGCGCACTAAAGAATTTCTTCGTTCTGTTTTATATCCGCATATTGTTAAGAGTTTGCTTCTGTATGCGTGTTCATATGTTTAACTAAAGCACCCTTTTGCGCTGCTATATATTCACCAATCGAACAAGAATAAGTTGTTTTCTCTGCATGTGTTTTCATATGTGCAACTAAATGTTTTTTTTTGTACTGATTTATATATGCAAATAGAACATGAATACGTTTCGTCTCCTGTATGCGTCTTCATATGGTTTTTTAAATCACCTAGAAAATGAATAAGATTTTTCACTTCTATGGGTCTCCGGATAGATAACTAACTTACATTTCCCTGCAGTTTTATCTTCACAAATGAAAGATGTGCATAATTGTGCCGAGTGTTTCAAAAAACTCTCGTCTCTTGTTTCAGATTCATAAACCCTGCAAAGTGATTGTTCTTCTAAAAAACCTCTACTTTCTGCACACGAATCAAGGAATTTATCCTTTATATCAACCTCCTCGTGTTTAACATCCAATTCGTGATAAATTGTATTGTCGATAGTATCTTGAACAATCTCTTGCTGAACATGTAAGTTTGGAACTACTTTTCTTTTATTTGTGGTCAGTGGTTCATGTAACGTGCTGGTTATTGCTTTAGGCAAATTATATTGACATAATTTATGTTCCCCGTCCATTATTATAAAGAATCCGGGTGTAATATATGCAAGATCTGAAAATAAAACGTACAACAAAATTCAGTAAGGTAAACTTGTTTATGTTCATTTAATAGATATTAACGATACAAGTTTGATTATGAGCATCTTAACGAAACGAGTTTGATTGCCAAAACGAGGCGGTGAGCCGAGTTTTGCGGCAATCAAACGAGTTTCGTTGTGTGCCATAAGCAAACGTGTATTGTTCAATATTTTATCTTCATCAATAAACTCTGGTTCACTGTATAAAAAGAGTGCGGTAATATTCATTACCGCACTGAGTGCGGTAATATCTGTCC
Source organism: Agriotes lineatus (assembly GCA_940337035.1). Lineage (NCBI taxonomy): Eukaryota > Metazoa > Arthropoda > Insecta > Coleoptera > Elateridae > Agriotes > Agriotes lineatus. Next base: position 337,199 of record CALNHX010000176.1, on the reverse strand, counting down.
ATTACCGCACTGAGTGCGGTAATATCCATTACCGCACTCAGTGCGGTAATGAAGCTCTTAACGATACTAAAATTAATTTGGTTAAGACGCTATAACAACACGGATGAAGATAAAAATATTAACAAACTTCCTATTCAAAGCCTAATATTCTTACTTACATGAAATAACATGAAATTTGAAGAAGTGACTTGTTTAGAGAATTGGCTAGCAGTAAACATAACATTGAATTACTAGAAAACAGCTATCACCGGCCATTACCGTCTGGCAAGATTGGCTAGATCAAATGGACTTCAAAAGAAGTACTGTGTTATACAGTGTGTCCCGTAACAGGATCGCCATAACTTATACTTCGAAGTTCTTGGAATACTGGGAATTTTTCGTTTTTGTCTACATACGACCTATGTAAACTATGTATACAAAAACATGTCAGGCATTGTTATTGTATTCTACAGGCAACCAACTATACACGACATTTCAAATTTAAGCTTCAATTTTTGAAAAGAATAACCTGCTGTGGAAAGGGCAATCAATTTATTGGATATCAAATTTAGAGCAATTCGTTGTTTTTGAGTTTTGCATAAAATTATTATTTTTTAATACAACCATGTAGAACAAATACTTTTTACCAACTGCTTTTCCTTCATATCTTTCATATTTGGAGTACCTGTAAGCTCTTCAGATACATCGGCCTTGCGTTTTCTTGTAGTGGTTAAAATAGCTTGCGGAATTGGAGAAATTTGTTGAACAGAAAACAAGTAGTGTTTCTTTGTATTAGGTGAAGTGCAAGATGAAGATGCAGCTGTCCACTTGTTCTTGGTGACGTGGCGATTTTTCAGCTGTTAGTTGTTCAGAAGCCCCAGAATTTTCAATCTCGATGTCGACATTGTGATTATTGACAACTTCTTCATTGTCATCTCCATAATTCACACCGTCGTTATTGGTAGAAGTATTGGCATTTATATTATCATCTTGCTGGTTATTGTTCTTTTCATCATTAATGTCTTGCCTGACGTTTGTAGTGTCTGAGGGTGCGAAAAAAGATCTAAGGAAATATTAGGATTCACTGGCCAGATTCCAGTACTCAAGAAACCGTTTTGAGCAATTGCAGTTTGCGCAGACTTGGAATAAGCTGCTGCAAATAATCTGGATATTTAGAATTGTGACAAAACTCTGTCAGGATTTGCCTTAAGCCACAAGGAAACTTCCAGGTCGTAATAGGTCTTCATAGGTCCGTAAAATGCAACATCTAAAGGCTGCATACGGTGGGTGCAGTGTGGTGGAAGGCTTAATATAACAATCCCGTTCTTTTTAGCAAACGTTAAACATTCAGTGTCTCGAGTGTCCGTCGACAATCAGAAGAACCTTCTCTGACAATGTGGGATTGGATTTTTTTTTAAAGTGTTGTAACCATTTTAGAAACAATTCACCATTCATCCATCCATTTTCTTGGCGCATTCCCAGAGTTCCTAAAAGTGTCCCATCTATTAATTCATCCTTCCATCTCTTTCCTGGAAATATTAAGGATGGAGGTACAAAGTTGCCTGTGGTGCTCATGCAACATACCATGGTGACGTGTATTCCACGCTCGGCACTAGTAAGAGCACCAACTTGTTTTCTCCAGTTTGGGCAAATACTTTTGGAGGCTTTTGTACTGTAGATAGATCACTTTCATCCACAATTTAGATCCTGGTGGGTTGAATGTTATGTTTCGCCAAAATTGCTTGATATGTACCGAAAAATTTTGACACTTGGGGTGTATTAAATGGCATGGTCCGTGTTTTAGAAGTGGGTTCAGGTTTTGTCAAGAACATGCCTGGATTTCTCTTTCGAAAACCAGCCAACCAATCGCAGCCAGCCTACTTGAGAGTTTTGGTAAATCGATTTTCCAAACCATTTTTTTCAGCCATTTCATATGCTAATTTCTGCACATCAGTTGGGGTCAATCCAAATAGGCGCGACTCCAAAAGTTTAATGTGGACCACAATCTCCCTTTCCAATCAGCATCAAAAGTGGTTTGAAACCGACCTACCCCCTTCTTGTTACCCCGAACAGTGGCAGTTTTTTTTCTGGGCTCTTCTTCAAAGCTTAGCTTGCGAAACGCCATAGAGTTTTGATGCCTTCAACCAACCTACTTCTCCACTGTTGACAGCGTCAATAGCATGCTGCATTGCATCCACGCTCCAGCTCTGCCGATCACTTTTTCTTTTATATTTACCAACACCAACCATCTATAGAGAAATATAATAGCACAGAATAAACACCCAACGGACTAGAAGCGACACTCGCGACTTTGGCAGGGGTCTAAAAATCAGTGCGCATGCGTAACGCTAGCGAGTAGATTTGTGACGTCATGACATGTGTTTCCATGGATTGGTTTTAACAGGTATTGTCGGTGGTGCTCCTATAATTCAACTTTTTAAAGTTGCCGCCTTTTCTACTTGCTCACAGTATGGCCGCCTGACCAAAATAAGGCACCTCGAACATCAAAGGCGCCGCCGCGGAGTGTCGCTTCTGAGTCCGTTAGGTGTTTATTCTGTGATAATAGGTAGTTATAAAATTTCTTAATTCTCCAACCAAGTTTCAGGGCAAAATGACATAGTATGTCATAAGTGATGTGTCATTTATGCAGTTAATTTGGATGCATGCGAAATTAGGTTATGTTTATGAAATTTTCGGAGTTCAGGGCAAAATGACATATCACTTATGACATACTATCTCATTTTGCCCTGAACTCCGAAAATTTCATAAACATAACCTAATTTTGCATGCATCCAAATTAACTGCATAAATCTATACAGAAAATGAACACTAATGACCACACCTGCATTTGTCATAATCGGAGCTAAATTGCTTTTAAATATTTTCAGGATTTTGGTTTAACCAAACCGAAAATTTTACATGAAATACTTACAATTATAAAATTGGGTCAAACTCAGTATACGGTCCGGTCTATTGCGCATGCGCTGGGAGGGAGCGGAGTATGTAAAAATGTTGTGGGTGCCGCTATGTCTCGTAATGTTCAGGTTAGCGGTTTAGATTAGTTGTTAGCTCTTGATGAATTTTTTTAGAGAAAAAATGCGACCGGACCGTGTACTGAATTTTTACCATAAAATTCACTGACCACACACACACTATTTTTGTTAGAATGGCGCGAGGAATGCAGAGATATCAACATAAACTCTGACCTGAAGCATCGGAAGCCGTTTTAAAGCTCCAAATTCAAAATAAGCTGAGTGTGTCATTTTACCATAGTGTGCCATTTTAGGCAGAATTCCCCTATGTGTTTGTTACAGTAGGTTTTACAGCTCCCTATGTCGCTTCAATTGGATTGTATTGACTATAATACAGGGGTATTCTAAGAACCTCCATTCCCATATCCTTTTAAAATGTTATCTATTACATAACATTTCTTATGGATGAATCTAAATAGTTTTTAAAGTTCTTTGTTGGTGTTGGATTCAATTTCTACATTATAATTACATATTATCTGCCATTCTTATACGTAGCTTTTCTTGCAAGAAAAATATATCACACATTTAGATTTTAGATTGCACGAATGTTAGATTTTTACATGTAATATCCTTAGCGCACTGAATATTCTTATATATTCTTTTATTCGAAAAAAGTATAGATAATATTCGGTGCACATGGGATTTACGTACTATTTCCTCGAGAAATGTTTTAATCTTCGAGTGGCACAAATGTACATTGAAATTTTGCACTTTTGCACTTATCTGTAGTAACACGATAAGTGCTTAATATTTGATGGTAAATTATTTTGAGAAAACTTCCTGCTCAGTGACAATCTGACTGCGAAGCGATTAGTTTTTGTTATTGTTTGACAAACAGTGGGATATATGTGTTTGTAGAAATGTTATATAAAATTATCCCAAAAAAATATTGGCACGTTACGACGTGAAGACGACTTTGTTGTGGGAAACACTGTATATCACAGTAGTTCTTTTGAATTCCATTTGACCTAACTGATATTGCAAGACTGTAATGGCCGGCGATGGTCGATGCATATATATAATACACATATATTGCTAGTAGGGTCTGGAAGCGTCAGAAACCATTCCGGCGCCGACATAGTCTCACTTAGAGTATAACGCGTCTCGTGCGCATGCTTGAGAATTCGAACTCCGCCTTTAGAAGCGAATTTTAAACTTGACCGCTTCCCCATTGGCCGGACGACGCCGCCGCGCTTGCACAAAGCTCACCATTATACATTGAAGAGTTGGTTGTCTGTCTCACTTTCTTCGTAAGGTTCGCACTCATAGCCGCTAGCAATATAGTAAGTATTAGATATATGGGTCGATAGTGTTTGTGTAGCAATCAAATTTGTCCATCCTCTAAACGAGTTACTTTTTAACATTTAATGCTTTTACATGTAAGTAAGGCTCAGAATAGGAAACTTGTTAATACTTTTGAAATCTAACTGAATTTCGTTGTATATTTTATTTTCAGATGTTGCACATATTACACCCGGATTCTTCATAATAATGGACGTGCAACATGAATCAGCTGAATATACTTCGCCTAATGCAGTAGCCAGCATGTTACATGAACCACTGACAAAAAATGAAAGTAAATTAGTCGCAAACTTACACGTTCAGGAAGAGATTGTTCAAAATACTATCGACAACACAGTTTATCATGAATTGGATATTAAACAGGAGGAAGTTGAGATAAAGGATGAATTGCTTGATTTGTGTGCAACAAGTGGAAGTTCCTTCGAAGAACAATTACTTTGTAGGGTTTGTGAATATGAAGCAAAAGATAAGAGTAATTTCTTGGAACATATGATATCACATAAGGAACAATTGTATACATCTACCATTTATGAAGATAAAACTGCAAGAAAATGTAAGTTATTTAACCATTTCGACTCCTGTACAAGCAAAAAATCTTATTTATTTTCTAGGTGATTTAGTGAACCGTATGAAGACCCATACAGGAGAAAAACATTATTCGTGTTCTATTTGCGGGTATAAAGCAGTATATAAAGGTCATTTAGTTCTACATATGAAAACGCACACAGGAGAAAAACCTTATTCATGCTCAACTTGCGAGTATAAAGCAGCACGTAAAAGTTATTTAATTAAACATATGAAAACACATACTGGAGAAAAACCTTATTCATGTTCTATTTGCAAATATAAAGCAGCACATAAAAGTCATATAGTCACTCATATGAAAACGCATACAGGAGAAAAACCTTATGCATGTTCTATTTGTGACTACAGAGCAGCACAAACAGGTCTTTTAGTGAACCACATGAGAACGCATACAGGAGAAAAACCTTATTCTTGTTCTGTTTGCAAATATAAAGCAGCACATAAAACTAATTTAGTTATACATATGAAAAGGCATACAGGAGAAAGACCTTATGTATGTTCTATTTGCAAGTATAAAACAGTGCAAAAAGGTTCTCTAGTTCAACATATGAAAACTCATACAGGAGAAAAACCTTATGCATGTTTTATTTGTGATTATAAAGCAGCACAAAAAGGTGTTTTAGTGAACCACATGAAAACTCATACAGGAGAAAAACCTTATGCATGTTCTATTTGCGACTACAAAGCTGCACATAAAGTTCTTTTAGTGAAACACGTGAAAACGCATTCAGGAGAAAAACTTTAATCATGTTCTATTTGTGACTACAAAACGGCCAGAAAACCTATTGTAGTTAAACATATGAAGACATAGTTGAGAAACACCTCTAAAATCTGAAGCTCTGTCGTTTACCAAAAACTTGACTGCTTTAAAGTTACCTAGAAATAGTATTTAGATGGCCATAGAAGAAACTGACAGTACAAATAGTTTTGTTTGTGTTCTATTAGTAAATATAAAACAGCATAGAGAAATTTTGTGGGGCATCGCACATATGAGGACAAATACAGAAGAAAAGGTCTGAAGAAACATAAAAAAGCAAAAATCTCTTCGTTTGTATGTGAATTTAGACTAGCACAAAAACATGATTTGGTCAGGCATATAGATAAAGGAATATAAGTAAAATCCTATGTAAATCAATAAGGCAGTAGATTGAAAAAAAATGTATTTGCATTATATCGTACAAAATCATTCGAAAAAGGGATATTAATGTCAAACCTACATGTTTTGGATTTTGTAAAACGTATCAGGATGAAAAGCACCGAAATTAATTTAAAACAGAAAAGAGAACTTTGAAATGATATGAGTTATGAAATAATATAAGAATTGATCAACAGTGAGAACAATAATGTGTCAAAAGTACGTCTCAGACACATGGCGAATATTTACAAATAAGGGCACTTATGACTAACGGTCCTGATTACTGATTCATTGTGCTCACACTTGCAAGCACTCCCTGTGTTCTCACCAGGTATTAGTAAATTGATGCAAATAAAAAGAAAATCGGACTCATCTATTCTTGTATTTCTTCTTTACTCCAATAACGTCGCCATCCAATATACAGTCATACTTAAATATGGTGTTACAAGTATTCATAAGTTGTGTGGAAGCTCAGGGTTAAGAATTACATATACTTCTCTAAAATCATATATGAGGATATTAATTTGTGATGTGTTTGCGACCGGCTTTAACATAAAATTATGATATCTCGCATATAGCTGACGTAACCAGCAAGGGCCAGCTAAGATATACAATTTGTGCTGCATATCCCCCTATTTCTAATTTGTAAAAACTTTTTTAAAATTAAACTTCCCTCTAATTGTAAATTATGTAATATTGTTTGACAATAAAATCTTCACAAGTCAAGTACGTATAGAAAATGATTTTCACGTTTTAGTTTTTGTTTCTATTTGAGTTTGCATCAGCATCATACTGTTGCTTAACTTTTATTGTAAAAGGTTAACTACTAATTTCATACAATATTGGTACAGTGGAAGGCAACTACTTAATAAACATGATAACCATTAGCTTCCTTATCACGTTTTAAACAATCTGTCTTCACTGTTCAATTTTTGCAAAAGTCGCAGTATGCTAGAGTATTTAAAGAAAAGTTTTAAGAGGTATTACCCAAAACGATTACATTAAATTTTAGTTTAAGCATGACGTTTGTTAAAAATATAATAAATAAACGTCATCTTGTCGTAACATGATTTTCATAATTAAATTAAGACGTTTTGTGATTTCTGATGGCTTCATCAATTACAATAAACAATTTTAATTAAATTTTACATAAGTATTTAGTAAAAGTTTTCGTTTAGGAAAGATACATTATGACGTTTTTTAATTAAACATTTTGATATTTATTAATATTGAAATTATATTTAGAACAGATTAGAAAAGATTAATTAGTTAACTAGGAAATTCAAATTTTTGTTAATAAAAGTATAGCACTGAGAGATACATGATGAATGATTTTCGCATTGTAGATTTCAGTTCGGACACTGACCCACATCGGGTCGCATACACTTGCAATTTATGAAGCCATAACATTTCGCAAAACGTCACTGGAAAATAATACAAGGAACAATATTCCAATATTAAAAAAATTACAGATTGGAATCAAACAAATGAGTCAACAAAAACCTGCGTTGCGTAATCTTTATTTCTATGGGATTTTCATTCTGTTCCTGTGTATGTACTTAAGCGTGCATAAATATTTAAAAAAATTTAATTTTATTAGAATTATTATAATTTCCCATTATACGTATTTAACAAATTTGTATCGTGTGTTCCCAAAAAAAACTCATTTAGGGTAGGCCTTTGAAAGAAAGATAGAAAATCTAGTCATGTCTTCACTTAAGTTTGTAGGTGAATGTGAGATTGCATTTTGTTTATGAAAACATCTGTCACTGTCACACGTAAAAGTTTACACTGCATTAAGCTTATTTGTATCAAGCAAAAAGGAAAATAAGATGGCATTTACACAACAACAACAAGTGTATTAATCATGGTAGACAATAAAAATTGTATTAATTAAGTGTTTTGAATAAAATAGTTCAAGATCAAGATGTAACTTAGTTCTCTCTGACTTACCTATTGTAGTTCATTTGCATCAATGGGTATGTATCAAGTTACGGCAAACTTCTATTTGAGCATGGCATGCTGGAAATGATTTTTTTTTAACACAAGATACAGTAGGAAAGTAGATCAAACGATAACAGTTAGGAATCTATAGTGTGAAGTTAGTCATATTTTTCATAGTCGACTAAATCAATAATATTGTGAATTTGTGTTGAGGTTGAGTGTTTATTCAGTTAAAGTTCTATTTAGATGAAATAATCGACATTTTAAATAGTTGCAATAATAATATAGGTACAGATCTATTACTTTAAATGCTTATTTTGTTAAGATCTGTTAAGTATCATATATCGTAATTCCCGCCAAAGAACATGTGTACTTTTGACACTGGGATTGCAAACAGAACCGAAATGGATAATATAAGAATGGACGAACTTCCAATGCAACAGTTCAGTGCCCGACAGATTTATAACATTTATATTTGCAAAAAGTAACATATCTGATGTAACTGATACAATATTCAGTACTATATTGGTAGCTTGTTCAACAATTTTAATTGAAATGTCACCCAATACAGCTCCATTTGCTAGTGTTACACTTCCTATAAAAGTATTTGTAGTTACACAAAAATCCACACCTTTTCTAATTCCAACTCATCTAAAGTCAGCATACAATCCTCTTTCAAATTTGGTGTTGTAATTAGAAAGTTTAGTCTTCAATAATGTAACAATATCTATTAAAATACCAGACTAAGAATTTATATGTTGAATATAAGATTTAGCGTTCAAGTAGATGGGAAGGTATAGTCTGTTTTTTTTTGCTTCATGATTCAGAGCAGGCTTTGCATTTGCATTTTTGTAATAGTGCAGGTAGTTGGTTACAAAGAAAAAACACTAGTAATGTTAAAAACCTATTACAGCTGTCAATGTGTTAACGTATAAGCACTATTACAAGAGCTAAAATTACTGAATCATGACATTGAATAAGGTATTGCTTTATTTTAAGAACGCTTATTTAGCTGTACAGAAACGTCATGAAATTTCCAGGCATCGATTTATCTTACACACTGGTTTTTTTATCTCGTTATAACATATCTTGGGTCCAGCGTTTTTTACAAGCGTTTAATATTTTGATAACATTTTAAAGAAACTAATTTCATAGTTTCCGCTGCGGCAATTAATAACTTAATATACTATTTTAAAATCCTCGCTGCGGCTTAATGATATTATTCTTCTTAACATGGAATTTCGGCTTAGACCGCGTAGTATTTGTATATGAACACCCAGCATTTTCTGGCTTAATGTGCCTTGCACCTTGTGAAGTCGAGCAAAAACCCGCGCGATGGTCATGCTCTTTGGTGGCTCGTGTTGTTTGAGTATCTTGAGAACGAGTATACTTAGGCAGATTTGGCCGTTTTGCTGTTTGTGCATCCATATTCACTAACGTTTCGCAAGACCTTGCAGCTTGCGTCATCAGAGTGAATGTCGCACTAAGAACCGAAGGTCGGTGTGGAACTATTTATAGTCCTCCGTGCCAGGCTCGCGGAGTGGCGTAACGCTGGTTGGTCGTCCGAGTGCAACGTAACCCGTGGGGCGTGGCCGTATGACGCGCAGTGGTTGTAATGCTTTAGATCGTGTATTACAGGGGTCCACGTTTTACTAAGCTTAAAGCCATCTTCCCTGTTGATATTATTTGGATATTTTTCTATTTCTATGGCTTCACGTATCACTCGCGGGAGGTAGTGAGGTATTCTGGCAAATACTCTGGCGTGCTCAAATTCTATAGTGTGCCCACAAGGTGCAAGGCACATTAAGCCAGAAAATGCTGGGTGTTTATATACAAATACTACGCGGTCTAAGCCGAAATTCCATGTTAAGAAGAATAATTCGAGTAACCGCGAAAGCCTCAAACAGTATTTAATGATATTAGTTTATTTAAAATACTATCAAAATGTTAAACACTCATGAAACATTTCTGGATGTAAGGTGTTGTAAAGAGATAAAAAAACACAATGTATGTACCTACTAATGTAAAAATATATTATTAACAACTTGTTGATGATTTTTGTTTGCAGATCTGTGTTGAAATTGTAGAAATTATTATTTATGCTAAACATAAAACAGGCATTTCAAAATTAAGAGATAATACAAAATACTCTGGTAGAACCGCTTTCAGAGTTATAATTTACTAGAATTTAGATGTATACAATTTAGGATAATCATCCAGAATCTGATTCAGAAGAGGAATACAACTCGCCTTCCGATTCTGTATCAGATTCTTCCAACCTAATAACAACAGAACGTATATCATCCACACCAATTTTGTCCATGTCCTTTGTCCAGTCGGTTTGTATTAGTGGTTCACACTGTTTAATGTAATTTTTCCATATGTTTTTGTACACAGTGATAGAGATTTAAGCCATAAATTAGCAACCCTGTCCTTTGACGGAGGCTGAGAATTTGTGTTTATTATAATAGTTCTTACATAAACTCCATTCCAATTCAATTCGATTGTATTTACAGTGGTATGAAGGTAATCTAACAACTTCATGTCCATGTCGTTTTAAAATATTGTCAATTAAGTATTACTTTTTGTCATCCTGTGAAGGTAAAATTAAATTCCATAATTGTCGCTTTGTTGGTTGTTCATCAAATTGTATGTCACGTTTAATTAACCATTCCTGCATTTGACGTTTATGGTTCAAGAAATTGGGTGGTTTATAACGGAATGACATGGCACATTATCCATAAGTATCACACATACTATACCTTCAGCAACAGCAACATGATCAGTGTCCTGCCTTTAGGCTCCGATACACTGTTGATGACTTGTCAGTCCTCTGTCTTCAGCCCCTTGTTCTGGGTCTTAAGGAGATCAAGGATTTCCTTCTGCGGTTTGGTACTAAATGATTTGGGAGCCCACATAAGTACTTTGGCCGCATTCAGGATCTCCTTGGCTGGTCCTACTCTGAGCCTAGCTCCCTCCCACAACTGGAGGTTTGGAGTCGTGGTTGTCAGCCATGACTTCGTTTCCTCGCTCTTGCAGGAGAGGATAACTGCACCTTTATCAAAGTAGCAGCTGTTGAACTGTGGTTCTGTTCCTTCCCCTCCGGGTTGGATTTGTCCCAACAGTGCAGATTGAACTTCTTCGGCTTGTTCCTCCGTCAGTTGTCGCGGTTTGGGAGTTTGGTGTGCTCCCGTCGGACCTCTGCCTCTTTTTAGAAGGTGTAGTAGCCGGTACACCTGAGCCGCCAGCTATTTTACCTTTCTTAACACTGCCGGTGGGAGGGTGTGAGCTCCCGTCACGGTTTGTGTTAGGTTTCTTGTGTTTCTTCCTCCTATGACCTATGGGTTCGCCAAGAGCTTTAGCCCTCTCGATTGCGGCTTTCCGTCGCTGTGCTCCAGAAAGCCTTTTCGATTTTGGAGGTTAGGGTATCAGCCTCCGAATCGACGGTGGTTCCCTCCTCAGTTACGGTTTTTTCAGCCACATCTGATTTGGGTGATTTCAGTAGGGCATCTTCATCCCCGTTGGAAAGGTTAGGTAATATGTCTTCGTTATCCATATTGTTCCCACGAGTATGGGGGAAAGGGTGTCGACACGCACGGAGCCTCCTGCATGCGTGACGGGCTAAATACAACGGAGTGCGCCAGGTGCCCCGAGTTTGGTCGCTAGGGACCAGGTTGCCTCCTGGCCATGCATCCCTTCGGCGGGCACCGTACCTTGGGATTAGGGGGGTTTTTATAGTGGGACCCCATCCACACGAACCCGGTGGTTAAGCCCAGTTCCCCGTGCCCCAGGTTGACACTACCCTGAGCGCCGAAGGCCACTCAGGGGTCGTTGCATCAAACACTGGTGGTTTACGGTATGTGAGTTGGTCTGCGACAGCTGTGCTGCTAACCAGTCATTCCCGTAAAGGGTCGTGGCCGTTCCTCTATCCGCCACCTGGGGACGCACCCGGTCAGCGCTCAACCGACATGGCAATTAAGCCATGCTCTCTGGTTGCCCCACGCTGCTTGCGACATTTAAATATGTCGATCAACGTTGTTTATTTTATTTTTACTAGCCTCACGCTTGGGCCACCATTTAAATTATGGCGTGAACAAACTGACTAACAAACTTGGTTTATCAATTACAATCACAATTTGCCTCACGTATTTGAGCGACCATTTAAATATGCACTGGCTACTCTATTTTAAATTGAAGTGTAACTTTTAATATGCAAAAGTTTCAAACTATTAAAATGATAGCGCCTAAGACTCTTTCAGGGGTTTTGGGTTCAATTATCTAGTTCTTTAAACAAATCTCTGGTGCGGCCATGGGTTCTCCTCTTTCACCTGTCGTTGCCAATATCTTCATGGAAGCTTTCGAAACCGTAGCTCTGGAATCTTCAGAATTAAAACCTAAGGTTTGGTTCCGATACGTTGATGATACCTTTATTATTTGGCCACATGGTAAGGACACGTTACCCGTCTTCATAAATCATCTCAATAGGCAACATCCAGACATTAACTTTACCATGGAGATAGAAAGTAACGGTTCCCTTCCTTTCTTAGATGTACAGGTCTCTCGCCAACCCAGTGGCAAACTTGGTCATTCTGTATATCGCAAACCCACTCACACTGATCGCTATCTACATGCCAATTCCCACCATCATCCTACACAAAAACTTTCCGTTATCAATTCGCTTGTACACCGGGCTGTTTCATATCCCAACCCGATAATATCCACGCTGAACTAAATCACATTCGGAAAGCTCTTAGGAATAACGGTTACCGTGCTAGGGATATACAGTCTGCCATCAATCGCCATCTTCATCCACGGCCACCTGAACCTTCAAAACCCGATCCTCCTGCAGCAATAGTCTTTCTTCCCTATATCCACCAAGTCACCGACCGCATAGGAAAGTTTCTTCGAAAACAAAACATTAAAACAGTATTCAAACCCCCGAGCAAAATCTCACAGGTTCTTCCTTCATCTAAAGATAAATTAAACACTATGTCATCTAAAGGTGTTTATAGAGTCCCTTGCTCTTGTAATGCTGTATACATTGGTGAAACAGGTCGTTCAGTGAAAATTCGCATCTCTGAGCACCAGCGCTGTCTCAAGTCAGGTCTCGTTTCATCATCGGCCATCGCCGAACACCAACGCGATACTGGTCATAAGATCCTTTTTGATGAAACTTCCATCATCTGCAAATCCCCATTCTTCTTTAGCAGAAAGATTCGCGAAGCCATTGAGATTTGCAAACACCCTAATAATCTCAATCGGGACGAAGGCTTTCCCCTTCCTTCTATGTGGAAAGTGCTAATTCCTAAGCCCCGCCCTCCGCCACTGAACCGCGACGGCATTTGCTGAATCGAGTCGGCGCTTGCCTATAAATTCTCGTCTTTCTTCTTCCGATAGTCAGTCGAGTTTCGCCTCTGACGTGGTTCACACGTTGAGTTACCGTGCTCTTTTGCTTTTTTTCCTCCTGATGAAGCCCCTTACGAAAGTGGGCGAAACGTTGAGTTCTTCGATCTCAATCATGACACGGTCCAATCCCGGAAGTCGTTTGTTACTTAATGACAATGGCCGTGAAAGCCTCAAAAATCATCTAAATGTTATATGATTTTGATAAGATTAAAACGATTTTCTTTACATGTTTTTCTACTTGTTATTTTCTAATAATTGGAACAAACTTCTTAACTATCATATTTTCATTCTTAATGCCTCCTATATTCTAATTCGTATTTGATATCTACCTACTCTAATTATCCTTATCAGAATTTCACATTTCTCATTATTGGTACCACAGTCTCTTAAATATTCTTTTTATATTCAAACCACCTGTAAACGTTCAATAGCTATCATTTCATTAATAATTTGCTTTAACTCAAATTTATTCATTAAACTTTTATAAACACCATTACACTTTTGTAATAAGTTAATATGAATTGTACTAACACCCCGATTTCTTTTATACATTTTTAATTTTATCTACCACCAACGTATGGTGTCTCATAGCAATGGATATCATAAAATAAGTAGAATTACAGGATGCAGTAAGATTGTAACATTTCAACCTTCTGCTAAGGCTGTCGAAATTTACTTCCATCGGGTAGCTATCAGTCGGAGTTAATTTGGTTCTCTCAGATATAGTAAGATCAGCAAACATACACCAGGATACTATTAGATAGTTTATTCTATTTAACTATAACTACAAAAATAATGAAATGTACTTTACAATAAATTCATAGTTTATTCGGGCCTTGTACTTCATAGTTTAGGCTCAACTGCAACCCGTTATACGTGGATGCATGGGATGCTTTTTGGACACACCCCCTCGACCCTGCGGTACGCCACTGCCTGGGAACTCGGACGGTTGAAATTAGGCTAATCGCGCAGTCGGCTAACCTCAAAATTCGGTCAGAGCTCGAAAGCACGTGCGACTGTAAACATAGACAGTTTTGGCTATCTCAAGGGTTGCTTGCGCTTCCGGGACGTTCTTGAAGGTCGCCAAGTCGCCTTGCAGTTTGCGATCTTGCTGCGGACTTGTGTAGTGGGCGTGATTTGCTTCTTCAGCTGGTGTCGCGGTAGATGACCTCGGGGTGGCTGCAGGCGCTCGTGGATGTTCCTCCACGGAGAGGACTAGCCTGGGGGTACTGTCGGTGCTGCTCTTCGTCCCCTGAGAAGTCTGGCTGGTGAGTAAATATCTGTATTGAAAAATAATTAGCACAAATTCAAAACGGCGTAAAAATTTCGCTAAATGCCTGGCCTTTGCAATGTGCAATCTAATATGTTTATTTCGAGTTTAATTACGCCGAGTGGCTGGCATAATTATTTAGTCGAAACGTGTGAAGCGGTTTCTCAGAGAAGCGTCGCCTCAAAACAGGTTTCGGGGAAAATTTATAGTTAGCTGAAGGCGGAAAGTGAGCGATTTATTTATACTGGTTTCGGACTGGAAAATTTAACTGACCGAGCCAGAAAACAGTTCCTTCTTAGGGACGTCGTCTCACACTGACTCCTGGACCGGAATACGTTACGTTATAACCAGAAACCGGTCTCCTGGTGGAAACGTCGGCTTAAACTGGCTGCAGGTAGGGAGTTTCAGGATTTCCAGAAATGAATAGGATGAGAATGAGTTCATTTAATCGGTCGGGACTGGATCAGGGTTCACGGAACGGGAATTGGAACTCTCTGGGAGTTATCTGGGAAAAATCTCGGAAATGAATGCCTCGTGAAATAGTCGTGAAGCTGCATTTATAAGCCTTCTTCTCGTGCTTCGGACATCTTAGCAACCACTTCGGACATCCTGGGTGGGATATCGGCGCGTAGGTGTACCTGCGACTCCTCGATGAAGTAGATGGCCGCGCGGGCCAAAGATTCAAACTCCGATACGTAACGTAAAATACGCGAAGGGAGAACGCGCGCATTAATTTGTAATTCAAAAATCGCGTTCGTGCTGGGCGAAACGTTACAAGATCATAAACAAACATAAGAAGAAGAAAAAGAAGGAAACAGTTAAACGAAGACTAAAGGATGAAGTACAGAAACAAAAAGAAAATGTGAAACGAAAGGAAATAGCGATGCTTGGAGCTGAACTTAACAAATCAAAACAAGCAGCTAAAGAAGATGAGGATGTTAAGAAGACCAATGAAGTTAACTTCAAACGAATCTTGAGATAATAATTAAACACTCGGAAGTGTAAATATGTAAATAGTAACATTAAAATTTTAATTAAGAACATCACGGATTTTAACACTTGAGAATAATGAAACATTTTACTTGAAGAAGAGGAGGAAAATAATCAAATTGCAACTTTACCATTAATAAAAGTTAATTTAAATAATAATGAATATCTAGCATTAATAGATAGTGGAAGCCATTGCACTAGCATTAGTACTATATGTAATAATTAATACCTAAACAGAAACGTTTAGAACGAAATATGAATTATGAAGAAAACAATTGTTGAAGAATATTTATTTTTAGGTAAAAAAGAATGTTTTTCCGCAAACGTCTTAAAAGTCATTACTACTAAAATCTGTCATTAAAGTAGACGTTTCTCTTACTTTTATAACAGTTAATATTATAAAGTTGTTGCGAACCAATTTGCTTTACATTTTGTCACAAACTCACAGTCTCGTATAAAAATACTTTACAGTGTGGTACAAAAGTCCTATTTTGTGGCAAAAACGCTTAAAGGGGTCAAAAAGCATTATATTTGCTATCTTTTGAAATACTCTAGAACTAGATACAGTGGCGTACACCAGCAGGGTCAATTGGGGCATTTTTTTTGTTCAAGGAAGTGGAAGAGCACAGCGTTTTGAGTATTGTAGATAACAGTTTTATGAAGTTGCATAATAGCTATTTATGCAACAAGTGCTAAAAGTTGAGGTTTATGCACGAGACATGAAAATTATGAAACGAAGCCGAAGGCTGAGTTTCATAACATGTCTCGTGTATAAACCACTTTTAGCACGAGTTGCATACAATATCTTTCTACGACCTTAAATTTACTGTTATTAATCCATAAATGTCGATTTAACAAAGGTTTGCATCTACGACAGTTATAATTATGTCATAATAAACAGATGGCCTTGACGCGCAGGTGAATGTTTGTGGAGCCAGTACTGTCAAAGTCAGTTATCAAATGTAATCATTAATACTACACATCTGACTGTATTCATTACATAACGCTTTAATTATTTAAAAACACTTTACCTCTAATGCAAGAAGTAACTAGAATAACTTTACAACTTCACTTCCAGTTCGAAAATGTGGTTTATAACCTCACTTCACTTTATACCACACCTGCGCTAAAAGTAACAGCTGATCTCTTTAAACACGCTAAATTATAAAACGTCACTTTTAGTGAAAAAAGCTAGTGCTAAAAGTCATACTTTTAGTGGTGGTCGTAGAAAAAGAAATTTTCGGAAAAATGCAAATAAAGCAAGATATTTCAGGTGTCCAGACTTTTTTACCTCACTGTATAGTCGTACAATATGCAGCATTATGGAAACGGTAATGAAGATTATTAAACATAAAAAAATAATTTTTAACCTGACTTGATCAGCTGCTGTACACCTTAATCGTTACTTTTGATTGTTAGTTACAAAATCGTATTTTTTAAATAAATAAAATATTTTATATTAGTTTTAATAAAAAATACTATTTGTTTCTAACTTTGATAAGGCCCTGTCGCTGGACTCGCGCCTCTAAAAAGCATTATTTTATAGATGTTTTATAAGAATCACCTAAATAGTTGAATTATCGCGTTCAACACAAAACTGTTGAATGTAGATAAGTAATGTATAAATAAAACAATTTTAAAAATGTTTGATAGTATCTTGTAATGATAAATAATCTATTATAAAGTGGTCATCTCATTTCCAATGTGTTAATATTTGAATAATAATTTACTGTTGAACTAATTTCAGTGACTATTTCCCGCATCTCCTATTATCCAATCAAACGCCATAATTTTTCAAAATTCAACCAATCACGTGTTTTTATAGTGGCAAAAAATCAAAATTGCCAAAACAAGAAACTTTCGCAAAACATTTTAACCGGCAAAATCATTTGCCCTTAATACATTATTGCTGATAAAAATTCAGCCATTAAAATAAGTACATTTTGGCTTAAATATCATGAACCTGGGAAGTATATAACTGGTTGAAGAAGAGAAATTATAACCCTGTATAGTGTATTTGCTAGGATACCTGACTCGCTCAGGAGACCCGTATTCATTCCCGCTACCGAAAACTTTATTTTTAATTGAATTGTAGTTTATATCTTCACGTACAATTATTACAAATAAATATGTTATTACAAATAATAATGTAACAGATTAGTTTTTTACGTAATACGTATATACTTTCTTGCTTACTTTACTACAGACTAGCAAGATGCCCGTTCTTCGTACGGACTACAAATGTTCGTGTTTTCTTTTAAATCTAAACGAATTCTGGAATGCCCTCCTCACCCCTTACTCAATATGCTAAACTATCAAAGGCTGCAAAAATATTGTAGGTAAAAAGGAAAATATCCTTAAAAAAAGTTCTTAACTCTTTTATGCTTCACGCACCCCCTTGGAAATGTGTATGTAATTGTCGTTCCCCTTGTTTAGATATATGTAGTTTTAATATAACAATGAGATAAAATCTAAAATAAATGTACTTATTAAATGTTGTATTCATATATTATAGCAGGATATCCGTTTCCACCACTTGGGGGTGGAATTTCAGAAATCCTCCCATTTTATTCTAAGAGATATTTAGAAATTCGCGAAAACACAGTTTACCCCTTTAAGAGTACATTTTTCAAAAAATAATTCAAAATGTTAATTACTTCGTTACATTTTTGATTATTTACCGACAATTAGTATTTTTTAGAAATGTAAATTGGATAAAGAAAAATCTCATTCAGACAACTGTAAGAAAACATTTACAGGATTTTTGTAACAGTAATTGATTAACAGTGCTAGAAACCATTTAAAAAGATATTAATTAGAATTGAAAAATATTTTTCCTAAAAAAGCGCATAAAAAAAGGAAAAATTATGCAAACATACTACTTTTCGGTAAATGATAAAAAAATCTAAAGAAGTAATTAACATTTCATATTATTTTTTCCAATTATAGATCTTTCAAGTATTCACATAAACATTTTTTATTTTAATATTAAGTACTGGCATGTGAAATTTTGAAAAGTATGTATTTAAAAATTGGAAAGAATTAATAATTAGCTAAAGTTAAAAGAAATAGGGGAGATGGTTGTCGAGAGTGCAGGTGCATAGTTCACGAGTGCTCTTGTTATTCGCGTGATAAGCGTATGTATAACACCACGTGTATTAACAAACTTATTTGTGTCAGTAATAACAAGTAATCAACATACAGTAGAATAGCCACTTATTGATATAGCCATCAACCCCTATGGGGTGATAGGCATTTCCATCACACCAATTAAACGGTGTTTATACGTAAGGCTGCAACCCAAAATACAAATATGAATTCTGTCAACAAAATCCAAGGCGATGAGATTCCCAACCAAAGGAATGCGATCACCAATAACCACGGTTCCCCTAATTTAGAAACGTCATCCCTGTGCTAAAACCCACTTACTTCAACATAACAAAAAATGCTTTTTTCCCATCCAAGTAAAGAGCAAGGTATCATCCTAAATTCCCTTCTGGACATTAAAATAAAAGAATACGTCGTTGCAATTGGTAACATTGTAGGTCCAAAAAATATTATAGCTGCATCGAGAGTATCTAATCAACGAATCGGGATTTACCTATCGCAGAAACAAATAGTAGACAACCTAATAGCAAAACACCAAAATATAAACATCGATAATAACGAAATAGCAATTCGTAGATTAGTAGCCCCTAGTAAAAAAAATTGTGCTTTCCAACGTATTACCTTCTATTCCGAATGAAATGATAGAAATGACACTAAAAGACCTTGGAGTTAAAATAACATCGCCAATATATCTTATCAAAGCAGGATTCACCGATCCAGAATACTGCCATATCGTCAGCTACAGGAGATTTTTGTATATTAATCCTGAAGAAAGTACCTCCCTCCCATCTTCCTTTTTAATCAATCATGAACAGGATTCCTATAGAATATTCATACAAGATGATGAAATGAGGTGTTTCATATGTAAAGAACTAGGACATACCGCATCAAAATGACCTGAACCTCCTACTGATATCACAACTCACATCACGATATTAAACCAACAACAGGCCACAGAACTCCCCGACTAAACCAACAACAGGTCACAGAACTAACCTCCAGAAACGACCTAGATCACTTGCTGACGAAAACTCATCTGAAACCTTAAGCCAGCAGATAACAGAAAAAACTACCACCCCAAAATGATACCAATACAGAAATCCTACTTTCCCTCAAGAAGAAATCCAAGAAGTTAAAAAAGCAAGAAAGAAAAAACGAAAAATAATAAATTCCCAGGGAAAAACACATGATGAACAAAAAGCCGAATTACTCATACTTTTACAACCCCTACAGGCGACACTAGCCGAAGATCAATACCCATACTCATTTACACCCAACACTCTGGCAGAATTTATTCTGAACATGAAACATAGACCGACGGAGACAATCAAACTCTACGCGCAAGTTGCTGAACCTATTACAAATACCCTAACTGATCTTTACCCTCTATTGACACACCAAAAGATGAAATACAGATTCACGCGTATTAAAAATATGCTTCTACATGATCTCCCCCAACCTGAAACCACAGAAAGCGACACAGGAAGGTCTAACATAGAAGAACTCTCAGAATACTAACCACCCCTCATTATATTACAAACAAAAATGGCTAACACAAACTCCGCATATTTCAGTATTATACACTTCAACTGCAACGGATTTTACTCCCATCTAGAGAATATTCAAACATTACTCCTTGAATGTCAACCAAAGGTACTCTGCCTCCGAGAAACACATTTAAAAGGCAACAAACAACCATATCTTAAAGGTTACGTCCCATATACTAAGAACCGCTGCACGAATCATGCCAGCGGGGGTGTTACTACTTTTATTAAAACCACATCCACTCAGAACTAATTCAATTACAAACAGAACTAGAAGCCATAGCGATAAAAATCTACTGCCCTTACGTACTTATTATTTGCAGCATATATATACCTCCTAATTACCAGCTTACCTCAACAGAAGTAGACAAACTCATACAACAGCTTCAAGCACCCTTTATAATAGTGGGTGACTTTAACTCACATAGTACTACATGGGGATGTAGTAAAGGCAACAACAAAGGCAAGATAATTGACAAAATTCTGGACGAAAATAATATTACTCTACTTTATACTGGACAACCTACCCACTTTGACATGAGAACTAACACCTTCTCAGCTATTGATTTGTCACTATGTAGTCCCAGACAAGCCCTAAATCTAACTTGGTCAGTATTACCGAACACATACGATAGTGATCATTTTCCAGTATGTATTACCATCAATCAAAGAACCAACAGTATTAACAACAGCGTCAATAACGGGACCAAAAAATGGAAAATCAATAAAGCGAATTGGGATATCTACAAAGAACAGTTGAGGAAGAAACCATACATTTTTTCCGATCTAAAGGACATTAACATCAGCATAAATGAACTCAATTCGACAATTATCCAAGCAGCCACCCAAGCAATTCCAACATCCAAGAATATAAACTTCACATACAAAGTTCCTTGGTGGAACCATGATTGTAAGGAAGCTATCCACAAAAAAAACCAGGCATTCAACAAATATAAAAGATGTAAATCAATCAAAAATCTTATCTTCTACAAGAAAATGAGGGCAGAAGCAAGAAGAATCGTCAAATCAACATAAAAAACATCTTGCGAAATGTATATCAACTCAATTAATTCAGAAACAACAACTAAGGAAATGTGGAATAAACTTAAAAGAATGAATGGAAACCCGTCATCTTTCCATGTTACAGGTGTAAAGAGTAAGAACCAAATATTTACTACACAAGAAGATATAGTAAATATCCTAGCGACCCACTTCAAAAAACATTCAAGCTCAGAAAATTATGATCCAGATTTCCAAGCCCGAAAAGTAGAAATAGAAAAAGTGGAACTGATTATACCAGAAACTGAAAATGAAACCTACAACACTGACATACGTCAAGATGAACTCGAATATGCTCTTGCGCAGACAAAAGAATCTAGTTCCGGAATAGATAATATACACTACTCAATGATCAAGAACAGTACCGAAAACCTAAAACAAGAACTAACTAAACTGTACAACTACATATGGAAAACAGGCGTTTTCCCTGAACTCTGGAAAAAATCTATAGTGATTCCAATCTTGAAACCGCATAAACCGAAAGATGATCCAGATAGTTACCGACCCATTTCATTAACATCCACCATTTGTAAACTCCTAGAACGCATCATCAACAACAGACTGACAGTACATCTTGAGAACCTAAATCAGCTCAATGAAAATCAAAATGGTTTTCGAAGAAATCGTTCCACCCTAGACTGTATAAGTAAACTAGAGGTAATAGTAAAAAATGGGTTCATCAAAAAGGAATCTACAACAGCCGTCTTCTTTGACTTACAAAAAGCATACGATACCGTATGGAAACACAAAATTCTATCAGGTCTTATAAAATGGGGATATAAAGGACGACTTGTACACTTTATCAACAACTTCTTACAAGATAGGAAATTTGCAGTGCGACTGGGAAATACTATGTCTAGAGAAGAGATCCAAGAGAATGGAATTCCTCAGGGCTCTGTAATTAGCGTGACTCTTTTCCTAATTGCTATAAATGACATTTTTGAGAGAATTCCAGCTACCCTTCAAATGTCACTGTTTGCAGATGACCTCGCCATATATATCTCTAGCAAACACTCCAACATTGCCCAAAAATACCTACAACAAGCTATTAATAACCTACAACAGTGGTCTAAAGAAAACGGATTACGGTTCTCCCCTACAAAAACCAAGTGTCTAACCTTCTCTAGAAAACACAACCCCCTACACCTGTACTTACATTACATAACACTCCTCTCGACTATATAAAGGAAATTAAATACCTTGGAGTTATACTTGACCGTAGAATGAATTGGATACCCCATATAAAAAGAACAATCGACAGTTGCAGACGGTCACTGAACATCATAAAAATAATAGCACGCCAAGAGTGGGGAAACAATACAAAAACATTAACAACTATAGTCAATACTCTAATTAGATCCAAAATAGAATATTGCCTCTGTATATATGGATCTACCACTAACCCTATCTTGAAGTCGCTGTACTCAATATACCACCATGGTCTCCGACTTGCCACGGGAGCACATCGTACTAGCCCTGTACCTATATTATATTCACTAACAGGCCAACTACCTCTAAACTATAGACTCCTAATGCAGCTATCAACATATACTATTCGAATAATGGGCAACCCAAACCATCTCAACCAGTATGCAGTTACTCATCCTCTATTCCACAACCTTTATACCTTATCTAAAAGCATCATACCTCCTTTCAATATTCGTGCACATCACCTCTTTATCGACCTCGAACTCCAACCACTAATTACCCAAATGCCGACATCTCCACTTCCATATATCATCAGTACCCCTTTAATCAACCTTGAATTAGCAAAGTTTCCAAAAACCTCTACAAATCCCGTCGTATACCGAAATTTCTTATACGATATCCTTAATCACTCCCCTGATAAGGAAGTCATATACACCGATGGTTCTAAAATGAATGACGCAGTTGGATGTGCCTTCAAACCCAAAGACGTAACCTTTCAGTTCAAACTTCCAGACCTCTCGAGCATATACAGTGCAGAACTATACGCCATAAAAGAAAGTCTTAAATATATCCTGGAGAATAGCCATCATAATTTCGCAATCATCACAGACTCTCTCAGTGCCCTTCAAGGACTAATTAATACCCACTCCCAAAACGAATATGTGAAAGAAATCCACGCACTCCGACAAAAAATCGAAACCAAAAACAAAACAATAAATTTTATATGGATCCCATCACACACAAAAATCCAAGGTAATGAAGAAGTAGACCAACAAGCCAAAGAAGCTGCATCGAAGAACACATATGATACCTTGTACTACACGAGAACAGATCTAAAAACCTCGTTAAAACACAAAAAACTTTCCAAAAAATGGAATCAAGAATGGGTGCGAATTACAGAAACCAAAAATTATTATACACCACTCCCTCCTGCTAAATGGACTAATACCAATCTAAAAAGAAATGAAGAAACAGTGATAGCACGTCTCAAGGTTGGTCATACCAGGTTAACCCACGATTACTTACTACAACGGAGCGAACGTCCAATATGTGAACAGTGCAACACAAACCTAACAGTACCACATCTTCTATGTATGTGCCCTAAATACGAAGAAGCACGCGCAAAATACCTACTCGGAGGAAACCTACACACGGCATTCTCCAAACCAGACCAGCTACTGCTATATCTTAAAGACATACAAGTGTTTAATTTGCTGTGATGTATATAATTATAATTACCTACTGTAACCTAGTGCCATAAGACCTTGTTGTTGAGGCACTCAAAATTCTTAATAAAAAAAAAAAGGTGTTTTCTGGCCTGAGATTGTTCAGTTAGCTAAAAATAACACACTCTAAAAAAATCACAATGAAATCTTACTTAATTTCCGAAAAATAGCACTTTTTGGATTTTGACAATTTCGAAAAACTCCATATTCTAAATCAGTAAATATTACTCGGTAAATATGATAGGGGCTAAATAGTTTTTTAGACAAACACATATTATTGACGTAAAAAGTTTTTGTTTAAAATCAAAAATAAATTTTTTTCCCGTATTATTCCGACTTTTTAGCGGTGTATATTGCTAGAATCAGTTAAATATCATTTGGTTCCTGTTCATTCTACCTATGCCTGGAATTTTACTGATTTTTGTTTAATTATAGTGACTGAAAGGCTAAGAAGCATAAAGCACCGGCCTTTACACTTCAAGATAAAATGAGATTTTCGATAATACATACATACAAAGGCCAAGAAGCTTATTAGGTATATGTTAAAAATTTGACTATTTTAATTAAATTTGGAAATTTTTGGAGATTTTAAGTCACTTATTATGTAAAATTTAGCATGATTTATATTTGAGGAATAATACAAGTCAATAAGTCGTAATCAATTTAATAGTAAAACGTTTCGCCAATAATATTGGCTTCATCAGTTATAAAAATTATGCTAACATTTTGAGAAGATAAAGTAAATTAATGGATCATAAAGACATTAGAAGCTTATTTTACTTAAAATTACAGAATAATCTTAAAATTATCAGCACCGGCAAAAACATCTGTCTGTGCTTTTGACCCACACCTGCTTAGAGTACACCTGCTCAGCAGAGAAACAAAACCTTGCATAAATTGAATAGCTGCGGTAGAAATTTTACATTGGAAAATTCGAGTGTGTCTCTATCAATATAGATATCAGCACCGCCCAGCAGAATAAAGAGAGAGGGAAGATTGGTGAATTTTCTTCGTTTCAAACCCCAGCCTTAATTGTATTCCTCTACACTGGAACTCGTAGCAAATACACTTCAATTGAAGATACTTAACATAGTCAATAGTCCAGTTACATTAGGATCCGTCTGCCGAAAAAATCCAAGTGAGCTGAAATTTTGCATACACCTTTATTATGGCATTACAAATAATGTCTCAAAAGTCCCCATCGATATCGCGCTTGCGTTTTAAGTTATTCATGGTTACAGGTCACAGAAATAAGTTTTTCGCAAATATCTCGCTTTCTATGGGTCGTATAAGCTTTTTAGATATTACAAAAAATGAAGGCTAGGACATTCTCTACAAAAAAGATTATGCAAGTTTTTTACGTACAACTAACCATTCAGTAAATAACACACTGTTAACTATTGCAGACGGGTTTTACTTCCTTTTACGATAAAGAAAGTATTGGATTCACCCCAAAAATTCGAAATTGAGTTTTCAACAGATCTTCACGTTTTAGAGACCCCTGAACCCAAAAAACATATTTTTGCTCATTGGTCTGTGTGCCTGTGTGTCTGTGTGTCTGTCTGTCTGTGAACAGAATATCTCAAAAACGAAAAGAGGTATGGCGTTGAAACTTCATATATAAGTTTTGTGTACTATCTAAATGCGACAGCAAGTTTTTGAAGAAAATTGCATAACCGGAAGTATGATGTTTACTCTCGTGTTTCGAAAACGGGTCTAACATTTTTTTTCAAACTTTACATTTTTAATGTGTATTGATTGAGATGTGTTACGGTATTAATTCATCATATCGACATAGGTCGTATTGATTGTTCAAAAACGGGTACAAACTACAGGGTTCGCCGGCTTTACTAAAAAGAACACAGATCTTAATGTGCTGGAGCAGATTTTGTTGCTCCGGTTACTCGCACTTAACCAGTCGGGAAGGCGTGGTTCGAAAACTCAAAGAAAAACCGGCGGCACTTACCCTGATGGATTGCTTAACAGAAAAAGAAATGCCTGAGCGCCACTTGGTTCTGATTAGGGGTGGCTGACGTGTCTAGAACCAAGAACAATACACGTAGCCTATGTAGAAGTCCTCCAAGTACGTTGCTGGACACCTCCGCCTGTTGTTCACCAAGCCTCCTCCGAGTAGCCGGGTGACCTTGTCGTTAAATCACTTACCTTCAAGGCCACCGTCACTAAAGAGTAACAAAAGAACACTGAATGGCCCAGGGCTTGGGGCTTGCTTATCAAAAAGGCGTACTTTCAGCTTTACATTGCAAATTACACTCGGCCTTTGCCACACTGGATTAATTAATGACCCAGAAGGGGTTCAGAACTCAACAAATAATCAAATTGACTTTAATGGGTTTATTATTTAAAGAATTAAAGTTTACGCAAATCTTTACATGGATAATAATCACCCGGAGGTGAATTCAAGCTTAGTAAAAAGAGAAAGGCACAATCCTATATGAATATAAAAGGGGTCCCACGCAAAGTTACCTTATGGTCTAAATATGTGGTTACACAACGGACAAAACGAAATAGATAACAGAGGTGAAGCCCCTGGTTAACAACAAGCAAATCAAAACATAAGCTTAAGCTTTAAGTGAACGGGCGCAATATTTACGAACTCCCGGAAAACACAACAAATATAGTCGCTCATTAATTAGGCACAAGAACACAATTGGTGTAATACATAGCTCCTGCCTGGTAGCTGTAAGCACGTCGCTAGTTTCTGCTATAAACTCGTCCTCGGGGAAGCTTGGCAAGGCGTTGCGGAGGTACAGAAAGGGCTGGAGCCGGGCCTGATAGTTGTTTAGCGCAAAGCGGCGCCTAAAATGATGTGGGCCCCTCCTTGGGAAGAATCGGAGCGATAGAGTTGATTTTATTCCAGGCTTCAGAATGGCACGACGCAATCGGACTTGGCAAATAATGCAACCAGGGCACTACAATAATTAACACGCGGTGGGCCTCCCGTCGACTTCGATAAACTCAGCGTCGGCAATTCAAAGATGCAGTACGCAAAAGGTTTTTCCCCACAAAGGTACGGGAAACCGTTAATCATAAGCTTAAAGAGATCGTCTCGAATTGGATCTGCAAATGGTGCAACGAACTTCCCCCCGGGAAGTACATCAACTTAAGGAGACGACTCAGCTATATGCCAACACTAAAATATCGATAACTTAATCGCCCACCGCGCGAGTAATATAAACACTTGACTATCAATTAAGTAATGTAAACTACTCAACCACTTAAGAATATATAGGTCGCTTGCTACCACGAATTCTATATTTAGAATTCTCTGAACCTGCAAAGAAGTGTAGCATTGCAAAACGTTGTGCAATATTATGAAATTATGTGACGACACTCAGTCGCCCCACCCGAAGATGGCAGAGGCTATAAATAGCCGTACTTGTGTAATTTTAGTTAGTTTATAGATTTGTGCCTTATAGAACGTTGCTAGTTTTAGATGTGCTTCTACAGAACGTTACTCTGTACAAATTTGTAACTCCTACATTGAATTAAAAACTTGTGTAGTCAAATAAATAAAGTTTTTTTCGTTAAGGCCACGATTGGCAACTTAACTGGCGCAGTCGGTAGGATACTTGGCAAAAGGGCACTGTGAAATTTTGAAAAAAAAATAAAATAGATTTTTTTCATTTTTCGCGCTTTTGTGTATTTCAATACTTAACCAAGTAATCCGAAATCAACCAACACCGGTACGAAGCAACGCAACTTGGAGGACAAACATCGCCAAAGAGCAGCACCGCTAACTACTGGACATCAGTCTATCGGAGACATCAGTCTAATCGCAGACACCTGCTCCATCGCGGAGTTTCTGATCATCGAGATCGCCTGTACGACCAATCCAAAGGAAGTCTACACCTGTAATTAACCACGGATCACCAAGACCACTCCAAAGGAAGTCTACACGTTCCAACTACAAATATGAAGTAAGCAACCTTTTACGTTTTAAAGTGTGTGTGTGTTTGTTTTTCAACAAATTATAAACCCACTAATATAGTTCTAAATATTTATTTAGCCTACTTAAGTACGTAACAGAACGCAGTAACCTTGATCCATCATCGCACAGATTAAGCACTGCTTTGTGTTACATTTTCCCTAGAATAAACTGTTTACTAACATAAAAATCAATCGCTAAAAATAATAGTGAATTTTTATGCTGAGACCACCACGTTTAATTTTCAACCAAGTACAAGCAAATCGAAACATGGCAGATTTATTCCCACCAGGTTTTTCTGTACGAATGGTTTCTGAAATTCCAAGTTACGACGGTAACCCACTAACTTTATCAGAATTTATTAGATCTGTTGAGCTAATTTTATCTCAATTTTTAAATCCAGTTCAGCCAGAAGCCTATATTAATAAATTTTTACTTTCATCCGTTAGAAATAAATTAAAAGACAAAGCTTTAGAAGTCGTTACTGGCTATGAATTCAACAACTGGAACGACTTAAAATTAACACTAATTAATAACTTTGGAGATCAGCGATCAGAATTAAATTTAACCATAGACATTGCAAAAATGAAGCAAAATCAGAAAGAATCTCCTATTGACTTTTATAACAGAATTAGAACACATCTAGCAACTTTTAATTCAAAAATTTCCCTTGGACCTGAAGCCAGACCTATAAAAGATTATAAATCATTACAGTCAAAAAGACTAGCCCTTCGATCCTTTTTGAGCGGTTTAAATGAACCATTTGGCACATTGTTACGAGCCAGAAATCCTAATAGCTTAGAAGCTGCTATCGCAATCGTTAGAGATGAACTAGATATACGCTATTCTCAAAACGCATCTCGTAATTATTTACAAACTGAAAGTAATAAACCAGTAATGAATCGTCAGAATTTTCAAAACAACCCATGGATTAAATATAATGAACAAATGAAACACAATAATTTTAGACCTAATCAAAATTTTCAACGACAATCAATTCCACAGTTTCCTAATACATTCCGAAGCCCACAGAATCCCACGTTACAACGTAATTTTTCTCAAACCCCAGGTTGGTATCGACAACCTTTTGAAAGAAATGTTTTCGCTCCGAAACGAAATTTTGTACCTAATAATCCTGTTGAAAAAATGGAAACGTCCACTCAACACGCCGTTATTCCAAAACGACCCCTAACTAGTAACATTCAAAATTTAAATCCAAACAAAAGACCAAACTTCCGTGCTAACCATTTACAAGTGGCCCAGCCGAGCACTTATGATTTCGAAGAAGTCCACGAGGATATTGACACAAATTATGCCGAATTTAATGGTCCACTTGACCCACTTCTTGAAGCTGGTGAAACAAACATAAACAACGATTCTCAGAATGTTTATTCAGAGCACTTAACAGAACATGACACTGACCTAGACTCCGTAAATTTTTAAATACAGCCTTGGATAAAATTGAAACATTTCTTGTAACAACAATTAAATCTAATTTACCGTATATTTTAATACCAGGAACACAAGATAAAATATTAATTGATACAGGCAGCAGTAAAACGCTAATATCACCTTTATTTGTAGCAAAACATTTTCCAAATTTAATACATAATTATAACTTTCAAATAACTACACCCCATGGTACTACCACACACAATCAAGTAGCCGATATTCCAATAAACTCATTATTTTTAGAACCCGGAAATCATGTGTGCTATATGTTTGATTTTAGCCCTGATTATGTCGGATTAATCGGATCTGATTTATTAGCAAATATAAATGCAAACATTGATTTTAAATGGATGCACATTCAAACCGAGCAAAATATTATCCCCTTCCACTACAACCAATCCAAACTTAAACAAGAAGTTCAAAAAAGAAACGAATGTAATTTTTCTAAAATAAATCAACACTCGCAGCCTCTTAAACGAATATATCTACCCCCTAGATCAGAAAAACAAATTATTTTACCAACTGTAAATAGTAATGGTACATATTTATGTGACAAAATAATATTTGACAAAGATTGTAGAACACCGAGAGCCTAGTTAAAGCCCATAATAATTATTTTTATACAACAGCAATTAACACATCTAATCAGACAAAGGAATTTTATATTTACAACCCACTGTTATTAGATGACTATAAACACTCAAATTTAATAGAAATAAATAACATCAATACTCAAAATCAAAATTTTAATTTAAAATCTCGAAATCAACTTCAAAATGAAAACTTAGAAAACATCAATACAACACATTTAAATGCTGAAGAAGCTCATGCAGTAAAAACTTTATGTTACGAATTCAAAGATATTTTTCATCACCCAGAACTACCATTGACTTACACAAACTTGACAAGACATTTTATACGTACAAAAAATGACATTCCAATTTTTACAAAAAATTATCGCTACCCTCATGTTCATCGCGAAGAAGTAAAAAACCAGATAAACAAAATGCTTGCTGACGGAATTATTGAACATTCAGAGTCACCGTATAACGCACCTATATGGATCGTTCCAAAAAAATTAGATAGTTCAGGCAAACAAAAATGGAGAATAGTCATTGACTATAGGAAATTGAACGAAAATACCATAGAAGACAAATACCCATTACCTCTCATAGAACAAGTACTTGACAATTTAGGTAAATCCGAATATTTTATTACCCTTGATTTAGCCTCAGGGTTTCATCAAATTAGAGTAAACAAAGCCGATAGAGAAAAGACGGCCTTTTCTACTGAAGAGGGCCATTTTGAGTTTAAACGAATGCCATTTGGGCTCAAAAACAGTCCCAGCAGCTTTCAACGACTTATAAATCAGGCATTGATTGGTCTAACACCCACACAATGCATGGTTTACCTTGATGACATAATTATTTATTCAGTATCCCTACAAGAACACATGATTAAACTACGACATGTTTTTGAAAAATGTCGCACTGCTAACTTAAAAATACAATTAGACAAATCCGAATTCTTAAAAAAATCCATTGCCTATTTAGGACACATCCTTACTAAAGACGGTGTAAAACCAAACCCAGATAAAATCAGTGCTATTATGAAATTTCCCTTACCAAAAACTAGAACTGATATAAAATCGTTTCTAGGACTCTTAGGTTATTATCGAAAATTTATAAAAGATTATGCTAAAATAACAAATTTCCTGACTTTATGTTTAAAGAAAGATTCAAAAATTATACACGATCAAAATTTCATTGAACAATTTGAGAAACTAAAAATCTTGCTAACTAATGATCCAATATTAGCTTATCCTGACTTTACAAAACCATTTGAACTGACTACAGACGCTAGCAAATTTGCTATTGGAGCAGTATTATCACAAAATAACAGACCTATTAGCTATGCATCAAGAACCCTTAACCAAGCCGAAATTAACTACCCCACAATAGAACGAGAATTATTAGCTATTGTTTGGGCCTGCAAACATTTCCGCCCCTATTTATATGGCGTACATTTTACAATATTTACAGACCATAGACCTTTAATATGGCTTCGCAACATCAAAGAGCCAAATTCTAAATTAACCCGTTGGAGTATAAAATTAGAAGAATATAATTTTACCATTAAATACCTACCAGGAAAAACCAATAAGGTAGCTGATGCCTTAAGCCGAATTAATATAAATCCCCTATCAATTGAACAATTAGACACACCAGAACCCGATTTTGACGATAATGCTAGTATCATGGCAAATCGACCAGATCCACCTGACCTATCCGATTTTACGATAACAGCAATTAACCCACCTACGAAACAAAAAATTAAAATTCTGTCGGACATAATAATTACTAAAAAGAAAGACGAAAAACCAACACCTGCACCTGGTGCCGTGAATAATGACAATGACAACAATTCTGTACCGGATATGATACATTCACAACAATCTTCCACACCCGTGATTGACATCGCAGAATTACCTTTACAAAGGTATAAAAACCAAATCGAATTTATAAACGCCGTAATGCCTAAACCCATGCAAATATATAACTTTGACGGACATTCCCATATAACCGTATTTATCAACAACCAAAACTATATAGAAAAATTTATGCAATTGCTTATCGAACATTGTTCACCTAAACTACACTACTATTGCATATTCCAAAACGAAGAAACGTTTGAGAAATTTTCACAATTCATTTCAGAAAACCTTAATGCTAACTCTCCGAAATTCCATAAATGTATTAAACAAGTTACTTATGTCACAAACCCAGATCATAGAAAACAATATATCGCCGATTACCATTTCGGTGATACCAATCACAGAGGTATCAACGAGACAATAGAGCACCTCCAAAGATTATACTATTGGAGAGGAATGACCAAGGAAATCAATACATTTATCACGAATTGTGATACATGTAAAAGAGAAAAGTACAATCGTAACCCCAATAAATTACCTTTTCAATTTACACCCACATACGATAAACCTTTTTCCTGTATCAGTATAGATATTTTCCAAATTAATCGAACCAAATATTTAACCGTAATTGACAATTTTAGCAAATTTACTCAAGCATACCCCTTGACCTCACATAATAAAGTCGATATATTAAACGCCATCTTAACATATTTTTCAAACTACGCTATTCCGAAGAAAATCATTGCAGACAATGAATTCGATAACATAATCATTAAAGAATTCATGAAGCTACACAAAATAGAATTACATATAGCTACCCCGTTGCATCACGAATCAAATTCATTAATTGAACGAGTACATTCTACTCTAATTGAACATTTTAGACTATTAGAATCCACTCCAGAAAAAGACAGAATGACCTATTCTATACTCGCGTATAACAATACAATACATTCAAATCTTAAATTCACACCCTTTGAAATTCTCTTTGGTCATACCGACAATCAAAATCCCTACGAACTTTGTACTGACAGATTCTACGAAGTATATGTAAACGACCACAAACAAAAAATGACACAATTATATGACAACCTAAAAATTATGCAACTAGAAACAAAACAAAGACGCAACGAGAAAATTAATGATAAACGACAACCTGTAATATTACAACTTAACCAAAAAATCTTTCTTAAAAACGATAGACGTAATAAAAAGAGTATGAAATTTAAAGGACCCTTCAAAATTATAAAAATCCTAGACAATGATACATATCTTGTCGAGGATTTGACTACCGGAAAAACATTTAAAAGACACGCGAACGAAATACGCCAAACTGACGAAATAACACCTGTTACAGATACTACATCTGGCTCGTCAGCTGCGGTATCCTCTTAGTTACAGGAGACGTAACAATTAAGGACCTATCAGACAACCCTGGCCTATACCCTCAAAACCTAGGAAAAGCGCAGATTAAAGAAAGCGACTGGACCATTATAAAGACATTTGATTACACACCCTTGTTAACAAACTATACGATCCTTAGACGTTCCTTGTTAGCCTCTATTCTTAAATTAAGAGATCGTAATTTTTACACAGTTAAAAATGAAGAACAAACAAAATTAAACCACAATGACATGCTATTGTTGATCCAACAGTACATCATACGGATTGACAACATGATTGATCAAATATTTCCTTCAGATACAATCAGAACAAAACGCGGAGTAATAAATGGACTCGGCACTGTATTTAAATTTTTGACAGGCAATCTTGACGCCGAAGACGGAGAAAAATACGAGAATGCCATTGCGGATCTTCAATCCACAAGAGATATTCACAATAAAATCCTAAGTCAACATACACATTTAATAAATGATTCCATAAACGCTATATTTACCCTAACCAAAAATCAGGAGCTTTTAAATATAAATTTACAGAAATTGATTGTACAAAATCGTGCTATAAACAACAACATAAATTCACTCTCTATTCAGAGTGTCCTATCAGAATCAATCTTTTCGTTACAAATGTTTGTAAACACCTGGCTCGAATTAGAAACATCTCTCACCTTTGCACATGTCCCTACTTGATAATGCAGAACTATTATCCAATCTCAATCAAATCTCTATCTACCTTTCTGAAAACTCAGACAACATGCTTTCTTTACCTTACCCTGTACACCATAAAACCCTTCATCTTTACGAATCTATAATATTAATCCAAGCTTATCAAATTAATAACAAAATAACTTTCGTCTTCGAAATACCATTAGTACACAAAGACACTATTTACCAACTCATGGAATTGATACCGTTCCCGGTATACATTGATTCCAATTTATACCGTATGATCATCCCTACCTATAAAACCATACTCTTCAACCTTGCAACGTCAATACCCGTCGAACTGGACCACTGTAAATTGGTAACCACCGGTTCCTATTTTTGCACTGAGAAGTACCATTTTTCCGTTGTTAATAACCAGTTATGTGAGACCCAACTTTTGTCTTTTTCCTCCAACAAAACTTGTTCACCCTACCTGTTTAACTTACTAAAAGTTAAAATAGCCCAGATTGACGATTCCACCTGGTTGGTTACTACTCCACAAAAAGTAACTATTGACATTAAATGCTTAGACACCAGTTCAAGGAAGATAGTAACGAAAACGAATCTAATTCATCTCACACCGGATTGCACAGCAGTCATTGACCATGACACCTTGTTGTTCCAAATCAGAACCTCTTCCTCAAAACTTGTAAAGTTGCAAATACCCAATATTGATGCCTTGGATGCAAATAGTGCTAAACACACTAAAACAGTAAGTGTGGATCTAACACCGATCAACATTAAAGAGCTGATTAAAGACCAGTCACAGCTTGGGGGAATACAAAGGGCGCTTGAGCCTGCCAATGTAACGAACTTGCAGTACATTTCTGTAACCACGATTATAATACTAAGTATGATTGTAATAATAATCTTAAGTTTGTTAGTATACACCTATTGTAAACGCCAAGCCTTACAAGACAAATTCATGGCATATATAAAATCAAAAGTCTTTAAAGACGATATTCCTAAACCTTTTGAGTTCTTAGAAATCAAAACGTGAAATTCAAAATGCTTTGAATTGTCTTAAGAGGGGAGGAGTAATATAAACACTTGACTATCAATTAAGTAATGTAAACTACTCAACCACTTAAGAATATATAGGTCGCTTGCTACCACGAATTCTATATTTAGAATTCTCTGAACCTGCAAAGAAGTGTAGCATTGCAAAACGTTGCAAAACGTTGTGCAATATTATGAAATTATGTGACGACACTCAGTCGCCCCACCCGAAGATGGCAGAGGCTATAAATAGCCGTACTTGTGTAATTTTAGTTAGTTTATAGATTTGTGCCTTATAGAACGTTGCTAGTTTTAGATGTGCTTCTACAGAACGTTACTCTGTACAAATTTGTAACTCCTACATTGAATTAAAAACTTGTGTAGTAAAATAAATAAAGTTTTTTTCGTTAAGGCCACGATTGGCAACTTAACTCGCGCGCAAAAACACCCAACACGGGTAAAATAAGCGTTCAAAGGTCTAAGCTGAACTCCAAATCAAAATTTAATTGCGTGAAGATCACAAAGTTCGCATAACGTGGGCACGAAACTACACTGCGTTCACAGAAAGTTCCCCGGACCGCAGCACGCGGCCCGGGGCAACAAAACTTGCATGTTAGTTGAGGTTCACAGCTCGATGTCAATTAATTCAGAAACGCGCGGGTAAAAACGATGGTCACCCCCGCGCAGAATGATCTCATTCCTTCAGAACAAAGAACCTGCCAGCCTTGCAAAAGAAACAAGGAACAATTAACACGAATAATTCTAGAACCTTCGACAACCTAATCAGCGCTTTCAGCGAGCGAGGGACGCAATTCAAGAAGCTAAGAAAAGGTATCATTTTACAATCTAATTTCCAGGAATGAAACTTCACGTCGGCCTTGTGCGGCGATCGGTTCCTGCATTAAAGAATGAATTCACGGACACAATTCGGCAAAT
This sequence comes from Agriotes lineatus, assembly GCA_940337035.1. NCBI lineage: Eukaryota > Metazoa > Arthropoda > Insecta > Coleoptera > Elateridae > Agriotes > Agriotes lineatus. Next base: position 301,319 of record CALNHX010000176.1, on the reverse strand, counting down.
GAAACATAAACGGTGATATTTATAATATAGTTTCGAAGAAAGAAATCTTACTATGGCCTTGCGCCCGCGTTAAAGAATTGGTTACTTAAGAAAACAAATACGAAGCGCAAGCATTTCAATACCCGCCGGACTAAATTTAAATGTAACTAGTACAGGGCCGAATCCAGGAAAAATTCGGGCAGAATATTTTTAACTAATTTTGTTAATGACCCTTACAGTTGGACTGATAGCAAAAATAGCTGAACGAGGTCGAAAATAATCTAACAGATGGGGGGGGTTTTCCAGTTGAATTTTAAAGGTATTCAACTGAAAAATCACCCATCTCACAATCTCTTGTTAAGTTTTAGTACAAACAGCTGACACTACATTCCAATCCTGCCAGTGTGTTAACTGCTACACAGGGGAATTTATTAGCACACAAAAGAAAAAGAAAATAATATATACTTCACAACACGGTGGTTCAGGAATTGTCTAGTGGTGTAGCAATTTTTCGCCAGCTACTTCCTGAGCAGGAATGGGGTGGGTTGTCCGAAAGCGCCACTGGTTCGAGACGGTCCAAACCAGAAAACCTACAGGCCGTGTAAGTTCCTAAACCACTTAGCTGTTTCATAAAAATAATAAAAGACAGAAAACACCATAGCTTGAAGTAACCTAATTATTTATTTAAAGTATGTACACATACAAACTCTGCACCATACTTGAAAAAGGCAGTAGTAGATGTAAATTTAGTTTTACGTATAAAATGTACAATGATTTTCTGTTAATAAAGTTGAAAGCAAAAACAGAACTCTACGATCTTAGCTTGCAATTCGCTCGAGTACACGTATCTCAACTATACGGTGGTGACTTAAACATTAACAGAGATAGCGGAATACGGGAGATCTCAGTTTCTCATTAAAATCGCTTTTACATAACCGCGATCTATCCGAATTGGTACCATTTCGTCTAGGTGTTATTGCACTAAAAATTGTGTATATTCAGCGCTCACAAGTTGTTAAATGCAAAATTCAGGCAAAAGGTTTCTGTTAAATTTTACAAGTTAACAAGTGGCAAAAAATATTTAATTTCATTAAATTCATTTTTATTTCAAGTAGATAACATGTTGAACAGCCCTCGTATGTGTTGTAAAGTTATTGTAGCGGTAAAAATTATAATGACTCAAAACTGATGTGCCTGAACTAATCTATAAATTGTTACCGTGTACTTATTAGCACATAATTAACGTTTAAAACCATTTTAAAAATTTAAATTTCGTCTAGCAAATTACAGAAAATCGTCTTTATACTTTTTTTTCTCGATAACGGTTGCAGATACGAAAAAACTGCAAGAGAACAAAAAGATTCTAAACAAAACAGAAAACTCAATTTGTATTTTAGAATCTAACAGCGGCGCACCGCAAAAAAGTTCAGGGGGAGAAAAGGAAGCATGACCCCTGAAAAAATATCTCCCTGTAGATTCTCACAACCATTTGATATGCTCAATGATGTAAGCCCTGCAGCGTAACCTGGATTCCAAATTTGAGCTAAATATCTTAAAAACTGCAGGAGCTATAAAGGAAAAAGTTAAAAGTTAAAAAAAAATTGACCGGAAGTCGACCTCGGAAAAGAAATCCGATTTCCGGTTTCTATATATTTTTGGATTCTACTCTGCAAGCTGAGTCAAATGATATATATCTCGTCCTCCTAAAATATATCTCCATTTGCTTGCTTCTCAGTTAATAATAATAAGTTAAAAAAATGTTGAGTTACTTGAACGCAACCAAACTGCAAACAAATGCAGTATTGCCAATCAAAGGAGATATTCAATACATAAAATGAAAATGACCTATTCCGCATACATATTGCACGAGGTGAACGTCCCAGATAGCTACACAGAATTTTCTTAATTTCTCGGTACCATCGGTTATGAAGATTACCATCAAACAAGGTAAGCGCAGTGCATAAGCTTTCACAAAACTAGTCCGAACGATATTTCTAGTTTAAACAATAGGATGAATAAAACGCTAGGAGGTAGATACCTGGGGGTGCTCAGTAGGTCACAGCGGCGTCGACAGAACAGCCATGCAGACTAGCCACACGGATATGGTGTCCACTAGTTGAAACAACGTTGAGGGCAACTGGTTCTGCACTGGGGAAAACCTCGTGGCTGTCGCACTGGCGAGAAGCCGTCCATTAGAGGGTTACCACATAAGTTGAGGGTGCTCAGACTGCGTGGGGGTCCTCTAGGTGCTTGGCAAGCGATAATTGAACCCAAAAAGGTCGGAAACGAAACAGGAGTACTAACGTACCAATTAGGAGACTAAGAAAGAGGCCTGAAAACATACGATATCTGAACTCGGTGTTCAACGGAGCCACAAATAACATACCAGATATGTTGGATGGCCTCGAGTGAGTAAATTGCAGAAATACGTAACTATCCCAGTATAACTGACAAATCCAGCAAACATTTCCTATGGCTGATCAACAGATTTCACTAATAAAATTGGAAATACGTGATCCACATAAAGTGAAAATTCCAAATCACATGCAGCTCCAAAAGGAAAATAATCTCACGAAATCAGTCTCATAAAATGGCCGCCGTAAATCGTATTATCAATGTATTTTGAAAACTGTTACTATAAATCCCCTAAATATCAAGATTTTCCAAAATCATCCAAAAATGAGTATGCAACCAAATACACACCTGGAAACTGCAAGTCAATCTAACGCTCTAAACTGCATCTGAATGTATTTAAGCTAAAAATTATACATAACAATTCTTGACTGCATCTAAATGTAAAATTACACGTAACAAGTGGCCATCTACGACTGTACCAACAAGTCTAGCGCAACAATGACATCCCCACGAAATATTATTCATTTAGAGAAATTGGCCAGGCTGTTCACGTGTTGTTTCTTTAGTGTATTTTATGTTTGACGTTTGTTGGAGACTTTGTTTTTCCGGATTTTCTTTTGGTGTTCGGTGTCGGAGTCATTTTCGATCTCGCATTTAGCGAATTCATGGACGACTTGGCTTTCGGCATCGTCATCGATTGAGGATATCGGTGAACTTAGTTTTCTTTTTTATATTACTCTCGATCATTGAACATTTTGACAGTTTGTGTCACAACTGTTCGTCCTTTCTTTCCCTTTTGGTACTCCTGCTGTAGAACTTACACAATGCGCTGATCCCGTGAAACGCAGGCTGCCCTCTTCAGACAACATTTGGGGTTAGATTAAGGACTTCTTTTTCTGTGTCTGCAATCTTTACAAATACACCCTGTGTTCGATTGGTCGGTTGGTCGGAAGAGTTCACAGGTACGACCTTCTCCCGGATTTGACATTCATCATTATGTTTTTCGTAGTTCCACCGGCATAACCGGTCTTTCATAATCTCTTCTCTCTTATCACTCTGTTATTTGACGCTATCCGTCGTGGCGAGGTTGGGATCCCGAGTAGTGACGGCTATCTCAACCCGCATAGTTAGTAAGCTAACCTTTTAGCAACTTTCTCGGTCGTCCTGAGGATCAATTTAGGAAATTGATCTTTAGTGAGGGGGTGGTATGTTATTTCGACCTCGTTTGTTCTACCTAAATTTTACTGGATACGGCTCTGTACTAGTTACATTTGAATTTATTCCGGCAGGCATTGGAATGCCGGGACTTGCATATTTCTTTGATAACCAATTCTTTAAATACTGCAGGAGCCTATCGCTGGCCCAAGGCCACAGTGAGATTTCTTGCTTCAAAACTATATTGCAAATATCACCGTTTATATTAGATTTCGCCGAATTGTAATTATGAATTCATTCTTTGTTCCGTATTGCCGATAACGCAGGTTAACGCTTCAAGTTCTGCGTATTACTTCTTGTTGTCCGATATATTTAATCCCCTTGGAAATTTCTTTACGCAGCAGTTTAAGTATTCTAGAACCTTCCGTATTCATTGTTTTTTGTTCTTTATTGCAAGGTTGCAGTTTCTTTGTCCCGCAGGGATGACATCATGCTGCGTGAGATGCTTTTCATTCTGCGCGGGGAACGAATTTGGTGGTCACTTCGGGGAGTTTAAATTGGGAAGCTAATTACGATCCGGCTGTGAACTAAGTAAGTACTGAGCCAATTATTTTCGCACCCCGGGCCGTCTTGACGGCTGGGGGCCGAGCTGTTAGAATTGTCGCTTTAAAATTAATCGTGTGTGCCCCGCTCGTTTAAGAACTTTGAGTTTCGCTGCCGGTTTAAAATGAGCCGCTATCTAATTTCGTGTGCTGTGATTATTTGGGCCTTTTCTGAAAGTTCGTTGGAATCCGAGTGCCAGGGGGAGGCGATGTATTAGTACAACGTATGTGTGGGGCGACGGGGTGTCCTTTCGTTTTGGGAGTTCTTGCTCATTGGATTATGAGAAGAACAATTTTGCACTATTGCACATCAGGATAAGACGCCTCTTCATTAAGCCTTTATTCTCGCATTGGGAAGTTTTGCATCTGCAGATCCGGTTACGTCGTGCTATCTTCACCGCTGCCCTTGGAGATGGTTGGTAAGGGGAACCCCAGTCGAATTTTCGACTTCGTCCTCTTCTAAGCTGCTGGACGCTGTTTTCATCATTGGTGGCCGTCGCCTCTCTTATGATTACTCTGGGTTCCGGCCGAGAACTTTGACAACCCCTGTCTGCGCTGTGGGGACTGCACCGCTGCCGTCGTTCCGCCAAGCGACATCGGGACCTGGTTCACCATCTCCGCCGACTACATGCTTTGGGGCTAAAGGTAAAAATGATTATGTACATTTGCTTCGCTTAACTGCGTGCCGTGCGAAGTGGCGTTAACCGTTTTGTCCTGCGCTATTTGAGTTTTATGAACATTACGGGCGCCAACTTGAGTTAATTATTTGACTTAATTACCATATACAGGGGCTTTACTCCTGTTATTGGTTGCTTGTACTGTAACGTAGATGTTAAGGTAAGTTTTGCTTGGGATCCCCTATTCATTTAGGATGTGCCAATGTATGAAATTTGAGTTCACTTTGGTGTGATACATTATATGTAAATGTATTTTTCAACTTCAGTATAGTTATTTGTTGTTGTTTTTGAATCCTTTGGTTACTAATTAATTACGGCAAAGGCCGAATGTAAATGAGTGTGAAACCAAAGCATGTCCTTCAATTAAGCAAGCCCTAAGATTTGGGCTAGTGTCAGTGTTTTTCTGTTAGTCTTCTAGGAGGGTGGCCATTAAGGTAAGCCATTTGTTTCGAGGCCACCTGTATATGTACCTGCAGGCCTGGTAGAGCTTGGTGAGCGACGGTGAAGAAGCAGCTTGCAGCGAACCCAGTGCATTTCTGGCATAGCTTCCGTGATGTTTCTCGCTTTGGTCACGAGAGCTCTTCATCCCCTAAAGTGAGTGGCGCTCTGGGTAATATTTTAAGCAAGAGTACAGGGTAAGTGCCGTCGGTTTCTATTGAGCTTTCGAATCACGCCTTCTCGATTGAGCTAGACCGAGAGTAACAGGAACGCTTTCATCTGTTCCGACACATTTTAAGATTTGTGTTATTGCAGAGACCGGCGAACCCTTTACTTTTTTCCCGATTTTGTCTTTTAGAGTACTCAATGTCGACTGAGGTAAATTTTCCTGTAACAAGGTAACAAGCGGAGCAAATTATGAAGTAACCATTCCGAAAAAAAGATTACCCAGGATCAAAATATTTGGATTAAGCGAAAAATTGTCATTTGAAACCATAGAAGATAAAATAGAAGTCAAAATAATTATTTAGATGTGCAAGAAGCTGACTCTAAGGTAGTACATATTAAAGAAAATAAATGTCAAGCTGGAAGAAGATATTATACGGTGTATGCAGAAGTTAATGCGATGGATTACAGGTTAATGATGAGAGAAGAAAAATTAAACATTAGTTGGGATAGATGCAGATGCTGTAGAGGTCACCAGGTGTTTTTCGTGCAGTAGATTTAATCACAAAGCCAGCGAATGCAGGTCAAACAAAGCTTGCCTAAAATGTTCAGGGTCACATCTAGTGAGTGAATGTCGAGCGACAGATAATGATCTAAAATGTATAAACTGTGCACATGCAGTGGAAAATTGAGAATGAAATTAGACACAAATCAGCCAGCTTGGAGTACCGACTGTGCAGTGTTTAAACGTAAATTGGAACAAGCTAAAAGCAAACTTGATTTTTTAGAGTAGGCGAAAGAAGTTCTGAAATCATATATTTTAATTACCAAAGTATGTTAAAACATATAGAATAATTGGAAATTTTAATCTTATGGAGGCGCCCAGCGTTGCTATTCTTAAGTGACGCTCGCATTACAGATGAGATAGAGGATTGTGAAATACATTTTCTAGGGTATAGTACAATAAGGTGTAATTCTCAAAGTCGAAAGACCGGGGCCGTAGTTATAGTGTTGAAAAGCAATATCGAATTTAGGGTAATATCAAATATCACATATAACAATAACTTATGGCTACTTACTTACTTACTTACTGTATAGCAAAAGGGTTTCATCAAGATATGTACACGGTAGTGTACCATTCTGTGAGCTCAAGCGATGGTGAATTTTTAATGAAATTTGAAGAATGGTGTGACGAATATGCATCACAGCGCAGCAAACATTTAATTATAGGTGATTTTAATATTGACATGTCCAAGGACAGTTTATATGCGAAACGTTTAACAAATCTAATTCAACATCTAGGCATGCAACAATTAGTTCGCGATTATACAAGGGTGACTGAGACTTCGAACACATTAATAGATCTGGTAATAACTAACATTTTGAATTTAAATGTTGATGTCCTAGATTCGCTAAAGATCACTGACCATTGTCGTATCGAGCTGAGATTTCGTAAACAATGCATAACCAGCGAGTTCAAAGCGGTGCGTAGGAAATTCTTTAATGACTATTCACAAACTGCTTTATTAAATAAACTGTCTAATTATAAATACGATATGAGTAAAAATGTACACATTGCAGCTGCAGGCATTGTGCAGTCTTTGCATAATTGCTTACCTGACCTAATTACGTACCGTATTAGCAAGGTGAAATATTCTAACTCATGGCTTTCTATTGAACTCGAACAGTTGCAGAAATATAGAGATACATTATACAAAAAGGCTAGATTATCTGCAAATGCAAATGATTGGAAACATTATAAAGAAATTATAAACGAATATAGCAATTTGATTAAAGACAAGAAAAATAGCTACTATGAAAATCAAATTAAAGAAAGTCAAGGCGATTCAAAAAATATGTGGGAAATGATTAAACATAACATTAAAAAGCCGGAAGCAAAATTTACATCGAAAAACATTGTATTCCAAGGAGTAGCAGTAACCGATTCCAAAGAGATAGCTGAAAATGTTACCCAATACTTCATAAATGGTATTGTCGACATAAATCGTGATATACTAAACACCGATTTTGAAGAGGCCTTCATACCTGATCCTGTTAACATCTTTAAATTTAAGGAGATTCCTTTAATCGACCTTGAAAAAACAATCAGGAGCATAAAAAGAAAGGGTAGCACAGATGTAATTTCTGTTCAGGTTCTAAGAGATGCATTGCCAATTATAAGAAATCCTCTGGTAAAATTAATAAATGAGTCGTTAAAGAGTGGAATTTTCCTAGAATCCTGGAAGAAATCCAAAGTAATTCCTATCAGAAAAATTGTGGGTACAAGGAAATGTGAAGAATTTAGACCAATTAATACGTTGCCGGTGTACCAACAAATTTTAGAAAAAATTGTCAAAGACCAATTACAGGAGTTTATCGAAACAAACAAGATTATAGGTGGCAAACAATCCGGATTCAGAAGCAAAAATTCGTGTGAAACGGCATTAAATCTAGTGTTAGCAAATTGGAAAAGTGAACTTGATCAACAGAAAAGTGTAGTAGGCGTGTTTCTAGATTATAGGCGTGCTTTTGAAACAATCTATAGGAAAAAATTGATTACAAAACTGGACAAATATGGAATACAGGGAATCGAGAAACAATGGTTTGAGAGTTATCTATCTTCGCGAACCCAAACAACTGTGTATGATGAAGAGGAATCGACGAAAATTCTTAACACATTGGGGGTTCCTCAGGGATCCGTATTAGGTTCATTGCTATTTCCACTGTACATCAATGATCTGGAAATAAATATCAAACACTGCTCGCTAAATTTGTTTGCTGACGACACATTAGTTTGGGTAACTGCGGAAAATACTACTGATGCCGTCAACAAAATAAATACAGATCTTGAGATAATATCGCAGTGATTACAAATCAATAAACTAAAATTAAATATTGCCAAAACAAAGTGCATAGTTGTGTCAAATAAAATTAATAGTGAAAATATAACTGTTAAAGTAAAAATAAACGGTCTAGAAGTAGAACAAGTGCTGAAATTAAATATCTGGGAGTTGTTATAGATCATAGACTTACTTTTCGTAGTTATATAAATTTTATCATTAAAAAAGTTGCTAAAAAATGGATTTTAGGGAAGAATAGCCAGTAAACTAAGTATTAATGCTAGAATTCTAGTCTATAAAACCATTATTGCGCCAGACTTTGATTACTGTGCAAGTATCCTCTCTCTTTGTTACGAAGAGGATTTGCAGTTTGCAAAAACCACAAAACAGAGCGATGCGAAATATTTTACGATGTTCTAAATATACGAATATTAAGTTAATGCTAAATACGTTACATTGGCTAAGTATCAAACAACGTATTTATTTAAATACCGTGGTTTTGATTTACAAAGCTGTTAATAATTTATTACCAAATTATATGTCGATACTAAATATCAATATAAAACAAGGAATCGATTTGATTTCAGGCTGCCCAAATTAAATAAAGCGAGTACACAAAATTCTCTGTATTACAAGGGATTAAAAGTCTATAATTCGCTTCCTCAAGATGTAAAAAAAATGACAAACATTTATAGTTTTAAAAAATATTTAAGCAGCTTTGTAAAACAATACTATTAATATTAATGTTATTAATGATAAATATGTTAAGATACAATAATAATGATTGTATGTACTAGTATATTATACTAAATAAATAAACTTACTTACTTACTTTTAAAATGTAGAATGAGGTACAGGAAGCGCCAGACATCATTGAGGTGTTAAAAAAGAGCGTATTCTTTTTCCCCACCATTAGAAAGGCGCTACTGATATGGCTTTCACAGCCCAACACAACCAGCACTATAGAGTGTTCATTTAGCTCCCTTCGCCGAATTAAAACATTGCTAAGAAGCACTATTGGTGAAAATAGGTTAAGTGGGTTAGCCATGCTAAGTTTTTGAAATAATGCAGCAATTAGTGGAAGCTGTAGTTACAAAATTTGCGATTAATCCTCGTAAACCATTGTTCCAATTTTTTTTTAATAAATGGTGTTCATTGTTCTTCCTTTTGTTAACTGTGTATTATTGCATGGTAGTCCCTCCCCCCCAATAAACCCCCCTCCACCATAAAATATATAGAATTCAGAGAGCTACCCCCCCCCCCCCCATCCGTTTTGAGTTGGATACGCCCCTGCCTAAGTGTGGATATGGTATTGGGAATCGATATAATTCAATAATTGAAAATAAAATTAGATGGAGAGCAAAAGTGCATTCATCTAAAGGAGTCAATTAAATCTTGGAACAGTACCAAAAGTGGCTGCCAAGAAAATAAGTGTTGCCAATCAAAGAGTATTGGAGACGCATTGAAATGGAAAGAAGGTCTAATAATTAATGATAATGTAATAGTGAATACAAAGAATGATTATACTGATAGAGGGGTACTGTTGGATGATTTGAAAATACGAGAGAAAAATCTACAATTTAAGGGACGAATATTAGAAATAATTAACAGAAATAAAGAGATTATTAATGAACAAGTGGGACAAGCACAGAAATATATTCACTTGTAACAAGTTGACAAATCAAAAAGCTTTAATAGTAAATCTTATCCAATTCCTTTGCATTAAGAGCACAAGTTAAGAAGGAGATACAGAAAATGGTAAAAGATTTATCAATCCTTTGGTAGTAGTTAAGAAACGTGATGGTTTGCTTCGTTTGTGTTTAGGAGATTGCATATGGGAATAACATAGTGAGCACATATTTTGCATGAAGGAAGAAAATAAAGAAATTAAAAGTTGTTTGTTAAAAAAGTTAAGAATGTTTTTATTGAAATGTAAATAAGTTTTGATTGTTATAAAGTTTCTTTAAACGAAAAGATTAAGATATTGAATAAAAAGGGAAAAATAAGAAAAAAATTTAAATAAAATTGATTTATTTTAAATATTTTTTTAATTTGAGGAAAATATGATATGATACACCATACGTTGGTCGTAGATAAAAATTAAAATGTATAAAAAAATTGGGATGTTAGTACAATCCATATTAACCCATTAAAAAAGGTTGATGGTGTTTATAAAAGTTTAATGAATAAATTTGAGTTAAAGCAAATTATTAATGTAATGATAGCTATTGAACGTTTACTTACAGGTGGTTTGAATATAAAAAGAATATTTAAGAGACGGTAGTATCAGTAATGACAAATGCAAAATTCTGATAAGGCTATAATTAAAGTATGTATATATTAAATAAGAATCGAATATAGGAGGCATTAAGAATGAAAATATGTTAGTTAGGTAGTTTGTTCTGATTATTAGAAAATAACAAGTAGAAAAAGTTTGTAAAGAAAAATCGTTTTTGATCTAATTTAAAAAAATATCGAATTTAACCCTCTTTTAATGTAAAATGTTTGGATTATTTAAGAAGGGTAATCTCAATCTACGTGGTGTATATTAGAAAAATTAAAAATTAAGAAGCAAGCAAGAGAAGCAAAGAAGTTAATTACAGAAGATAATTGGCAAAGTGGTAAAACTTAATGAATACAAGGATTGTTATTTACAAGTGAATAATTGAAGAATTAATTGGGACAGTGTTATTGAGAAGAATACATTTGACAACTGACATAAAAAAGGAGGTATTTACATCAATCTAAGTTTTGCTGAGTAGAAAGACCATCAAATTGTCGGTAAAGCGAGAAGATTCATTCCGGAAGGTTGGAGCAGAGAGCTGCTTAAAAAGGGTCCATTTCGGAAGGTTGTGGCAGAGACAGGAGCTGATCTGGGATTATTCTGTTAGCTTGGTGCTATCAGGGATTTTTGGCTTTCTTGATATTGGACGAGGCGTAACACTGGATGTTGTTCGTGACAGCTACATTGCAGGAAGCTGCATAAAGGGGTCGATTGTAGTCTTGAACATTTTCAAAGTGGAATATACAATGTGGATAATTTCTTAGAAAATACCAACTATAAAGCAAATAAAGGCATTTAAAAAGGTGCAATTAATTAAGAAACAATAAGTTACCGTATTATATAAAGTTATAATGTACAATTCTTGGAATTGGACATTTGGCATTGAGATTTTGAGAATTGCTGTTGACATTTAGTTGACATTAGAAGTGACATTCAATTTGAATGCATAGTTGAAAATACTTGAAAATAAATTTTTCAGAACAAAGTAACTAGATATTTGAATCAAAACCCATAGAAGAGTCTCAGGCGCTATCATCTTAATATTTTAAAAATTTGCATAATAAAAAAGATACAATTCAATTTAAAATAGAGTAGTCAGTGCACTATATTATCAGATGCTGGACATAAAAGATAAATGACATTTATATTTGATTTTAACGTACGTTTAGTGTATTTAAAGAATTAATTACGGTTACCATTTAGATTTTTTTCCTCGTATGCAGTTCTGGGCTTTGCTAAGTTAGATTTAATATAGTTTGAGGATATTTTGTAGGTAATATAGTCTTGGGGTCTCCGGCTTACACGGTAAGCATTCCATAAGAGTCGTTTTTTCTTCATTTTCCTTTTTAATGAATTCTTTACCCAGGGCTTGTCTCGATAACGTTTTTTTGTATGTGTAGGAACAAGTGAATTTGTTGCGTTTCTGATTGCGTTTTTAATATTTGACCATTTGCTTTTAACGTTGTTATCTAAATCAAAGTTAATATTACTTAGAAATGAATTTATTGCACAATAATCTGCTTTATATTAGGCTCCATGAGTTTTCTTTTGTACGTCGTAGTATGTTCATTTCAGTTGTTGTTGTGATGGTAATATGATCACTGTTACCAATGGGTTGTTCGTAGTTAACGGTTGTTACGAGTTTTTCATCGGTTGTCAATACAAGATCTAACAGGGGCGGAATCTGGCCAAGTCTGTATTTCGTTGGATTTTGGACTAATTGGTACAATGGTAAGCTATTATACATATTCGCAAAGACACCTAATTGACTTCTTGAATTTGGTTGACTAATGCCAATGTTTGACCAATTTATATCGGGAAAATTAAAATCACCATAAATCAGGATGGTTTTATTTTTATTGATAGCAAGATCGATCATTTTTGTCATTTCTAAGTTATCATCAAAGTTACAATTTGGTGGATGGTAAATTGTCGCTAGAAGAAATTCAACGTCTCCTATTTTAATATCAATCCAGACCGATTCAATGTTTTTGTTAAGATAGTTATTGTTGAGTTCTGAGCTAATTTGTAAGTTCTCCAGTTCGTTAGCAACATAAATGCATACTCTTCCCCCTCTGCATCTAGATCGATCGTTTCGGAACAAGATATAGTTGGGTAATGCTAATACGTTATCGCAGATATTTTGATGTAGCCAAGTTTCGATTAAAATAATAAATGTCGGTAAGGTTTTGTTTATAATAATTGCAAGTTCGTCAATTTTGGGCAGTAAAGACTGTATGTTGGTGTATTACGTTTTTATGGTTGTAAAGGTCCTCAATAGTTTAAATTTTGACGTTTTTTGTCAATGGTGGGTACGGCACGAATGTATTTTATGGTCCAGTCCAATTCTCCCAGCTCGTGTTTTTCCTTCAATTTTTCTCTGAGATGGCACAAATAGTCACGCTGCAGTGGCGTTTGATCGCCGCTTAGAGTAACTTGGCTTGTAGATGGAAGTTTGAATTTTGATTTTAAGATATTAATGACATAATCCCGTTCAGATAAAATTACTTTAATAGGCCGATTTTTGCCGTTTGATTTCTCCCCTAATCGGAATAGTTTAATATTATCAGTTGGTATATTGCAAATTCCGTGAATAATATCTGCAGAGTTTTGTCCTCAATTGCAGCATTCGCATCTTCATTGTTGGATTCTTCAACGTTGTAGATAATAACATTGTTGGCATTACGAGTTCTTTCATTTATTTCACTTATAATGTTTTCGGTGAGTAACGCTGAATCGGAATTCGTTAAATTAGGATTTGCTTGTTGTTGTTTAAGGTTTTCGACCTCTTGATTGAGTTCGGTGATAAACGTTTTCAATTCAAAAATTTCGTTTTGCTTTTGCATGTATTTATCACAATGGTAATAGATGCGTTTGTTATCGGCGGTCACATATTGAACTTCGATCTTTGACAACCCGGAGCAGGTAGCGTGTAACGGTAACTTGCAAGAATCACAAGAAATGTCGTTATTTGGATTAAGATCCTTTGTGCAAATTACACATGTAGGTGTAGACATGTTTAAGTTAATTATTTGATGCTTTTAGCAGCGATTTATTTACGATAAATCAACGTTTACCTTACGCTGCTGGTTGCACTTCTGACCCAATTCGTATTTACGCGCGCTTTCGCGATGTTTCCGCCCAGAGGTTACATTTGCGCGCGCTTACAGTGTTTGGAGGTCAACGTCCTTACATGTTATCACTACCACTCGATTTTACTCACTTAAATGTCGTTATTATTTTAATATAAACAGTGTATTAGATTTATTAAGTAACGCTGCATAAAATAACCAGTACACTCATTCTTAAGGGCGTTACTTACTCGAAATGTGCACCCCCAATTAACACTAACGTAGCAGTGATCAATAAATATCATTACCACAGATCATTACGACGTACGCTGCTTATCTGAGAGCATCATGCTTCTGTAGGAGGTGAATCAAATAGCCTCCAAACAACTGCGGCTGCAGGTGAAAGATGCTGGCAAACGTCACAGCAAAGCACTCGGGCGATGTGGCCGAAAACCAACTAGGCTTCCAGAAGCAGGCACGCCTTCCTAAGTAGGTAAAATCGCTTAAGTTTTGCAGCTCCCGGGTGACGCTAAAAATGCCGGACGAAATTCAGCTAATTGCATTACGCTACCAAAATCGAAAATGAAGTAATTCACTCACTCTGTGATTACAGGCGATGGCCAAAACGGCTAGCAATATTGTATTAAATGAACCGTTTCAAAGGCATTTTGCTCGGAAACGTTTAGTTTTTGAAGAATTCAGTTTTAAAGTTTTGTAAACTTAGCAACAGTGTGTGGTCAGTCGTACTTAGTTGTGTGTTAAGTCGCCTGAAATTCACATAGCAACGTACTTGATTTAATTAGTAACCTACGGAGACTGTATACAGGCATACTAGACCTCTTTCATAGTAAAATTCTAATTTGAATATGCTCTTTGCATTTTTAAATTAACAGTACGTAACTATTAAGGAAATATGGAATACGTTTTAAGTCTTTTACTTTGTAAACATTCTAAATTACAGTAAGTGCTAAGTGGCTACCCCAAACTTCTATGCATTTCATAAACCTACGTATTATGCTCTCTTCTAGATTTTGAAGTATATTGGTTTGTTGAATCCTTATAACTGCTTCATTTATTCGTTGCTGAAGTTGTTCCTGAGTATCAATCTCCACTTCATACACAACCGCTTTTAATGTTCACCACAAAAAAAAATAGGCAGCTTAAATCTGGGCTTCTTGGTGGTCAAGGTGATACTAAACTGCCACGACCAAATCGTCCATTTGAAAACAACATATTACGTAAAATAAATGTCTAAGAATTCAACAAAATTATTCGCGTTTAGTCGATCAATGTCGGGCAATGGCAATGGAACGGGAACTTTGTTCTGGTTCATTTTCGACTATATTTTCTGTGTTTTCTTCAACCTCTGGTAACATTCAATGAGGAAAGCGTCTGTCAGCTACTGGAGTGGGTGCAGTTCTTCAAGTTTCTCACTGTTCAAACTTTGTTTAAACATGGATTTAGCATTAAGAGTGTGAAACAAAGTGAAATTGGGCAAATACAAAAACACATGCAAGTGAGTTACAAAACTACATACTTTGCAGTTTATCAAACGCACTAGGTCAGGTTACGACGTATCGCAGCGACAAGGTGTGCAGTTTGCGCGATAGTGAGTCATGACAAACAATAATGTGTAAACGATTACGCTGCATGCGATTGTAAGTTTTAATAGTGGGTTAAAAACACGGCCCACATTTTCTGTATATAAATTCTGTAATATCGATGTTAATTCAATATACCTTTAGCAATGATCGTATATTCATTGATAGTGGTTGACGAAGGCAACAATTGTCAGTAACGGGGTGGTTTGGCCTGACCATCTCACACTATCTCTTATAACAACGAAATAAGCTCCATCTCCTGTCAAGGAACTAACCTGGTTCTACAAACTATAAAAAAGTGCTAAGATTTGGCTACCTTTTTTACATTGGTCCTTCGAGCCGGATCCAAATTTTGGGCTATTTGGGCAACTGGACCGGACGTTGAAGGAAAAGGAAAATTGGAGGCTTTTACATTGGTCTTTCGAGCCGGATCCAAATTTTGAGCTATTTGGGCAACTGGACCGGACTTTGGAGGAAGAATAATTGAAGGAAACATTGACCAATTCATTTTACATTGGTCCTAGCCAACAACTCCCCAGTCAAGAAGAAACTGGATTTTGGAGAAAAATCCTCAAACCAATCAACTGGAGACTGAAGAACAGAAGTTAATGCAACAATCAAGAGTCCTGGGACACGCGGAGCAGATCCAAAACTCTGGGCAAATTAAGCAACTGGACCGGATCTGCCATATCCGTAGGAAAAATTTGGAGGACTCGCAACAAGATTGGTATGTACTTTTCTGTGAATAGATTGGGGAGAAGTACAAATTGAGCCGTCGCCAAGGAGAAACTTCCTACGCCTCAATCAAAGGGATTTCCACCACAGAACCGAGAATAAGTGATAGCAGCATACGTTCTGCTAAGAAATGCCAAAGCCTTCCGCCGTGCAGCGAGAAGAATCTTCAGCGGCATTCGACCCGCTAAGAATTTGTAAATTACAAAAGTGGTAAGATACTACTTATTAAGCCAGGTTTAGTTTCAACGCCAGTAAAAAAAAGCTGCAACAACATGGAACCAATTATAAAGGAGCAGAAGCAGCTGGCGGACAAAATGTGCCAGTTGCTCACGAATATGAAAAAGGATTCCGGAAGCAGGAAAAATCAAATGTACCTAGCCAAGAAAGAAGATGAATTGGAAGGATTGTGGAAGGCATTCGAGAGCGGTGACATTGAGCTACAAAACGACTTCCAGCAGATCACGAATGCATTAAAAATGATTTCTACAGCCAGGTAAAAGAAAGATATCAAGTAATTACAGATTACATACACGAATGGCAGGAAAAGTTAAATCCAGCCAGTGAGGAAAGTAACGGCTTAGAAACCGAGAAAATGGAAAACCCCATCGAACAAGGAGGCAGACTCAAGAAGCAAGAAATCAAAATGCGATTATTTAACGAAGTGTTGGATGAGGCAGTGTCGGCATTAGAACAACCCCAGGCGAAAATGGTCTACGAGCATAAGGCAAGCAAACTATGCGAGCAGTTGGAAAACATCACGAGCCTTCATGAGGAGATTCTCAGAGGGAAGCAAGAATTCGCTGAGGATTACTTCACGGACGGAGTTTACAATCAGATGGAAGAGCGTTACAATCAGGTAATGGCTCAAATATTTAATAAAATAAGTAGCATCCCGAGAAACGACCAGCAACGATCACGAAAAGAGTTGGCCATCCCATTGCCAAAATTACCATGCCAATTTTTGAAGGAAGTTACGAAAATTGGACAACCTTTCACGACATTTTTGGGCGACTCATCCACAACAACGCCACATTAGGCAAGGCAGAGAAGATGCAGTACCTCAAAACCTACCTCAGAGGCGAGGCAAGTAAATTAATAAAACATTTCGACGCCTCTGATGCTAATTACGAAACCGCATGGGACCTACTGACGAACAGGTACAATAACAAAAGAATTTTGTTTTCAAAATTTTTAGACAATATATTAGAGCTGCCCAATTTAAACTATGAATCAGCAGCTAATCTAAAACAGCTGCATGATACGACGATGGAAAGTTTACGTGTCATATCCAACATGGGCGTAAATACAGATACGTGGGGACCAATAATAGTACATTTGCTGGTCAAGAAGCTGGACAAGGAAACGAAGAAATTGTATGAACAGTCGTTGACTAACTCTCGAGAAATCCAGGATCTGGCAGTATTGTTAAAGTTTTTGGAAAAAACATTCCAATCACTTGAGGCGATTCAAGATTCGAAACGGAAGCTGGAAGTCGCAAAGCCAATAAAAGCGTCGGAGTCATTAAGAAAACCATGGCCGGTAAGAAGTTATCAAGCAAGCATCGGCAAATGTCGGATCTGCAACAGCAGCCACAAGATCACACAGTGCCCAAAATTTATTTCCATGACCAGTGACGATCGGTATCAAGCCATCAGCGCCATAGGCTGTGTGTGAGATGTTTAGTCCACAAGGAAAACGAAAAATGCTACAATTCAAATAAGTGCCAGAACTGTGACAAATGGCACCACACTCTGCTGCATAAGGAGTGGAACAAACTCCGGTAAGAAATCCACAACAAATAACTGCAAAACCACAACAGGAGCCAAATAGGAAATCCTAAGTGGCCACCACCACCGGGCAAAGCAGCGTAGAAGAAGTAAGCAGCCTCGTTAGCAGAAAAATCAAACATCCCAACCAGAAGAAAGTCCTGCTAGCCACGGCATTTTTGAAAGTAAAGACAGCCGGAGGATATTACGAACTGTTGAGAGCATTGGTGGATCCAGGGTCACAGGCATAATTTATAACGGAAGAAGCAGCTCAATTATTGGCACTACCGAGAGTAAGAATCCAAGCAGACATTATAGGGCTAGAAGGAAGTGAAGCTGGGAAATCCAGAGGAAAAGTGGAAGTGGAAATAAAGCCACGATTCTCCAGCAATTTCAGAATTTTTGAGGATCTACTTATATTGGCAACGTTGACAGGAACATTGCCAAGAAACACAATAAGTAGTAAAGAAGAAAACGCATGGGAACAATGCTTACTAGCCGATCCTACCTACAACATGCCAGGTTCAGTAGACATCCTCATAGGGGCAGATCTATACAAAGATATACTCCTAGGAGTCAAGAAGACGGAGCAAGGGATGATGGCACAGAAGACGGAATTTGGATGGATCATATCTGGGGCAGTAGAAGCAACAGAACAACCCAACATGGGAGTGGTCAGTATGATGTCTAACGTCAAAGAATATCACCACCTCAACAAGATTTGGGAGATGGAAGAGGTCCTGATAGAGAAACCTATCTCACAGGAGAAACAAGAATTGGAGAATTGGACAATTAGAAGCAACCCATCGGCGGACGCAAGATAGGGCATGTGTGGTGAACATACCGTTCACAGAAGACCCAAGTAGAGTAGGAGAATCGAGACGAAGGGCAGTCGCCAGGAAGCTGCAGTTGGGAAAACGATTCGAACCTGACAAGAACTTGGAGTCCGGACACAACAACTTCATGAACAAGTATCCTTCAGTAGGACACATGAAGAAGATGGACCAAAGTGGTGGTCCGGGAACAGGACGTTACATTCCTCACCCAGCTGTCGTAAAGGAAGACAGCAAAATAACCAAACCAAGGGTAGTCAACGGTGCCGCATCCAAGGCATCCACTGGGAGAAGTCCGAACCAGACGATGCCAAGACTACAACGAAATCAAGCTGACATCCGTCCACAATGGAGGAAGTGCAAACATAAGTACAAGGACAAGTATTCCGAGGTCAGCCGAGCAACAAATCCAAGAAGCATCACACCACAGGGGCGTAATACCATTTCGACAGCAACAAGATGTCCACGATTATCCAATACACGCTGGGGACACCTATTAATTACAACAGGGTCCGTCAGCAACATAACTACACTCCTCGACATTTGCTTATGGTGCAGAATAAGCAATTTTATGGAGAAGCGCATGCAAGGTCAAGCAACGCCAGCAGAAACCCAACACCCGCAAGGACGACTTCAGGCTCGAACCGCTACACTCGACGTCGGAAGCAACGCCCGCCAGTCACGAAGCATGCCGTGGACCGGACGCCTGACCATGGGATTCCCGCCAGTCATCACTTTGCTCGGCCAGAATGTTCAAACTTTGTTTAAACATGGATTTAGCATTAAGAGTGTGAAACGAAGTGAAATTGGGCGAATACAAAAACACATGCAAGTGAGTTACAAAACTAGCAAAAAGCGTGCCAATTCCGTGTTTACAAACAGACTTTGCAGTTTATCAAACGTATTAGGTCAGGTTACGACGTATCGCAGCGACAAGGTGTGCAGTTTGCGCGGTAGTGGGTCAGATGACAAACAATAATGTGTAAACGATTACGCTATCTAAATGCATGTTTGATTGTAATTTTTAATAGTGGGTTAAAAACACGGCCCACATTTTCTGTATATAAACTCTGTAATATCGATGTTAATTCAATATACCTTTAGCAATGATCGTATATTCATTGATAGTGGTTGACGAAGGCAACAATTGTCAGTAGCGGGGTGGTTTGGGCTGACCATCTCACACTATCTTCTGTCAAGGAACTAACCTGGTTCTACAAACTATAAAAGTGCTAAGTGTCCAAATGACAGTAAAATAACGCGCAATAACAAGCAAGCGGGCAAGCCTAAAATCTTATTTTAAGCGTTAGGGACTTCTTCGTAGAGGAGAAACATCGAATTACATCGGCCAATAATGTCTTGGTTTGAATAATGTGCTATTTAGAACATCCCTTACATTAAAGGTTAGGTATATGTCAAATTCTTTCTAAAGTCTACTACCTGCGATCTAAATGATCTTTTTGAATTTCAATGCAATGTAAGACATACGTTTTAAAAGCTATGTTTTGTTATTTCTGCCGTCACAGAAAAAGGGTAATGTGTAGACTTTAGCATCAATCTTAAATTCGAACAAGGTACAGTTCTGTGTTTATCAGCTCAAGCCACACTCTGCATTCTTCAGTTTTTCTGTTGGCCAACTTTCAAATTTTTGGAACTTTGATAAGCTGAATTGGGCTGTTTTTGGAAATTTTTCGGCCGTTTCCTGGCAAGTCTTGCCAGTTTGGATCGCTTCCTTTTGGGGTCCCAGTCTCACGGCTTTGATAGCCGTCTTCATTGTTGGAAGGATATGGAGGCTTAGTAACCCCTGTTGGAATGTTCCGGAGATTTGTGTTTATATCACCGGCATTCGCTTCGTCACGGATGGATTTGATGGGACGTTCTTTCTTCGCACGCCTGACTGAACGATTTGGCTACTTTACACCTTCAGGTTTGTAGTTGATATTTGCCTACGGTCTCCTTTCTTTAACGCCGTAATCTATCTGGAAAATTTGTATTTTTAGCCAATTTATTGCACCCTGGAAATGAATTTTTACCTGGATTGGTTCTATTGGTATTGGGGCAATTGGTGCCTGCATCGCCTGCCTGCAGTCTGTTTGATGTCCGCTGGTCTCAAGGTAAGCCCCCCCCCCCCCGACTCGCTTGGCTGCTGGAATCCGACGCCTTCTGATCCCTGTGTCTTTGACGCACTAGGTGTTCCGGAGGAGCTGGTGGCTTGAATTCGACCCTGGCCAGCCGAATCTGTGAATCGTACGAAACATTTGATTTGGGGTGTGTATATAAGCTAGCGAGCTAACGGCATAGATAGTTGTAAGGCATTTCATTCCATACATGTGCTAGCGAATTAATTGTATAGGTAGCATTAGGGCATTTCATTACAATACGTCTCGCGCCTTATGTATTTGTAGTTTAAATTTTTGTAGCAGCTGTGTTAGCCACGCTAGTTATTTCTTGGCATGAGATTTTAGATATTCGTGGTATTGAATGCTACGTTTAAATTTGTTTATCCTTGGACTGCGGCAAATGTGATGGATGTCGTTTTTGAATTGGGCCCCCTGTAATGTAACGTAAAATTCAGATATGCTATTAAGCCTTTATAGAACGTTTAAACTTACTTAGATTACAGCTAGCTATATTTAACAACGGGATCTGCCGCTAGTTATCTGTTTAGGCCAGTGCCCTCCAACTTCAGCTGCTGAGGTTAGATTTATAAACGTCATTGCGCTGTGGAATTGGGTAATAGGTTGTGTCGCGCGCGGCAAGTTAACGCTCAAAATTTAGATATTCGTAAAGCGATTTTGCAATTGGTTTTTTTCCATTGTCAGGGGCATATTCAAGCCGTTGTTTTGATCAGTCATAAGAAGCATGAGTTTATGATAGAAATCGCCTCGACCATGTATGTTCATACAACCGTAAGAGGGTTACGACCCTTCAAAATCTTGAAGTTGTCATATTTAAGTTCGAGCTAACATTCGGGCTAGTAGTTAGCCTTTTCGCTTGCATAGCTTTGTATAGCCGCGCTCTGCCTCACAGGATGTGTGCCAATCTTTGTGCCTACTTTATACCTGCTTTGCCAATCGAGTGGCAATTTGATCGCGGCAGCTTAAAGCTTAGTTGTTTTTTTATGTACGCCTATATTGGATGAAATGGTATTATTGACTACATTCATGCAGTGCCCATTGACGTTTTAACGTGTTTAGGTTAGTTATTGATCTGTTTGTGTATTTTTTTTATTGCTTTTGTTGATTGTCGATTTGCCTGTCCATGTTTGTCTAGTTATTGTTACCGTTTGCACTATAGGACCAATTGTTAAATAAATGCTGCTATTAGTTATTGGTTTTACTATTTGGTTTGCTGGATTTATCCCATGCCTTGGAGGAGGTCCGACCCAAGGATTTGTCAACGTCGAAGACCTGGCGCCCTCTCCTCTAGTTTTTTCAGCTTAGCTGGAACCCCGACCCTTCCCGGCGAGTTACCCAACTTAGGCCGATATTTACCAGCCGGCAAAATATCAAGTAAAACTTTCGCCAAAAGGTAAGGCCAACCCTTAATCCTTCGTCACAACATGTAGAAATATAATCATGTAAAACCCACTTTAGGTGAACTTAGTTGGCAATTTCTTAGAGTACTCGAAACTATACACCGTCCCATTTAACCGGGCTCGGTAAGTCAGTGGTTAAGCATCCTGACTACTGATCTATGGGTCGATTGCCTTTCTTGATAAGGTTTTTAAAAATAAAAAAAGTCCGGATGAAAACTATGATTAGTAACTGCATACAAGATAAGCGTAGAGCAAACGCAGGCAAAAGCATTTTATTGGTTGGACCTCTATGGATTTCATTAGAATTCAAAAATATATGTGGCCCGTGTGCTTTCGATTTTTAAAATCAATGACATTCAAGTTGTCAGAATTACTGCAGTTTTACAGTACATAATATTTCAAACTATGTTTTAGTACTGCGAGAACTTTAAATAATTTTGTGGAGTTCACACGGTAGTATCCCAGCAGGCACACGTAAGTTTATATTACGTCGAAAAGACGTGGTGATAGTTGAAAAGACGTTATTCGTTGAAAATTAAACGTTGAATTTTAGTCAAACAGATAACGTCATTTTCCCAACCTAAATTAAACGTTGATTTTTAGTAATGTTTTTACTGTGTACGAAATTATGTCGTTCATTGAACGTGTTGGCTACGACGTTTATTGAACGTGTTTATATTACGCTGAAATGTCGTTGATATTAAGTGTACTGTAGACCAGCAGTTAATGTAAAACGTTGATATAACGTTTACAAACATTCGTAAATTTTACCCTTTTTGGTACGTTAAAATAACGTTAATAAAAGGTGTTTCCCAGAGTATTAGTTTACGCTTAACCTCGATATGATGTTGATATAAGAACGTGGTATTTACGTTTCGACACTACGTTCTTACATCGTTAAATTTGTATGGTGTCTAGTCCACCAGTTAGTGTGCAACGTAAACATGACGCTAATGAAAACCCGAAAATTTTACCTTTTTATATATATATATATATATATATTAATATTACGAAGGTTTTCGCGGCTGATATGTATTAAAGGTAAACATTTCAGGGTGTCATACCGCTTAATAAATTCGAAGATTTCTCCAACTGGTTGAAGAACATCTTGAATGGCACTTGGAGTTGGACGACGTTTCGACGAAATCACATTCGTCATTTTCAAGTCCTTTTAGTCCTGGTTTGGCTTCTAGTTATGCGGCAACACGACGGACTGTCAACTTGATGTACAGCTGACTGAATAGGTTGTTTATCAATTACTGTGGCAACTAGCATCGAGGGAGCTGTAGTGCTAGAACGGATGGCTGGTGTTCGTAGAGAATGGCCGGCCGTTGCTTGTAGTAACGTTGGTAACCACGATGCAGGTAATCGGCTTGTGTCGTCGCGGGTGTTCATACAATTCGGACGTTTCATGATTTCGATGGCTTCTCGTATGATGCATGCGTCTTTGTGTTCGACGCTGACAATGCTCTTGGTGTTTTCGATATCAATCTTGTGCGAAGTATCCCATATATGATGCACTAGCGATGAAGTGTGTTCCATCTTCTTAACATAATTCTGATGTTCCTCCTTGCGTGCCTTTATTCTCCGGTTGGTGTGGCCTATGTAGCTGCTATCGCAATCCCGACACGGTATCTCGTAGACTCCTTGGTTTTCCAAAGGGATGTAATCTTTAGGATTCCTCAGTATGGACTGGATTATTCTATCCGTGGTAAAGGTTGTCCTGATGTTACATTTTCTAAGGAGTCTTCCGATTTTCTCTGTCGTGCCTCGGATGTAAGGTAGGTACGCCGTGCCACAAGGTCTCTCCTCTTCTGCGTCTTGCGTTTTGGTCTTCGGTGGTCGGAACGCTTTCCTAATCGCTGCTCTGCCATAACCATTTTGTTCGAATACTCGAGCAAGGGTTGCTAATTCTTGTCTTGTATTCTCCTTGTCGGCTATCCTTCTTGATCTACAAACCAGTGTTGTCAGGACTGATTGTAGTTGAGCAGGGTGGTGGTGTGAATTAGCATTTAGGTAGCGATTGGTGTGCGTGGTCTTCCTATAAACCGTGTGCCCCAATAGCATCCATAATAAGATCCAGTTTACGATGGAATTGGAGAAGAACAACCACCTTCCATTCCTAGACGTTCTCATCACCAAGAAGAATGGAAAATTGGGGCACACGGTTTATAGGAAGACCACGCACACCAATCGCTACCTAAATGCTAATTCACACCACCACCCTGCTCAACTACAATCAGTCCTGACAACACTGGTTTGTAGATCAAGAAGGATAGCCGACAAGGAGAATACAAGACAAGAATTAGCAACCCTTGCTCGAGTATTCGAACAAAATGGTTATGGCAGAGCAGCGATTAGGAAAGCGTTCCGACCACCGAAGACCAAAACGCAAGACGCAGAAGAGGAGAGACCTTGTGGCACGGCGTACCTACCTTACATCCGAGGCACGACAGAGAAAATCGGAAGAATCCTTAGAAAATGTAACATAAGGACAACCTTCACCACGGATAGAATAATCCAGTCCATACTGAGGAATCCTAAAGAGTACATCCCTTTGGAAAACCAAGGAGTCTACGAGATACCGTGTCGGGATTGCGATAGCAGCTACATAGGCCACACCAACCGGAGAATAAAGGCACGCAAGGAGGAACATCAGAATTATGTTAAGAAGATGGAACACACTTCATCGCTAGTGCATCATATATGGGATACTTCGCACAAGATTGATTTCGAAAACACCAAGAGCATTGTCAGCGTCGAACACAAAGACGCATGCATCATACGAGAAGCCATCGAAATCATGAAACGTCCGAATTGTATGAACACCCGCGACGACACAAGCCGATTACCTGCATCGTGGTTACCAACGTTACTACAAGCAACGGCCGGCCATTCTCTACGAACACCAGCCATCCGTTCTAGCAGTACAGCTCCCTCGATGCTAGTTGCCACAGTAATTGATAAACAACCTATTCAGTCAGCTGTACATCAAGTTGACAGTCCGTCGTGTTGCCGCATAACTAGAAGCCAAACCAGGACTAAAAGGACTTGAAAATGACGAATGTGATTTCGTCGAAACGTCGTCCAACTCCAAGTGCCATTCAAGATGTTCTTCAACCAGTTGGAGAAATCTTCGAATTTATTAAGCGGTATGACACCCTGAAATGTTTACCTTTAATATATATATATATATATAAAGATAGTCCCTCTCACAGCTTGTGTGGTTACATACACAGTACAATGTTATTTCTTGACTGGGATAGGGTTTGGAAAAACTCCAATCTCAGTGCTACGCACAGGTACCAAGCTTTAATGGTTAGATTGAATTAAAACCACTTGTATGTTACGCCTGACGTTTCGTTTTTTTATTCAAAACATTATCAAAAGCTAACACCTTGTGGACCAAAACACATGTTTTAATAAAAGCATGTGAAGATATTCAAATTTGAACAAATTCATAAACAGGGGCAGTAGGCCACCAAGATTACAGACATGGGCTGCACATGATATAATACACTTAGTCTTACATCGAGTCGGTTACACATTAAAAATTACTAGCACATTTAAAATTTGATTTACAATAATTTTATTCACGATTTTATCTAATTGACGGCCATGTTGGCTAAATAGCTAATAAAATTATTGTAAATCAAATTTTAAATGTGCTAGTAATTTTTAATGTGTAACCGACTCGATGTAAGACTAAGTGTATTATATCATGTGCAGCCCATGTCTGTAATCTTGGTGGCCTACTGCCCCTGTTTATGAATTTGTTCAAATTTGAATATCTTCACATGCTTTTATTAAAACATGTGTTTTGGTCCACAAGGTGTTAGCTTTTGATAATGTTTTGAATAAAAAAACGAAACGTCAGGCGTAACATACAAGTGGTTTTAATTCAATCTAACCATTAAAGCTTGGTACCTGTGCGTAGCACTGAGATTGGAGTTTTTCCAAACCCTATCCCAGTCAAGAAATAACATTGTACTGTATATATATATATATATTTACATCACGCTATCAATTTGACGTCTTTTCATAGCGCAGGTATTTAGCGTCCACCAAAACCATTGGCTTTACATGTAATGTTGTGCATATATATTAGTTACTTCTGCTTGTTTCACAATAGCTGACGTTTAAAATTAAAAAAACTACTTATACGAAAAAGATTATATACGTGGTAAAATGAACTCCTTTCATGTTGTAAACAATTTGACTTCCCATGTATATTTATGAATAATTCCCATCAATTTGGCGACCAAGGTATATACATCATTTTAGACTACCATCCAGATGACGTCCGGCAGTGTTGCCATGTCTTATGCTGTAATTTCCTATAAACGTTTGACGCATTTATCTTAATGGTCTGGCCGCGATTTCGCAAGCGTGCAAAACCGGGCAACTATAATGAAGGGTGACCGTCTGTGTTGATGTTTTATTTTGAATACATGCAAACAATCCGTGTTTAGTACGCCGTACGATATGAACAAGTATTTTAGTTACACCTTGCATTATATCTGCTTAGCATTAATAGAAATCGTAATTATTTGCTTGTTTCTTGTTTTGTATAAACATTCTGTTTTTTTCATTGAAGAAAACCCTTTTTTACTTACGAAGGATCTCAAGGTTTGTATAAATTGAAAAGTGGTCACTCTAAAGCTATTACAATGATGCTATCAAGACCGAGTGATACACAAAGAATTGAAATCCGGGGATGATGATAGCTTTATAAAATATTTGAGGATGGGCAAAAGTGTTTATAAAACTTTTCAATATAGCCACAAATACACTTTCAAAAACCGACACACTGTATGTGTATGAGGTTACCCTAGTCTACTTTTTCTCTTTAATACTCCAAGTTTTTGATCAAAGTTTTCCAATTTCACCATCGTCATCTTAGCATCCGGTTTTCCCACCGTGTATGCTTCTTCTATGCCAGTAGCTATACCTATTTCTTTCAGAATAAACTCCTTTACTTCTTGCTTGATGACTTCTTCCTTAAAATCCGCTCCCCTAATTATTATATTATTTTTCTTTTGTTGATAATTTCCTTGATTGACCCGACACTATTAGCTCTGTTGCGCTCCTCTGACATGTAGCTTCTTTTCTCTTTCTAAAAAGGTTATTCTAATTAGCTGAGGCGTCTAGTTCGTGCGCTTTGTTTACTTTCTGCCACTGGTATTCAGTTTCACTTCTCCACCTTTGTACGCTTTTTCCAGGAATTAATTTTTATTACTGTTTTTATAACCGGTCTTATCGCTATCGCCCAGCTCCGTCAGCACTTTGATCTCGATCGAGCTCCTGAAGTGATTAATAAAAAGGCTGTTCGTATTTATCTTTTAAACTTCTGTCAACATTCCATCTGTAGGCTCAACCTTGACCGATAAGCTGCGGCCTTGCGACTCTGGCCGCCCTACTTGTTTGCATGACATTATTAAGTTCCTATAGGTGCTTTAAAATTAAGAATTCGTTACACTTCTTGCACTTTACTATTTTGTTGCTGCTTCTCCCTTATTCCTACTTTACGCGGTGTGAAATTTAATGAGATAAAGCGTAAACGAGTAATTTATCGTCACTTGCACAATTTCACGTCGGTACTCGGTCACAACAAACCAAATTTTAATTGTTTACCTCATTTTTTTATATTAATTCTGAACAAAAAATCAAAAGTTTTTATTGGACTTTTATATCCCTTTCTATTTGGATATGAAACATTAAAGGTAATACTATTAAAACATGGAAATCATCCCCAACATACAAAATACAAAAATGGAGTAAAATTGTACACAATATAAAATGAACTATCTTCCTTCCTTTAGTTTTGGTATATGCATTCTATAGAAAAACCATTATTTTCAGCAGTGCTGCGTTTTTACTTCCTTTTACTACTATAAAGGAAGTATTGGATTCACCCCAAAAATTCGAAATTGAGTTTTCAACAGATATTCACGTTTTAGAGTCCCCTGATCCCAAAAAACATATTTTTTTTCATTGGTCTGTCTGTCTGTCTGTCTGTCTGTCTGTGTGTCTGTCTGTGTGTCTGTGAACAGAATATCTCAAAAACGAAAAGAGGTATGGCATTGAAACTTCATATATAAGTTTTGTGTACTATGTAGATGAGACAGCAAGCTTTTGAAGGAAATCGCATAACCGGAAGTAGGTGTTTACTCTTGTGATTTTTCAGTTTTTTTCGATTTTTTCAAAAACGGCTCTAACGATTTTTTTTAAACTTTACATTTTTCTTACATTTTTAATGTGTATTGATGTGAGATAGGTGATTTTCCAGTTGAATACTTCTGAAGTGGGTTTCTTTTGTTTTTTTTTTCTATTTTTTTTATTAACTCCTATTTTAAATAAAACACCCGGTATATTATTACATTTTTGAATTCACCTTAAAATTCTAGAGAAAATTTGTCTCTTCAACTAACACTCGATTTTGTACCGTTTTTGTAGAATTTGTAATTTTTGAAAATTTTTAACAAATGGTTAAAAATTAAAAATGAAATTTTTGACTAATTATAAGATCACTGTAAAAGGAAGTTGTGTGAGTGTATCACACCAGATTTTTTAGTCTTCGGCTCATTCTTTAAACTTTCTGACGCGTTCAAAAAAGTGACACACTAGCTCCTCGTTGTATAAATAACTATTCTCTACCTCGTTGTTGTAAATGTCTCTGGGTTTTTGCACCTGAGGCTTAAGCATACTTTTCCAATGTTTTATAACCACATATTGGGTTGTTCGCACTCAGTTTTGCCTTACTTTAAGTATTAATTGAGTGTGATTTTGCACAGCACCATTAAAAAGGACAGGTACTCCTCGCCCACGTTTACCTCTTATCACAATTCTTTTACATTTTTTCATTCCGATATGGCATTTGAAGAATTTTTTTTTAAATAATTTGCTAACATGTAAATAATTCGTTTACAAATATTTTTTTATACAGAAATACAGTGTAACCAGTTAATATTGTTATGCCATATCATTCTAATTTGGAGGATAATAGTTTGGACATACTGTATGTGTAATATGTATATGTGGTTAGTTACTTTTCGAG
The DNA here is from genome assembly GCA_940337035.1 of Agriotes lineatus. NCBI lineage: Eukaryota > Metazoa > Arthropoda > Insecta > Coleoptera > Elateridae > Agriotes > Agriotes lineatus. The sequence goes on along the minus strand of CALNHX010000176.1, from coordinate 272,223 downwards.
TGTATGGTGCCCGGTGGTAGTCTGTCTTCGTAACCATGCTAATTATTAGAAATATTCAAAATTTATTTCGGGACTTAATGCACGAGCTTTGGCCTTACTCAGGCAAGCGCAAGCGCTATGTCTGCTTCAAAAATAATGTTTGAAATTCATTATTAGGTTACTTGAATAATAGTTTATAACTTTAACACTTTTTTTTCAGTTACTCAACGATTCAATTAACCGGAACGTTAATTCTAATTGTGTTTAATTGTGTTTTATGGCACAACTTTTGTTAATAAGCAGATTCGGCTCTTTGTATGAATTCGCAAAGAGCAACCTTCCTCCAAAATTTAAATGGTTGAACCCTTTTCTGTCATTTCAGGTTGCTGCTTGTTAATACTTGTTATTTATAGTTATAAATTTGTTTATGTGCATTTTGTTGGCTGAATTGGGTGTAAAATACGGTCATATTATTCTTTTTCAGCCTTTATGTTAGGTTACAACTATTTTGTTTTTTCAAATATGTTTACCTTGTGTAATGTGATGTAACCGTATCACTGCATCAAAATTTCATGAATATTAATTTCGGCTTACGATTAAATAAATAATTACTTACCCTATCAACAGTAAGCTTCTACTAATGATTTACGTATACAAAATTTCTATTGGCTAGAGAAATTTAAATATTATTAACTTTCCTAGTTTTGGTTTTTTAAATATGATAAAATAAAATACACCTATATAAGTAGCGCAAAATGTTCTGGAATTGTTGTTAACTTACATTTATTATTTTCATTTGAAGCACTAATAATTTTTTAACGGGAACTGATTTCACGCCTAAAATTGCAAACATTTTCAATTAATAAAAAAAAACAAAATATTTAGAATGTTTCTCTCACAGACAACCAACATCTATCACAATTTTGGCATTTAGAAAATAAAGGCATGTATTATTATTATTAAAATATTAGGATAATCATAATGTCCCGAAAAGATTGTAACAAACTAAATGTAAAAGTAGTAATATTACTTAACACCTTAGAGTAGGGTCGCGTACAAATCACGCTATTCTTAATAATTTCCTTAGGAATGTTATAAGATATGCATTTTATGGCGTTGCCTCGAAAAAATACTAAGCTCACTACTAGTAAACGAGTACCGAAATGTGACAATTTGAACAAATGAAGAATACGTAGAATTGTTTTACTGAGAGGAAAACTACTTAGTTAGGATTTTGGATCTATACTAAATTCAACTAAAAAATGTTTGTTAACTAACTTCAACTTAAATTAATGTAAATTAAACACAGTCTTCCACATAACAATTAACATATACTTTTAACATACGCTACATGTTTCGGTTTATCTGTTAAACCATTTTCAGGGCTAATGTCAAAATTGGACAGTCCAATAATATTTTGTGTATTTTTACATTTTTTGATTTGGGTTTTTTCGTGGAATATAACTGTTGCAATAAAGTTGATAATAAATTGTCATTAACACTAAATTAAAGAGAATAATTTTTCGCGTCGTTTAGTACTAAAAACTTAGGTATTGAATAATGTTAATTGTGCATAAAAATATTAATTTCGATATTTAGATACGAGTATTACCTTATATAAGTGAGGGAAATAACTAAATTTTAAAAATAATATTTTTATGCACAATTAACATTATCCAATAAGTTTTTGATACTAAACGACGCGGACAAGTATTCTCTTTAATTTAGTACCACTACCATTTCTTTCCATAAAAATGGTGAGCAGGAATATGCATAACCGTGATAAGCCATGTAAATTGCTTATGTTCAGAGGTATGACCAACCACCCGGTATAATTAAAAATTAAGAAGTTTCTAAAAACTTTCTGAAATTCGCATGAAATAGCAAACAAGTCCTTTTCTACAACCGTAAAAAAGTTGACGTTTACGCATTAATTTCTGTGTCTGAAGCACGCTATTTTTTAATTAAATAGTTGTTTTTGAAATTTAAGACCCGAAATATAAGATGATCCACAGGAGCGGGAAGTTTAGAAAACGGAATAATTAAGGTAAAAATCTGGTGTTATACACTCACACAACTTCCTTTTACAGTGATCTTTTAATTATTAGGCAAAAACTTGATTTTTAATTTTTAAGCACTCGTCAAAATATTTCAAAAATTACAAATTCTACAGAAACTTTACAAAATAGAGCGTTAATTAAAGAGACAATTTTTTTTAAAACTTTTAAGCTGAATTCAAAAATGTAATAATATACCAGGTGTTCTATTTATAATAGGAGTTATAAAAAAAAGAAAAAACAAAATAAAACCAGTTTAGAGGTATTCGACGGGAAAATCATCAATATAACTTATATTAAAAATGTAATAAAAGTGTAAAGCTTGAAAAAATCGTTTGAGCCGATTTTGAAAAAACTTAAAAAAACTGAATAAGCAAAAAAGTAAACGACATATTTCTGGGTAAGCGATTTTCTTCAAAAGCTTGTTGTCGCATCTAGATAGTACACAAAAGTTATATATGAAGTTTCGTTTTTGAGATATTCTCTTCACACACAGACAGACAGACCGATGAACAAAAACATGTTTTTTGGGTTCAGGTGACTCTAAAACGCGAAGATCTGTTGAAAACTCAATTTCGAATTTTTAGGAGAATCCAATACTTCCTTTATTGTAAAAGGAAGTAAAAATCGAAAAAACCCTAAAAATTACGAGAGTAAACACCATACTTTCGGTTATGCGATTTTCTTCACAGGCTTGCTGTCGCATCTAGATAGTACACAAAACTTATATATAAAGTTTCAACGCCATACCTCTTTTCGTTTTTGAGATGTGCTGTTCACACACAGGCACAGACAGACACACAGACAGACTGACAAACAAACCAATGGACAAAACATGTTTTTTGGGTCAGGGGACTATAAAATGCGAAAATCTGTTAAAAACTCAATTTCGAATTTTTGGGGTGAATCCAATACTTTATTTATTGTAAAAGGATGTAAAAATCTAAAAAACCCTAAACAATACAAGAGTAAACACCATACTTCCGGTTATGCGATTTTCTTCAAAAGCTTGCTGTCGCATCTAGATAGTACACACAAGATATATATGAAGTTTCTACCCCATCCCTCTTTTAGGTTTTGAGATATTCTGTTCGCAGACACAGACAGACACACAGACAGACCAATGAACAAAACATGTTTTTTGGGTTCAGGGGACTCTAAAACGCGAAGATCTATTGAAAACTCAATTTCGAATTTTTGGGTGAATCCAATACTTTATTTATTGTAAAAGAATGAAAAATCGAAAAACTTTAAAAATTACAGGAGTAAACACCATCCTTCCGGTTATGCGGTTTTCTTAAAAAGCTTGCTGTCGCAGCTAGATAGTACACAAAACTAATATAAGAAGTTTCAACGCCATACCTCTTTTCGTTTTTGAGATATGCTGTTCACACACGGACACACAGACGGACAGACTGACAGACAGGCCAATGAACAAAAACATGTTTTTTGGGATCAGGGGACTTTAAAACTTAGATCTGAAAACTCAATTTCGAATTTTTGGGGCGAATCCAATACTTCCTTTATTGTAATAGGAAGTAAAAAGGTATCGGTTCAATGTAATTTCAATTCCCCTAACTGGGGACGGGCTGCAGAGAGACCTTGCATCCCTCTTCAGTCAAAAATGGAAATTCTAGAATGGCCGAGAGGCAGAAGAGGTGGAGAATGGAACAAAGTCCAGGAAAGTACTGCCCCGACAATCGCCTCAGAGAAGGTATTCTGTTGCCTCAGAAAAACCACCCAAAAACCTGAGTCAGAGCAGACGGCCGCGGGAATCGAACCCACAACCTCCCGACGACATAATTCCGAAAGCAATTGAATATAACTGAAACAAAGTATACCAGTAGTAAGGTGTAATTTGTAAATAATAATAATAATGTCTTTATTTGCACAACCACATCCGCCTTCTCTGTATGCACTGTTGAAGCTGGTTGTTAAAATTCTGTATAACACGACCCTACCTATCTAACGGAACTCTAGTCAATTGATTCATTATTTTCCTTTTCAACTTGCGATATTTTTTGGTTTATCAATAAAAGCCAAAAATATTCGCACTGAACGTTTTGGAATGCGTTCTCTAGCTGCTCTAATATGATTATTGTTAACAGGGATTTTAACACTTTTGTTTGACCATTATGTTTCACATTTTTAGTTGAATCTGTTTCTTCAAATTTACTAACCAACCCCTTTATGAAATGGGCAGAGGGCACTCTCCCGTGACAACAAACTGGGAAATTAATTACACACAGCTATTATTTTCGCACTACGATTTAATCACAAAAGTACTTTGTTCGCCGAACCACTTTTCCATGATTGGTAAATGGTGTACAATGACAGACAATTTAAAATAAAAATCCACAACCAATTATGCATAGTTACCAAATAACAACATTTTCAAAACGTCCGGCTCCCATTGACCACCTCTTATTTTCTCACATAATACTCCGTATAGAAGATATAAAACATATGTCAGCACGACATAACAAAATTTAACTGAACTTAAATGCATTTGAGCCATTACACTCCAGTCCCATAGCCCGTATTACATAGAACACCCCGTATATCAGCAAGATGACAATTATTTATAAACAAAACTGAAATTCAAAGTACAATTACTACAACGGCTACTACATGCGTTTATCGACAAATTTATTAATCCTCGGACTAAACAGGCATTTCGTAACCTTGAACACAAGTAATTATTTTAGTTGTGTCAACCCCAATTAGGAAATAAATAATAACCCAAGTAAGGCAAAGATAAGTGAATTAATCGTTGATTAACAATAAAGTAACTCTAAAATTACATATAAGTAATAAACTATTAACCAAAGGTAGTGAAAGCTAGGTCAGCTTGTTGTTTTAAAAGTCCCGCGTTTTTGACATACATTTTCGGCCAAATAAAAGATTGTGGTTGATCACTGGTAAAACTATCGCTTATTATCTAATTACTCCATCAACCACACTGCCTAAGTGAAATCACGGATCTTTTACTTAACTAACATATTTAATATTCGCCGAATTCATTGTATTTATCGCGGATCTAGTTATCACCATAACGCCTACACAACGCTGAAACCTGAAACACTTGTGCAATGTTGCCACACGAGTGGACGCCACTTTAACGGTATTATATGTTACCCCGATATATGGTCGCCGTATATTGTTTGTAACACAGCGCAACTAGCGGAAGTTCTACGAACTGTAAGTATACAGATTTTGTCACAATATAACCAATTTGGCGTCCACCACTATTTTCGTAGACGGTTTCTAGATGACGCACTGATTCATAAAAAATTATTAACACGGTGATGCAAAGTGGCGTCCGGTATACGGACGCCATATGCACACGGACGTCACATTAAATGTAAATGGACTACGTACGGACGCTAAATTGATGGCAGGATGAATATATATATATATATATATATATATAGTAAATTTAAAAACTCTTCACAGCTCGTGTGGTTACAAAATAGTTCAATATGTTGACTGGGAGCGGAAGAACATCCAACCCTCAGTACTGGGCACAATATTCAGAGCTTTATTGGTTAGGAAATTAAAACCACATTGTATTCTGTCGCAGACGTTTCGGAATTTTTTATTTTATTCCATTTTCAATGCCTAAAGAAGAATTTACAATAGTACAAAGGTGATCTAACAAGCAGTTTATGAACTTACCGCAAAATACTAGCGTACAACCTTAAAGCTGTTAACATGTGTTGATGGAAAATTTATAAATTAAATATGGAAGGAATTGGTGAAGCCTCATTTCTTATTAATCTTAGAAGCACACTACGTACTACTGATTGTTATAATTACACGTTAAAATACACAGACACAATTAAAATCAGTTTAAAAGTTGTTAATTTGTACAATCTAGGTCATGGCTGACAAGGTCACTGCAGTTATAAAATGTATGAACTTCCTGCATGTTTGATAGTTCGCGCATGCGTAAAGGTGCACGCGTCTAAATGTTACGAGGGGAGACCAAGAAGTGGTTGGACTGTCCACCTTATTGAATGAAAATAATTTGAGTTTAGAGTTAAAGATTTAAGGAAAATTTGTTGTTTGCCATAGATAGCAAGAGGTGATAGGAAACACTTAAACTGTCAATATCTTTTTTTGAATTTAATGCATTCGAAGTCCCAAAAATGCTACACATTTCTATAAAAGTAATAACGAAATCCCTGCTGACATAGAAGAACCACCTCCTAAGCCACCAGTCTACAAAAGCCTCATCTATATCCCCGAGCTATCAGCTATAATTAAAGGAATTTTCCGCAACCAGGTTCACATCACTATTGCAGACAAACATCAGCATGTCTTGAAAGATTATTTTTCTAAACTCAAGGACAAAACACCAACCCTTTCAACTCCGTATGCAGTCTACCAAATTAATTGCCAAAATTGTGACTCATCGTACATCGGACAATCAGCCCAAAGACTCAATGCTAGGCTAACCCAACACAAGAGTGACTCCAAAGTCAAACCCAAAGCCTGTGCGTTAGCCACTCATGTCAGCAATACTGGCCATAGCATGGATTTTGCAAATCCCGAAATTATAACTATTGAACCTAACACTAGTAGACTACTTTTATAGAAATGTGTAGCATTTTTGGGACTTCGAATGCATTAAATTCAAAAAAAGATATTGACAGTTTAAGTGTTTCCTATCACCTCTTGCTATCTATGGCAAACAACAAATTTTCCTTAAATCTTTAACTCTAAACTCAAATTATTTTCATTCAATAAGGTGGACAGTCCAACCACTTCTTGGTCTCCCCTCGTAACATTTAGACGCGTGCACCTTTACGCATGCGCGAACTATCAAACATGCAGGAAGTTCATACATTTTATAACTGCAGTGACCTTGTCAGCCATGACCTAGATTGTACAAATTAACAACTTTTAAACTGATTTTAATTGTGTCTGTGTATTTTAACGTGTAATTATAACAATCAGTAGTACGTAGTGTGCTTCTAAGATTAATAAGAAATGAGGCTTCACCAATTCCTTCCATATTTAATTTATAAATTTTCCATCAACACATGTTAACAGCTTTAAGGTTGTACGCTAGTATTTTGCGGTAAGTTCATAAACTGCTTGTTAGATCACCTTTGTACTATTGTAAATTCTTCTTTAGGCATTGAAAATGGAATAAAATAAAAAATTCCGAAACGTCTGCGACAGAATACAATGTGGTTTTAATTTCCTAACCAATAAAGCTCTGAATATTGTGCCCAGTACTGAGGGTTGGATGTTCTTCCGCTCCCAGTCAACATATTGAACTATTATATATATATATATATATATTACGTTAACATTTTACGTTAATATAAAACGCCTTTAGATTAGTAGTGACTTTTGACATCGATATGACGTTGATACAACGTGGTGGCTATGTTTTTGCATTACGTTTTTATGTCGTTTATTTGAAGTGCTTTTTAGATCAGCAGTTAACGCAAAACGTTAAAATAACGTTCACAAAACACGAAAGTTTTACCATTGCCAGAAGGTGAACACGCGTGTGCTCTGAGCGCCTATCACACGTGAGGTAATCGCTCACATGATAGTATCGACCAATCAAAAAGCGTGCCGCCATTACGTCAACAAAATGATAAGGAATGATGTCAGTCGTTCAATCCATTTTGTGTTGTGCTCCCGATTTACCGTTAGATCGCCATTTTTCTGATTATTATTCCAGTTTACACCTGATTATTTATTGTTATAATATAATAAATAATATTATTATCAGCAAGGGACTACTTAGAGTAAGTATTTGCTTTTATTTTTTTGTAAAACAGTTTATCTAACCCCTGATTGTAAAAAATCTTCAATATTTTTGTCATGTGCTGCACTGTTGCTTATCATGATAAGAATTCCATTTTGACGTATAAGCAAACGGTGCAGCAGCCAGTTTAAATTTACTTACAATACTTGCATGATTTTTTGTTACTTCTTAAAATATTCATTGCTCATACATAAGAATGAGTAACGAAAATTGGTAACAAAACATTATAGCTAAACCATATAAGTATTCTCATATTTGTTCCCAATATTTTGACATAATACTAGGTGTCCCAACACTGTTCACTCTTAAGATGGGTGTTCAATATTTAAATCAAGATAGTAATTTGAAAATCGGTGTACTACTTAAATAACTGATATACAACTAGAAAAGGTCGTATGTAGCTTTATTTATTATTGAAACTTTGTGACATTGCTATTTTGCAACAATTTTGATTTTTGTATTATGGTGGGATCATATAAATAAATTTAACATTATTTTAATTTAATGTGAGAAATTTAGCCACTGGGTTGTGTGCTGATTATATCATTGATCAATTACAAACTAAAATTTCTTCAATTAAGTTAAAAGAACGGTAAAACTGTTTGTCTGTGGACTCACTATTCGATAGAATATTTAAACAAGATTTTGTGTGTGTCGAAAAAATTGGAGGTTGCCATTTCAATTGCTACATCGGATGATTGTGTGAATAATATTGATGCAGATTATTATATACCAAAGACACGATGCTGCATATAATTCATTATGCTGCAGTTCCAACTTCCGCTTAATATTTTGCGATATGTCACGTACTGCACGCACACCAAAATTGCATATTTGTTTAGTTTTCTGCAAGTTTTGGGCCTCTGGCTGAGTATTTTCAAGGTCTCCTAAATATAGCAAGCTCTGTAATGTAGGTCATCCCATGTAGTTTCACTATGCAGGGTGTACGAAAATGACTCCAAATGATGGTAAATTTAAACCTCGTAATGTTCTTGATGGTAAATTTAAACCTCGTAATGTTCTAGTAACTTACCGCAATTTTGAACCCAAATTTGTATTTGTATTTCTTGTAGAATTTGAAGACTTACTTTTGGCAGAACTAGTCAAATTGAGAGCTCAAACAGATATGCTGTCTGCAATTAAGCAGTTTTTGAAAAATGAAGAAGCAGCGGCAAGCAAGGGGAAACTGAGAATTTACCCTCATTTCCGTTCCGAGATGTTGCATTAAATGTATACAGTGTGTCTCACCGACTATGAGACATAGCAAAATTAACATTGGAAAAGTATATAAGGATCAACTAGGGCTATGACCTATAGATGCTGTTTAATTAGGCAAAACAAAATATTAATTCTGTCAAATACCTAATCAAAGTTATTTGAGCTATTTAAGCAAATTTGTTTAGAATAATAAAATGAAACTATTTTAAAGTTATCCACGTAGTTGATCATTTATAATAAGTGATACATTTACGTACAATGAATGTTTACACTACAGACGAAAAAATCCAAATAGTTTCTTGGAATGTAGCCGGTAACAGCTTGAGAAGAACTTCAGATCTTTTTAGTGTGTACTACAATGATCAGCCAATTCCTTCCAAGGACACAGTAGCGCGTATTTCCAAACGATTCCAAGAAACTGGATGTGTCAAAAATGTATAGCTCGCGACGACATGCAAATTTAGATTTCCTTAAAGACTATTACAGAAGCATGTTTTAATATAACACCTCAAATGTTAAATAATGTACGTCGCAACTTTTACGACAGACTGTCACTGTTTAGTAGTGAATGGAAACACATTTGAGCATTTAATTAATTAGTTAAACCTGTTTTCTGTTATAAAATTCGTAAAACATATTTGTAATTTCTTTCCATTATTTTATTTTAAAAATGGTTTTTGGATATACCATTGTTTATCTTACTTTAAATTAACAAATTTTTCTTGAACAAAACCACAGAATACAAGACAAAACTTTGATTATAAAATACATTGTTTACAGTTATACATAAATACTTAACCTCTCTCGTGTGTTCGTTTACTACATGTCAGGCACCCTGCTTAATTACAATGGCATACGTATTCAAGTAACATTTAAAAAAACATGTAAATTTGTAAGTAAACTAATCATTTCAGCAGTTACATAATTATTTTTCACAGAAGTTTCTCAAAATGCCTTCGATCATGTTCTAAATACATGTTAACCCTACGTTTTATTGTTAAACACATTGGCCAATATTCTTGGTGTGATGGTATTAACTGCAATCACAATAGCTCTTGTGTAGCGGAAATCATCTAATGGTGCATTATATGCAGCATTTTTGCACACCTTTTTAACAGAACAGAATCTGTACAAAACGCCTACAAAAAATTAATGTACAATAATTTAATTATTAAAGAACACCATTACATGTCAATTTACCTGTTTGAGCTGACAAATGTGCTTTATTAGGACTTTTGGTTATTCCATCTTAAATATCTTGCAAAATGTCTTCAGCGACCACAGATTAAGTGGTGTCCCTCTACATTTGCCGTTACATGTTCCACGGAATGTGGCACTACGACGTTAGGGAACTGTTTTTCAAATTGTTGCTAACAAGATGGAGATAAATATATCCAAACACAATTTTCATCACGTTCTCCAGAATATAAAAAAGCCTCAACGATAAACTTATTGTCTTCATCAGAGAAAACCATTTTTTCAGCTTAACCTAAAAGTAGCAAGGTCGTAATACAATTATTAAAAAATAAGATATAGGAATATGAATTATGAATTCTTACCAAATAAATTCAGCAAGTGTGGTGTTATTCTTGAAAATGGCTGATTTTAAATAAAATGTAAACAAATAAGGCGAAAGTTATCTCTTCTTTATTTATGGCATATTTGACAGTGCCAAATTTACTGCGCGCGCATAAAAATTAGAAAGTAAGATTAGTGAACGAATTCTAGTCTTACAAACAGACAGCAGTTTTGATAACAACAGGAATATTTTACAGTCCAATGAATATTAATAAAATTTATATTGGGACAGCAAATTTTAAAGCACAGTTGTGACAACAAAATAATTCAATGATTGTTTCACTTCTGACCAATCACAATTCTCGATCAGGCCAAAGCAATAGTTGATCCTTACATAATTTCCCAATGTTAATTTTGCTATGTCTCATAGTCGGTGAGACACACTGTATATGGTAGGTAGTGCCATATTTCACTAAGCTTCATTTTTTTCCCATTTAAGATAAAACGGCTGTCCACTTTACGTGGAGCTAACGCTGAAGCAGTTAGTACCAGATCTGTTTGAAAATTAATTTTATCTAAGGAAGTCGCCGTTTTATTTAACTGGGCTGGACAAGATGATTTAGGCGTATCAAAAAAGCCGTTAAAACAAAAACACTATGAGATTAGTTTATGGTAAGTTACAAGAAAATTATGACAATATAATAGATTTTAGGTGTTCATATCCTGATTTTATAAATGTATTTCTGAACTCTTGTATAACATTATGATAGCTGGGATATCTTTTGAGAAAATTAAGAAGATATTTTTAACAAGCTTTTGACAAACTTTATTAGTTTCTTCAGAGTCTACAACTTCTCCTTTATTCGCTTAACTCAAATATAATCAATGTCATTAAACATTAGGTGTAATTGCATCAAAATTAATACTAAATAGCTAAAATGAGACTCGTGTGAAGATAGCTATAAAACAAGAATAGTCTAAATTATTAGCTTCAAAATTAGTTTATTTGTATGGATTCTCAAGACGATAAAATGTGTAGCAAGCTAGTATTCCCTTTATTTGCCCCAAAAGGCAAAATCCTCGGTAATGTAGCTTTACATAATTTAATTCTGGCAATAGTTTCAAAATTAAAAGAACTAAAAACTCAATTTGATATTGTGAAACCTTAAATACTTATTTTTAAATTTTAAATGTTACAGAAGCCGTAAAACGAAGTTTTCCTCATGGTTGCTGCAGTGAAGCTGACATTTCTGAGGGAACGAAGGATTGGTTGAAACACGCTAAAGCTAAAATGACAAAAAATAAGTAATTTTTGTCATTATAATCATTATAGGTTTAAAATTTTAATGCGTTTTATATTTACAATTTTTCTTACTTTTATTTTTATAATATTTATATGATATAATATTACGTTTTATTATCCATAAATGTAAGCAAAATATATTAGAAAGAATAATAAATAATCATATAGGTAGATACTTATACTTTGGATACAATTTGGATACGTTTTATTTTTCATGCTTGTTTCCACATACAGATAATCAGCATATATCGTTAATTATACCTTTAATTAGTTCAGTTCTTAGATTTACAAACTGCTGTGCAAGTGTATTGCACATTAATTTGCTTGTTAATTAAAAATTCAATATAAAAACTCGAGCTTTGTGAGATGCATTATCACAGGTTAGTATAAATATTGCTAATATCTATTCGACATGTAATTTGTATTTCTTAGACTCCGATGATATAGAAAATTTTGCAATAGGCTGCCTGATCTATTTCTTTCAAAGTCAAATTTTCTGGTGAAAAGTTCTTGAAAATTTGTGTTATAACTTTGCATTTACCAAAAAGGTAACGCTGTAAAGTATTTAGTCTAAAATAAAACATAACTTTAACGTAAAAAATACATGGATGTTAGGATTAAAAAGCAACGTCTTTTTGTCGTAATACTCTACGTCAATATTGTTTCAAATAAAACGTTTTAGCGTCAAAAACAAATTAAAGTTGTGGTTAAAATGTAACTTGTTTATAACGTTAGCATTTAACTAAAAATGGCGTTAGAAAACGTAGTTTTGACATATAAAATACGTACATTTTCGGTTAAAAAGGCAACGACATTACAACGTTAACATATGCTTTAATATTGTGCAATAAAATAACGCTCAATAGACGTCGACTTGGCAACCAAACGTAGAAAACACGTCAAATAGTCGGAAATAGCGTTGAAAACTAACGTGTTTTAGATCTTAAATACGACGACCATAGATAACGTTCTTTTTTGGTCACGAGTTCAACGTTAAAAGGCCGTTATAGACTGACGTTGAATCAACCACATAACGTTGAAAAACTGGTTGATTTTCGCGACACTTCGACGTTAATATAACGCTTGGTCCAAGGTTATCTTTCAACGTTATTTTAACGTGTCTGTGCACATTGGGATAGTACTTTCAGCGACTACCGATAATATCCCTAACAAAGGTTTTGCAGGATTACAACTACTTACCTACGACTCTCAGTACTGATAATAATTCTCGTTGTGGTTGAAAGCAAGTTTGGTTTTTGTCCCATTGAACTGCTTTAGCAGTTTACTGACAAGCTCATTAGCTTATCGTGTAATGCTTATGTTAAGTCGTGGTAGCTTAATAGTATATTACATAAGAAGCTACAAAAGTGGTATATCGTGTGAGTATATTTGAGAAACGAGGCGATGCCTAATGAAGCCGAGTGACTTAAAACACGAGCGTAATATACACTTTCGAGCGAGTTATATACGTTATTTTCCCCACGATCACAAAAGACATATTTTTGCAATTTAACGAATGACAGCTTTATTGTGACAACTGACAATGTCAGTAGATGTAGATTGTAAGTAGTTTTTAGTTTAACATGACATATTGTCACCCGTTTTTGCTTCCCTTTCCTATATAAAGCACGTATTGGATTCACCCCAAAAAATTGAAATTGAGATTTCAACAGATCTTCACGTTTTAGAGTTCCCTGAACCCAAAAAACATGTTTTTGTTCGTTGGTCTGTCGGTGGGTCAGTCTGTCTGTCTGTGAACAGAATATCCCAAAAACGAAAAGAGGTATGACATTCAAACTTCGTATATAAGTTTTGTGTACTATCTAGATGCGACAGCAAGTTTTTGAAGAAAATCGCATAACCGAAAGTATGGCGTCTACTCTTGTAATTTTACAGTTTTTTTCGATTTTTTCAGAAACGGCTCTAACGAGTTTAATGACTGCGGGAAACTACCGATTTTTTAAATGAGAGCGCGGAATAATCTTGTCATAACAAATGCTGATGCAAATCCTAGCCAGGGCAAGGATTTTTAAAAATCAATACGAACATTACAAGGGGTACGACAAAGACCAACCTTAGAAACAGAAAGCGAGTTCTAAGAAACAATTTACACAAGTCGAGACATGGCAGGTGTGAATTAGTGCAACAGGTAATAGTATGATCCAGAAAGAGCATCATACAACAAGATTGCCATCGAAATTGCGTAATTTCTATCGGGAGTCTAATCAAAGTTCAATTTAATTAACATATGTGGGCATGTCAATCAATTTAATTGGGCCATTTAATTGAAGCACAGGATGGCCGCCAAGGAGAACTATTTCTACTGATAATTAATAATTGCTAAGAGTAACACACAAACTCATAATTATTAAGAATTTATTATAAAACTGTAAAGGCAACACCAAGCTTGTTTACATATAGTACAATGTTCTTAGTTTTTCATTCCTTGAAGTTCTACCAGTCTTAACAATAACTAAGTTACCAGGTAACTCACAACTTCCTATTTTAATTTAAAACATAAGCCCCATATAGAGTGATTGAAAACATTTCTCGCATGTTCTGGAGGTTGAAAGTGTGTCCTCACTGTTATCATTATAAAAACAGAAGTTTGACAATATTATTGAAAGCATTTTTAAGTTTTTTTGACATTCAATAAATTTGGGTTTTTCTCAACTGAAGCTACGACGTGACATTTTTTGTGTTACAATGATCAGTCGCTTCAGGAGAAAATTTTTCATCGCTCTACATGTCACAGGTTGGCAAATTTCTTGCTTTGTTCCATTGGCTGTCAATCTCAGTGCTGCCATTTGTGTTTACAGGTCCAACATTATCATCCTCCGATTTACTGTTAACAACTTACATATTACCTACTATAGTCCGTTTTTGAACTAGGAGGAGCAATTGAAAAGGCGTCTTTATACTATAATGTACCACCATAAAATACACTATTAAAATTCGATGGTAATTTTGAATTATTGCACCTATGTTTAATTAAGAACACAAAACTGCTAACTGATGTGTAAACGCTTTGAATAGCTGATATGTCAACACACGTGTCAAAACATAAGCAACTTAGTATTGTGTAAAACAGTAGTCTTAGCCAATTCCAGATGTATATTTTAGTTGTAAGAAATTTGAACTGGTCCTCATAGGTAAAAACGGACTATAGACACATCAAGATAATTGACCGTCTTACCTTCCCACGTTCCCACCACGCATGGTCTAAGTTTGTTACATTTCTTTACAATTTTTGCAGGCTCATACACAACCCCTTTCTCCTAGTAACATTTTGATCAAGCTGAAATTCGTTTCTTGTTCTAGTAGTTTTATCATGATGCTTAGCTACATCCTGTTTATGTACTAATGTTCATATGGACTATTTCCTTATTCTCTACTTTAGAAACTAACAAGTTATTACTTACTGCTATGTTACTTATGTCTCCTATTCATTAACAACTATAAAAGAGTAAGTCCTACTCCAGATACAACACTATTACTATAATCTAACTGTGCTACATAATGACCTTTTAACAATTTTTACACTACCTTCCGCAAAGCCCATATTTTTAGAATAATACAGCTACACTCTATTTTTTAATGCCACAGACAAATTTATGCAACCATTTTTGCATTATACTAGTTAACTAAATAATATTTTTTGAGACTTAATTTTATGGATCAAGGATTCTAACGTTAGTCAGCTTGACAGTGTCAATGTGTCATTAACTTTGTGTATCTCATAATTTTATTACATTTCTGGATAGATTTATATTCACAAACTGAACAAGAATAAGGTTTTTCACCTGTATGAGATTTCATGTGTCTGACTAAATGACTTTTCTTAATAGATTTATATTCACAAACTGAACAAGAATAAGGTTTTTCGCCGGTATGAGATTACATGTGTGTGACTAAACTACTTTTCTGGGCAGATTTATATTCACAAACTAGACAAAAATAAGGTTTTTCGCCGGTATGAGATTTCATATGTGTGACTAAATTACTTTTCTAGGTAGATTTATATTCACAAAGTAAACAAGAATAAGGTTTTTCGCCGGTATGAGAATTCATGTGTCTGACTAAACTACTTTTCTGGGCAGATTTATGTTCACAAACTAGACAAGAATAAGGTTTTTCGCCGGTATGAGATTTCATGTGTGTGACTAAATGACTTTTCTTAATAGATTTATATTCACAAACTGAACAAGAATAAGGTTTTTCGCCGGTATGAGATTTCATGTGTGTGACTAAACTACTTTTCTGGGCAGATTTATATTCACAAACTGAACAAGAATAAGGTTTCGTGCCTGTATGAGTCCTCATATGTATGACTAAACTATTTTTCTCGGTAGATTTATATTCACAAACTAGACAAGAATAAGGTTTTTCGCCGGTATGAGATTTCATGTGTGTGACTAAATTACTTTTCTGGGCAGATTTATAATCACAAACTGAACAAGAATTAGGTTTCGTGCCTGTATGAGTCCTCATATGTATGACTAAACTATTTTTCTCGGTAGATTTATATTCACAAACAGAACAAGATTAAGGTTTTTCGCCGGTATGAGATTTCATGTGTCTGACTAAACTATTTTTCACGGCAGATTTATATTCACAAACTGAACAAGAATAAAGTTTTTCACCTGTATGAGATTTCATGTGTCTGACGAAATTACTTTTCTGAATAGATTTATATTCACAAATTGGACAAGAAAAAGGTTTTTCGCCAGTATGAGATTTCATGTGTGTGACTAAACTACTTTTCTAGGTAGATTTATATTCACAAACTAAACAAGAATAAGGTTTTTCGCCGGTATGAGATTTCATGTGTGTGACTAAACTACTTTTCTGGGCAGATTTATATTCACAAACTGAACAAGAATAAGGTTTCGTGCCTGTATGAGTCCTCATATGTATGACTAAACTATTTTTCTCGGTAGATTTATATTCACAAACTAGACAAGAATAAGGTTTTTCGCCGGTATGAGATTTCATGTGTGTGACTAAATTACTTTTCTGGGCAGATTTATATTCACAAACTGAACAAGAATAAGGTTTTTCGCCGGTATGAGATTTCATGTGTGTGACTAAACTACTTTTCTGGGCAGATTTATATTCACAAACTGAACAAGAATAAGGTTTCGTGCCTGTATGAGTCCTCATATGTATGACTAAACTATTTTTCTCGGTAGATTTATATTCACAAACTAGACAAGAATAAGGTTTTTCGCCGGTATGAGATTTCATGTGTGTGACTAAATTACTTTTCTGGGCAGATTTATATTCACAAACTGAACAAGAATAAGGTTTCGTGCCTGTATGAGTCCTCATATGTATGACTAAACTATTTTTCTCGGTAGATTTATATTCACAAACAGAACAAGATTAAGGTTTTTCGCCGGTATGAGATTTCATGTGTCTGACTAAACTATTTTTCACGGCAGATTTATATTCACAAACTGAACAAGAATAAGGTTTTTCACCTGTATGAGATTTCATGTGTCTGACGAAATTACTTTTCTGAATAGATTTATATTCACAAACTGAACAAGAATAAGGTTTTTTGCCGGTATGAGATTTCATGTGTCTGACTAAACTACTTTTGTGGATAGATTTATATTCACAAACTAAACAAGAATAAGGTTTCTCGCCTGTATGAGATTTCAAATGTGTGACTAAACTACTTTTCTGGATAGATTTATATTCACAAGCTGAACAAGAATAAGGTTTTTCGCCGGTATGAGATTTCATGTGTGTGACTAAATGACTTTTCTTAATAGATTTATATTCACAAACTGAACAAGAATAAGGTTTTTCGCCGGTATGAGATTTCATGTGTGTGACTAAACTACTTTTCTGGGCAGATTTATATTCACAAACTGAACAAGAATAAGGTTTCGTGCCTGTATGAGTCCTCATATGTATGACTAAACTATTTTTCTCGGTAGATTTATATTCACAAACTAGACAAGAATAAGGTTTTTCGCCGGTATGAGATTTCATGTGTGTGACTAAATTACTTTTCTGGGCAGATTTATAATCACAAACTGAACAAGAATTAGGTTTCGTGCCTGTATGAGTCCTCATATGTATGACTAAACTATTTTTCTCGGTAGATTTATATTCACAAACAGAACAAGATTAAGGTTTTTCGCCGGTATGAGATTTCATGTGTCTGACTAAACTATTTTTCACGGCAGATTTATATTCACAAACTGAACAAGAATAAAGTTTTTCACCTGTATGAGATTTCATGTGTCTGACGAAATTACTTTTCTGAATAGATTTATATTCACAAATTGGACAAGAAAAAGGTTTTTCGCCAGTATGAGATTTCATGTGTGTGACTAAACTACTTTTCTAGGTAGATTTATATTCACAAACTAAACAAGAATAAGGTTTTTCGCCGGTATGAGATTTCATGTGTGTGACTAAACTACTTTTCTGGGCAGATTTATATTCACAAACTGAACAAGAATAAGGTTTCGTGCCTGTATGAGTCCTCATATGTATGACTAAACTATTTTTCTCGGTAGATTTATATTCACAAACTAGACAAGAATAAGGTTTTTCGCCGGTATGAGATTTCATGTGTGTGACTAAATTACTTTTCTGGGCAGATTTATATTCACAAACTGAACAAGAATAAGGTTTTTCGCCGGTATGAGATTTCATGTGTGTGACTAAACTACTTTTCTGGGCAGATTTATATTCACAAACTGAACAAGAATAAGGTTTCGTGCCTGTATGAGTCCTCATATGTATGACTAAACTATTTTTCTCGGTAGATTTATATTCACAAACTAGACAAGAATAAGGTTTTTCGCCGGTATGAGATTTCATGTGTGTGACTAAATTACTTTTCTGGGCAGATTTATATTCACAAACTGAACAAGAATAAGGTTTCGTGCCTGTATGAGTCCTCATATGTATGACTAAACTATTTTTCTCGGTAGATTTATATTCACAAACAGAACAAGATTAAGGTTTTTCGCCGGTATGAGATTTCATGTGTCTGACTAAACTATTTTTCACGGCAGATTTATATTCACAAACTGAACAAGAATAAGGTTTTTCACCTGTATGAGATTTCATGTGTCTGACGAAATTACTTTTCTGAATAGATTTATATTCACAAACTGAACAAGAATAAGGTTTTTTGCCGGTATGAGATTTCATGTGTCTGACTAAACTACTTTTGTGGATAGATTTATATTCACAAACTAAACAAGAATAAGGTTTCTCGCCTGTATGAGATTTCAAATGTGTGACTAAACTACTTTTCTGGATAGATTTATATTCACAAGCTGAACAAGAATAAGGTTTTTCGCCGGTATGAGATTTCATGTGTGTGACTAAATGACTTTTCTTAATAGATTTATATTCACAAACTGAACAAGAATAAGGTTTTTCGCCGGTATGAGATTTCATGTGTGTGACTAAACTACTTTTCTGGGCAGATTTATATTCACAAACTAGACAAGAATAAGGTTTTTCGCCGGTATGAGATTTCATGTGTGTGACTAAATTACTTTTCTGGGCAGATTTATATTCACAAACTGAACAAGAATAAGGTTTTTCGCCGGTATGAGATTTTATGTGTGTGACTAAACTACTTTTCTTGGTAGATTTATATTCACAAACAGAACAAGCATAAGGTTTTTCGCCGGTATGAGATTTCATGTGTGTGACTAAACTACTTTTCTGGGTAGATTTATATTCACAAACTAAACAAGAATAAGGTTTTTCGCCGGTATGAGATTTCATGTGTCTGACTAAACAACTTTTGTGGATAGATTTATATTCACAAACTAGACAAGAATAAGGTTTTTCGCCGGTATGAGATTTCATGTGTGTGACTAAATGACTTTTCTTAATAGATTTATATTCACAAACTGAACAAGAATAAGGTTTTTCGCCGGTATGAGATTTCATGTGTGTGACTAAACTACTTTTCTGGGCAGATTTATATTCACAAACTAGACAAGAATAAGGTTTTTCGCCGGTATGAGATTTCATGTGTGTGACTAAATGACTTTTCTTAATAGATTTATATTCACAAACTGAACAAGAATAAGGTTTTTCGCCGGTATGAGATTTCATGTGTGTGACTAAATTACTTTTCTGGGCAGATTTATATTCACATAC
The DNA here is from genome assembly GCA_940337035.1 of Agriotes lineatus. NCBI lineage: Eukaryota > Metazoa > Arthropoda > Insecta > Coleoptera > Elateridae > Agriotes > Agriotes lineatus. The sequence continues at coordinate 252,209 of CALNHX010000176.1, read as the reverse complement.
TGAACAAGAATAAGGTTTCGTGCCTGTATGAGTCCTCATATGTATGACTAATCTATTGTTCTCGGTAGATTTATATTCACAAACAGAACAAGAATAAGGTTTTTCGCCGGTATGAGATTTCATGTGTCTGACTAAACTATTTTTCACGGCAGATTTATATTCACAAACTGAACAAGAATAAGGTTTTTCACCTGTATGAGATTTCAAGTGTGTGACTAAACTACTTTTCTGGATAGATTTATATTCACAAACTGAACAAGAATAAGGTTTTTCACCTGTGTGTTTAACTAAATTACCTTTGTATGATGTTGTATATATACAAACAGCACAAGAAAATGGTTTCATGCCTTTACGAGATTTCATAGGTGTAACCAAACTACTCTTGGCTGTTGAATTTTGACGCACATAATATTGGTTTTTAATTTCAAACTCACATTTAATATCGAGTTCGGAATGAATACTGATGTCATGATTGCTTTCAAAGACTTCTTGTTTGACAGAAAACATCTTAATATCTTCATTGTCATCTAAGTCTGTTAATACCTGCAGTGAAGTTTCTGTTGAACTATTAAAATTATTATCTGCTGTTTCTTGATTAGTGGTCATCATAGGTAGTTAAATATCGGCTTGAGAAGTAAATCTGTTTCGCTCGGTAATCTACGATTATGAGAATTTTTGAGGTTACACCTGGAACAAGTAGGTATTATTAGAATTAGCAAATTACAGATAATTATATTTATTTTATTTTGGAACCATAGATTAGTTTAGTGACCCTCGATAGTGGGCAAAATATGGCTTTTATGGCCCGAGGGTCTATAAAGTTTCTAAGCACTACAACAAACAATATAGCAACACCACCAATCTACACAGTAAATGAAGCACACCAAAAATTTACAGCCCGTGCCCAAAATACTGAATCCTTGAATTTTGTCCTTTTCGAGAATCAAATTAAAATAAAACATTGGATGTACCAACTGCATAATCAAGAAATTTCAAGCACTTCGCATAATCTATTCATTTTACGCTTAATACATAAATAGCTATTATATACTGTTCTGTAAAGAAAACTGCAATTATTTTAAAGCTAATATTCTGAATGGAATAGTTATTTAGTAAAGAGCGCCGAAAGAAAAAGTTTACACTCGATAACAAAGTTTCCAAAAGTGTAAACGTTCTTTGGGCCTGAGGTACGTAGAACGTTTTACATACAACTTGGTTCAGATGCACTACTGGAATAGTTTGTTCTAAATACGCTCTTCAGAGCCACTTTCTACTGAAGGTATTACATTTTACCACATATTAAATTATATTTTTAAGATTAACAAATAAATGTATTGCTATCCTTACAATGAAGGTTGCAAATCGTATATTTGAACATTACTTTCGTTGCTAGTTTTGTTTTTTACAGCTCATCAGCATAAAGTTACACTTTCGATCATGGTACTACAATATAAAAAACAGTTCCGGCCCGGTTGTGTATAAATATTATTGCATTACAAGCTAAATCACTATAACTACCAATCCATCATTGATTTATAAAGTCATTATAGCGAATTAAAATAGCTCTCAAAGAGTCGGATGTAATTTTTAGTTGTTCTGTTCATGGGCATGTGTTAATTAGTAAATGTAGCAACCGTTTTGCTTCTTATGTTGACTGATTACAATTTACCTTAAATAAACGAGAAGTCTTTATACATTGGATGAACGATTTAGAACTACTCCAATAACAAAATTGTAGCCCTTTACACCGTCTGTAAAGTAAAGAATAATATTCAGTAACAATTCGTGTGAACACGCATAACACTTAACTCCAGGTTCAGAAGTGGCGCAACTGACGCGCAAGTGCACTAATTAAATATTGCAATTTCAAACATCAACGTTGTCAGAGAGTTGAAGTCGCTCATTTGATCAGACACTAGGCGAAATGGACGAGTGGATTAAATAATTAATCACTTGCTTTTGTTTAACAGAAAATATATAACATCACTTGATGCAGTACAGAAGACAGGTTAACCACCTTTCAGTGTTGGTATATGCGTGGAGTGTGGACTGTAGCTCCCTCTACCTGATTAAATAATTCCCATTGTAGGTGTAAAAATCCCTACCGCTTATTGGTGATAAATTTGAAAATCGTTAATATATTCTACAATAAAATATCAGTTAACTGAACATAACTTTTATTAAAAAATCTGGTGTGATACACTCACACAATTTCCTTTTACAGTGTTCTTATAATTAGTCAAAAATTTCATTTTTAATTTTTAGCCATTTGTAAAAATTTTTCAAAAATTACAAATACTACAAAAACGGTACAAAATAGAGCGTTAGTTGAAGAGACAAATTTTCTCTAGAATTTTAAGGTGAATTCAAAAATGTAATAATATACCGGGTGTTTTATTTAAAATAGGTGTTAATAAAAAAAATAGAAAAAAAAAAACAAAAGAAACCCACTTTAGAAGTATTCAACTGGAAAATCACCTATTTCACATCAATACACATTAAAAATGTAGTAAAAACGTAAAGTTTAAAAAAAATCGTTGGAGCCGTTTTTGAAAAAATCGAAAAAACTAAAAAATCACAAGAGTAAACACCTACTTCCGGTTATGCGATTTTCTTCAAAAGCTTGTTGTCTGATCTACATAGTACACAAAACTTATATATGCAGTTTCAACGCCATACCCCTTTTCGTTTTTGAGATATTCTGTTCACAGACAGACAGACACACACACACACAGACAGACACACAGACAGACAGACAGACAGACCAATGAAAAAAATATGTTTTTTGGGATCAGGGGACTCTAAAACGTGAAGATCTGTTAAAAACTCAATTTCGAATTTTTGGGGTGAATCCAATACTTCCTTTATAGTAAAAGGAAGTAAAAAGAACAAAACCAAATTACCCGTAAAATAATTATAGAAAATAAACATATATACTGTACATGAAAGTACATAAATATAAAAAATAAACTTATTGTATTCTAATAAAAATTACTTCTCAGACTTAAAGCTACAAAAATAAATAAATATTTTATTTAATAATTATTAAATAGAAAATAGTAAAAATAGACACTAAAAAGAAATTTTGTGGACATAGAATTAATCGTAAATGCTTTTGTTAGAATGTTTATAATGATCCTCTTTTGGAGTAAAATTGGTGCAATTAATTCCTTCGAATTTAAATTTAGTTCTCAGGACGCATATTGAAGTTAGGCTATCTGAACTAATTTTATTTCGTTTTTGTCTCAATATCTGTTATTAGAATAGAAAATACTCTCAGACTCCGCATTTGAATAAGGAAGAGTTAAAATTATACACGCTATTTTTGCGATATTTTTAAACAAATATTTACCTGTGAAATCTTGGGCCTTTTCAATTTCTAACCACATTTCAACTTTATAGAGCTGTAGTAATCTTTCTTTTTGTGTATCGTCAAAATAGTATGAAAAAAGCACGCCATTCAAAACCAAGTGCATCAACATCAATAATGTGTCTATAAATATTGAAAATATTGGTTAATGTACTTAGCGTGTTATTTCTACTGGTTGAAAACGCAACTAACTCGAATTCCTAAAATAATATATTGTTAACCCTATGTCCCAAATTAATTTTTTTTTATTTCAATGAAATTTTTTGATAAATGTAGTCATTACCCTTTATTAAACATAAAAAATACAAAAAAATTATAAACTTATAAATACATTAGAAAAAAACAGGTGGTCTTCCTGTATAACCACTAGGCCATTAGTCTTACGCACTTTCAGATGTATGAAATTTATAAAAACAGTTTTTGTAGCTCGACAAACATAATCCAACTTTACATGTTGAACATGACCATCTGGAACGGTGTACCTTTGCTTTTGTGGAGCACATAGAACAACGCCTGGATGTCCCATATACGGGAAGATGGCTAACTTTATCGTATAGGATTTCTACAGGAACATTTATTTTGAAGGCGTTTATTTTATATTTTCATCCTTTAGGAGTACTCTCAGTTGTGGCCCCTATTAGTCCACTGATTACAGCTAAGCGAAATTCTTTCAAGGAAATTGACTTAGTAATAGCCCTTACACTGAAAATAATAAAAGCATTTGCCACGGTAACTTCCAAAAAATGGAAAAAGATCCTGTGCCACCATTTTTTACTTTTCCTATCTATAGCATAGTAACTTTTGTACATGTCCGCCTTATCTACCGCGCCCATGTACTTATTATAATCTTTTACTAGTAGTGGGCAAGGAACCACAGTTATAGACCCATCCTTATTTTTGCGGTTGACTTGTGAAGAGTCATCTGGGTTGTGGAAATTGGACAAGAAGTTTGTAGCTTTTTACTTCCTTTTACAATAAAGGAATTATTGGATTCACCCCAAAAATTCGAAATTGAGTTTTCAACAGATCTTCCCGTTTTAGAGTCCCATGATCCCAAAAAACATTTTTTTTTATTGGTCTGTCTGTGTGTCTGTCTGTCTGTCTGTGAACAGAGTATCTCAAAAACGAAAAGAGGTATGGCGTTGAAACTTCATATATAAGTTTTGTATAGTATGTAGATGCGACAGCAAGCTTTTGAAGAAAATTGCATAACCGGAAGTAGGTGTTTACTCTTGCGATTTGTCTCTTGATCTAATTCTCTATTTTGTACGGTTTGTGTACCATTTGCAATTTTTTTAAATTTTTGACAGATGCTGAAAAATAAAAAATCAAATTTTTACCTAATTATAAGATCACTGTAAAAGGAAGTTGTGTGAGTGTATCACACCAGATTTTTTACTTCCTTTTACAATAAAGGAAGTATTGGATTCACCCTAAAAATTCGAAATTGAGTTTTCAACAAATATTCACGTTTTAGAGTCCCCTGAACCCAAAAAACATATTTTTTTTCATTGGTCTGTGTGTCTGTCTGTGAACAGAATATATCAAAAACGAAAAGAGGTATGGCGTTGAAACTTTATATATAAGTTTTATGTATTATGTAGATGAGACAGCAAGCTTTTGAAGAAAATTGCATAACCGGAAGTAGGTGTTTACTCTTGCGATTTGTCTCTTGATCTAATTCTCTATTTTGTACGGTTTGTGTACCATTTGCAATTTTTTTAAATTTTTGACAGATGCTGATAAATAAAAAATCAAATTTTTACCTAATTATAAGATCACTGTAAAAGGAAGTTGTGTGAGTGTATCACACCAGATTTTTTACTTCCTTTTACAATAAAGGAAGTATTGGATTCACCCTAAAAATTCGAAATTGAGTTTTCAACAAATATTCACGTTTTAGAGTCCCCTGAACCCAAAAAACATATTTTTTTTCATTGGTCTGTGTGTCAAAAACGAAAAGAGATATGGCATTGAAACTTCATATATAAGTTTTGTGTACCATGTAGATGCGACAGCAAGCTTTTGAAGAACAGCACAACCGGAAGTAGGTGTTTACTCTTGTAGTTTTTCAGTTTTTTCCGATTTTTTCAAAATCGGCTCAAACGATTTTTTTTAAACTTTACATTTTTATTACATTTTTAATGTGTATTGATGTGAGATAGGTGATTTTCCAGTTGAATACTTCTAAAATGGGTTTATTTTGTTCTATTTTCTATTTTTTTTATTAACTTCTATTTTAAATAGAACACGCGGTATATTATTACATTTTTAAATTCAGCTTAAAATTCTAGAAAAAATTTGTCTCTTGAACTAACGTAACGCTCTATTTTGTGCCGTTTTTGTAGAATTTGTAATTTTTGAAAAATTTTGACAAATGCTTAAAAATTTGAAATCAAATTTTTTGCTAATTATAAGATCACTGTAAAAGGAAGTTGTGTGCGTGTATCACACCAGATTTTTATCTTTCCATTTGACATATAATAGTCCATTCTCACTCTGTCTCCAATCTATATCGCCTCTTTCCATATTCTTGTCAGATTGGATATCTGTGGGCAGAAATTTTCTAGTTTGCCGAACTGTACCACATGCATAAATCTGCGTCTTGGCTAAATCTTCTAAAAGTCTTACAGAGCTGAAGTAATTGTCGAAGTATACATGACGGTTTTTATGAGCTAAACATTTAGTTAGATCTTTAACAACACGTTCTTCTAAACCAGGGGTGGCGAACCATTGGCACGCGTGCCATTGATGGCACGCCACAAAATAATTTAGGCACGGCAGTAATTAAGGAATTTAGGTACCTAATCGAAACAATTTATATTTAACAATGAATTGAACATGAAGCTTCAAGGCGCAAATAAAACAATTATTGTTATGATAGATCTCATTCATGCTTTCGAAGCTAAACTGCAAGTTTTCAGTAACGATATTGTTACCAAAAACTACAAGTATTTCCCAAACTTGAAAAAAATTCTCCAGAGATTTGGATTTACATGAAAAACCAGACCAAGCAAAAGTCAATGAAAGGTTTAATTCGGTAATTAATTCTTCAATCAAAGAACTTTCAACGAGATTTTCTCAGTTCAAAGAATTATCGGAAACACTGAAATTTATTATATATCCTGATGTAACTTCACTTGGCCAAATTTGATTGGTTGGAAATTGAATAAATTGAAATGCAGCTGATTGATTTCCAGTCTAGTTCAATATGGATTCAAAAATTTTTCGAAACAAGGAAAAAGTTGGAATTAAATGAAATAGAAAGACTATATGTATTAGGTAATATAAGTAAAAATGCCCATATCAAAATTATGGAAACGTGGAATTCAATTCCAGAAACAATTTAGCAGTCTGAAGAAGCTGGCTTTTGCTTTCTTAACAATATTTTCAGCTACCTATGCTTGTGAGTCATTATTTTCAGAAATTAATAACATTAAAGACTCGTGTAGAAGCCGTTTCTCAGATGAATCCAGTCTAGCTTGCATTCTGCTAAAAGTAACAAAGTATGGAGCTAATATAAGTTATTTAGCATCTAATTTGCAACAGCAGAAGTCGTACGAATTTTTTCTTTCATTTAAATAAACATAACACCACTATTGCTGTACAAAATGTATATTTTTTGTTGCAAATAAAGAGTTTTAAGTTGATAGTGTTTAGTTTTATTTTTTCCCCATTAATCACTAAGTCAAGATTGTTTGATGGCACGTCATGGCCTCATTAAACATATCTTTAGAAAAAATGGCACGTAGATGAATAAAGGTTCGCCACCCCTGTTCTAAACACTTCTCTTGCAGTTGATCTACTTTTCCCGTGTAAATTTGAAATTCACAAACGTATCCTGTTTGATCAGCTCGAACCCACACTTTGTACCTTCGTTTGGTCGGTTTCATTGGTAGATATTGCTTAAGGCTTGATCTACCTTTAGATTTAATCATACTTTTCTCAACAGACTGATTTTTGCCGGGTTTATAACATTTCAAATACGTTTGAGAAAGAATATTCAAAACCGGACGCACTTTATATAGCTTGTCAAATTGTGCAGAATTCCTTTCAGGTAAAACAGAATTATCATTTATATGAAGGTTTCCTAAGTACCAACTAAACCTGTTTCGTGACATTTGAGATGCAATATATACATCTCTGAGTTGAGGATTAGACGACTAGTAATCCTTATAACTAGGTTTGATTCCCATCAGCAGATTTATGGCTAAGAAAATCTTCATTTCATCTTTTGTGGCTGATTTGAAAGGCTTTCCCTTTTGTGTAGCGTTTAAATTTGTTTGAAAGACCAAGTGATCTAACAACTCCTTAGGAAAAACTTCTAAAAATACATCGTATGGAGTTTCAATGTTTTCTGACAAATTTGGACCATAATCTTCTGTAAACGGTAAAATATTTTGGGTAAACTTTTTCTTTTCCCATTCAATACAATACGGCTTTTTACCCCGAGTTATTGATGAATCCTCCTCTGACCCTGATTCATATACCAGCTCAAAACGAGGTTGCTTGAAAACTTGAGCCAGGGGAATATCGATATCAGAATCTAATTCACTTGTTAGCTCATCACGCAAAAATATATTGTCGTTTTCTTCCTGAAAGTAATGCTCTTGATTGTCAACAATCTGTGAAGAAGTATCTCTTGATGTTGATGAAACAGCCACATCGGGTGGATTTAATAATATATTTGACAAAGTAATAACTTTTTGAGGTTTTATTTCTTCTAGTTCTTCTTCATCAGAACTAGTTACAACAGATTCAGAATCTGAAGGGATGTCATCTATAATCGTCTGAAGTTCTTCAGACGTTAAATTTTCCAAATCTCCGTACTGCCAAAAAGCTCTTTTTCTTACTGAATCTGGAGCAATAATTATAAATAATAATAAATTGCTTGATATAAAAAATTAAAGCTTTTTTAGGCGACGAAATAAATACGATCACAATAAAAAACACACACACTGAATAAAGTACAAGTTACCAGTGGCTACAACAACTAACCACCATATTTAGGCATGATTTTTTAAAATTGAGCTTTCTATATCTATATTCTACAAGGCTTATATTATACTGGCAACATATTTCTACAAAAATTGCAAATCTTACCTTGCATTTTTTCTAAAATGATCTGATTTACCAACAATTTCTTTCAACAGGCACATAAATAATGCGTCACACAACAAACAGCAAAGTTTACGACAATCACAGAGAGTTATTTTACCTACTAAACTTTAATATTCAATATTTTTTGGTAGAGGGCAATACTGTTGTTGAAATAACGTGGTTATATGGTAAATCCACTTTACACTTAAAGCATATTTTGAAAGGTGGTTACACTTCGTAGCTAGTGGCACACAAAGGGTTAATGGGCCATCTAGACAACATTTTAGTGACAACAGTCACATAAAATTGCAAAATTCATTTTCTTATTTCATTCGATTATCGTGGAATTATATTTTAATAATTAAATTGTAAACACTTTGTATAATGCTAATTTAACCACTGGGATCGCTACAATACTGGATATTATTTAACTAATGAAAAATTAATTCAATCATGGCGATCACCCCTTTCAATCCACAAAACAAGTTCGATATTATTAGACAATTATCTGTAATTGCTTAATTAAAGCGTTGCCGTGGTGATAACAATTGCAGTAAGTAAATACACGTCACAAACAAAAAACACTCAGAAAACGCATCTGCCGGAAGTGCACATAAAACCTACGCCACGCTTGGAATTCACTAAATTCAATCTTTTATGATGAACCTCCCTGACCTTTTTGTTACTTTTCCAATGGAAACTAGTGCGCGAGCCTCTTTCTCCGTTAGCCTGCAGATACAAGCCGCTGAAAGCGCTGTAGGTCGACCGCTGCGAATAACGCCTGCAATTCAGCCGTTGCCTCACACCTTGGACTCAAACTGCTTCCCACGAAGGTCGCTGCCTACCTCTAGTTCACAAGAGTCCAATTACACTGCCCGTACTTCGTACAGAATCTAGGAAAAACCAGACAACGCTCGATGCGCAAATTAAACACTTTTTTAAAACTCTGCAAAGATGCTAGGAATCATTGCAACCTACTACAGCACACCCAAAGGACATAGAATTAATTTTCAAACACACTGAATTGATAAATGGGTATTTATTCACGTATTAATAATTATTTATAAGGTAAGCCAAAATTAACACCACTTCACAACTTGGCTTCCTTTCCCCAATTGCTTGTCTTCACTGTTACATTGTTTTAGATTATTTCCAAGCCTACTGTGATTACATTTTGTTCAAATCAAGGCTAACACTATTTTTAATACCGCTTTACAAATTATTATCAAGGCCAATGCTATTTTATACTATTTACAAAAATTAAACTAGCACATTTCTGGAACATTTTATAATATAATATTTGATATACTTAAAATATTATTAACTGCTATTATAATCATAAAGGCTTAAAATGTGTTCATATCAATATCTACAACTATTTTAAGTTAAGTCGATTTGATATTTGAAGAAATAAAAGTTTGTGCAGTGTTAGGTGAAAAGATCTGAAAAAGCGACCCAAAAATCAATAACCTTGAAATAATTGATAGAATCTAATTTGTTTAAACAATGATCTCAAGTATTGCTTCAACGAATAGAACTAATTCATTCCCAATTGGAATTAAAGGCATGGAAAATAAAAAAAAACAATAAAAATAAGGGACAACCGAAAAATATACATAAAAATCTGGTGTGATACACTCACACAACTTCCTTTTACAATGATCTTATAATTAGTCAAAAATTTAATTTTTAATTTTTAAGCATTTGTCAAAAATTTTCAAAAATTACGAATTCTACAAAAACGGTACAAAATAGAGCGTTAGTTGAAGAGACAAATTTTCTCTAAAATCTTAAGCAGAATTCAAAAATGTAATAATATACCGGGTGTTAAATTTAAAATAGGAGTTAATAAAAAAAATAGAAAAAAAACAAAAGAAACCCACTTTAGAAGTTTTCAACTGGAAAATCACCTATCTCACGTCAATGCACATTAAAAATGTAATAAAAATGTAAAGTTTGAAAAAAATCGTTAGAGCCGTTTTTGAAAAAATCGAAAAAAACTGAAAAATCACAAGAGTAAACACCTACTTCCGGTTATGCGATTTTCTTCAAAAGCTTGCTGTCTCATCTACATAGTACACAAAACTTATATATGAAGTTTCAACGCCATACCTCTTTTCGTTTTTGAGATATTCTGTTCACAGACAGACACACAGACAGACAGACACACAGACACACAGACCAATGAAAAAAAATATGTTTTTTGGGATCAGGGGACTCTAAAACGTGAAGATCTGTTGAAAACTCAATTTCGAATTTTTGGGGTGAATCCAATACTTCCTTTACGGTAAAAGGAAGTAAAAATACAATATCATTTATGTAAACAATCAACACCGTTAAAAATTTATTGCAAATTACAATGTCACGCGTATTTCATTAGTACAAATCGAAAAAAACCGGATTAATGCTGAAAAAACCGAATGGACACCCGAAATTCGGTTGCGAAAATCGCGACTTTCAAATGCTGCTGCCGCCATTTTCTTCACTTTTTGAAAAAAGCAGCAGTAGTTTTTCTTACACAGAAATTGATGATCTTTCAGATAACGTTTGAATTTTTATGAAGTTCGATGATACTAGAAAATAGGATCCGAGGGATCACTTATCTCCCTGCTGCCGCTGATAAGAGTTCTCACGGAGGCTGGCTGCACTGTTTTTTCTTATAGCCCTACCCTACCCTATCCTGGAGGTAAATAGCTAGATATAAAAAAACAAAATAAATAAAAAAATGTATAGCAGTGTCTTTTTGTGTTCTCCCATCAATGACGTAACGAATTATACATATATGATTTTGTTTTATCACACTAGACCTAGTGTCACCGCCGCTTAGACTATATAGGTGCACACAATACTACATCTCAAGCAACTAATAGCAAATGACAACAATACCATCTTATTCATTTTACTTATACATATTCATTATTTAGTAGTTTTCCAAGATTCTCGTCAATTTTTATTATTAATTATTTAGTATGTTATATTCTAACCATTAACAGTTATTCATTATTCTAATTAATATACAAGATACCTATAAATCATAAATACGTACATTAAATTGCAGTATTATAATAGGTGTCCCCTAATGTCGCAGACTTGGTGCTATGACTCATGAGATAAACTGAGGTGTCCGCATTTGACGCGTCCGCTCCTGACGCGACACCACCGTACCTACCCATGGTAATTATTAGGGGTCAGCATAATCTAATATAACATGTGAGAAACATTTTAGCTGTAAAGTCCTAGAGAAAGGTAAATCTGCCATAAACGGAGTTTTGGGTTTGAAACGAAGACATTTTATGCATTTTGACAAAACTTGTTCAATGGCCCTGCAAGAAGATAGGATCGATAATTTTTCCGTACATATTAATTACGGCATTGTGTGTAATTTAGGATGCAAATTCTTTTGATAAACTTGTTCAATCAGCAAATCCGTCAGCTTATGATTTTGGGGTAACAAAAGAGGATGTTTGGCCTCAAAAGAAAGTTCTGATTTTCTAAAAATGGAGCAAGCTATCGAAAAGGTTTGGTAAAAGCTGATTATTTTTAATTTGTAAAATCCAATAAAAAAATGTTTCCCCTAAACACTATCGACCAAAAGCAACAAAGATTTATCTAAGTGTACGGATGAAAAAATCATGATAAACTTTGGAATATTGTCTTTTAATGTTATGACGGAGTCTATTACAGTACAAATAATCCTTTGAATTTTTGACAATCAAGACATATTTTTAAGTAATTTCTCCAGAAAATGTTGTTCAGCAATAACTGAAAGTACCAAAGGCTTTTCTTCATGACCTATTTCCGGAAAAGTAGTATTTTGGAGTTTTTTTTTTATTTTCCACTCTGAAGATATCCATGTAAGTTCTTCGAACATAATAGACATGTTACAAGAAAGGTTGCAGTTAATCTTTGACTAACACAATTTGCTGGGTTTTCTAAGGCAGTGGTATGATGCCAAGGTACAGTTGGAATGGTTTCCTGGATGATTTAAATTTTTAATTTTTATAAAATCTGGTGTGATACACGCACACAACTTCCTTTTGCAGTGATCTTATAATTAGCCGTAAAATTTATTTTTAATTCTTAAGCATTTGTCAAAAATTTTCAAAAATTACAAATTTTACAGAAACCGTACAAAATAGAGCGTTAGTAGAAAAGACAAACTTTCTCTAAAATTTTAAACTGAATTCAAAAATGTAATAATATACCGGGTGTTCTATTTAAAACAGCAGTTAAAAAACCAAAAGAAATCCATTTTAAAAGTATTCAACTGGAAAATCACCTATATCACATCAATACACATTAAAAATGTAATAAAAATGTAGTTTGAAAAAAATCGTTGGATCCGTTTTCGAATTTTTTTTTTTAAACTTATAAACCATACTTTCGGTTATGCGATTTCCTTCAAAAGATTGCTGTCGCATCTAGTTAGTACACAAAACTTGTATATGATAGCTTAGTGTGTACAAACACATGACTGAGATGCGACACATCTGTAAATATGGCTAAATATAAAAACATTGAACGACCTTATCAAGACTCGTGGATGTAGTAGCAGTTAAACTTTAAAATTATTATGAAATTTTCTTATTATTTTATTTTATTTTCGCCGAGCAATCGTGTCGAGTTTTTAAACTACATATTATGTATAAGTACAGACATCTTATGATGAAATATTTCCTAATCTGCTGGTCACAACTCACACCTGTATTAAAAATATTGAATAACAGGTAATTTTTAACAAAATATAGCACTTTTAGATAAAATTTTATTGTCAATATAGAATATTACATAATTTACAATTAAAGGAAAGTTTAATTTTAAATTAATTTGTACAAATTCGAAACAGAGGGATATAGCTATATTGTAATGGTATTGAGCCCACGAATTGGCTCTGACTGCAGTGCAGGACAACATTCAAATAAGCACAGAGTTGAGATATTGTAAATAACTGCAATGGTAAACAAAAGTAACATAGTAAATGCATTGATAATGAGCTGCGAGATCCAATAATTAGTAGAGAAAGGCACGCTAAGACAGGACATGTTTAGGGGGTTTGAAACAATTTTTTGACTCCGCTTAATTGTTTCGCCAGTTACCAATTTATTTCAGGCCTCAAATCAGGTACGATTAAGATTTTCTGCTTGCTTTTCTCGTATTAATTGTATATCCTTTAGCTCTTAATTAACAGTTTTAACTCAAGAATTTAATCTGAGACGCAAGGACGCCGTTCTGCTTTAATTTTCGACACCGGCTAATGTCTAACCTAACCTCTGCAATTTGGGGAAATGGTTCTGCTTCAATTCCGGGCGCATCCAAGATACTTTTAACCACATGGTATAGCAACCCGCGACCAGCATTTCTCCTGTCAGCAATTAATGGGTGCTGGAAAACCGACGTTAGTGCTGCTTTTGTGGTGATTACCGTAGTAAAAGAGAATGGTCTCCCGGCCTTCAAGCTAATTTGTACCGGCTATTCCAAGATTATTTTGTATTAAATTATATTCGACACCTGGAACTTATATTCCAAAACTATCAGTAGTTAAAATTTACATTTTCGCTTTCCGTTATTATTAGCCTGTAAAGCTCAAATTCATATATGCTCTGGTATTTAATATTTAAACTTTTATACGTACATTTAATTACGATCCATATCTAAAGCTACAATTTAGGTGTGTAATTGAATTTTTGTAAAAGGAGCATTCACGCTTTTTGCCTTCAACAGCCTGAGCAGAAAGGTTTAATGATATGAGAGAGATAAGCTTATCCTTGATTTATTTTGAGGTTACAATTAATTTAATAACCCGAAAGGGGTTTTTTATCTTTGTACGTGTTGCAACCTTCAGTTTCTGCACATTTTTTGTTATGGTTACATTGGTTATGACCGAATTTTTAAATTATTTGGAATCTTTTGATTTCTAGCGCCTATATCCTTTTTGAAGTTATTGCAGGGAACACAGTTGATAATTTGAATCCACGACCATATCGCCAAAATTGAGTTAGCTCGGCCATCGCGGTAACTGCAGATTTTTCAGAGCTTCCGTGTTGTACAAACTATAAGGGGGTTGATCTGCGATTTTTCTTACTACCATTGATTATTTTAATTAGTTAATCGCAGGTCAGCTTCTTTATCGTTTCAGGTTTTGAATTGGCTCGTTAATTTATAATTTTAAAATGAAAGGTTTGTGCACATGCAAAGCAAACCGTATAAAATTTATTTAACCCAAATGGTTTGCTGGCTGCAATTTTAACACAGCGTAAATTTGTTATGTCAAAGCATAAGATGGCAAAAATTGTGAGCATAGCAGAAAGGTAATTCAGTACGATGCAGAATAGAAAGAAATTGCAAGAGAACAATGGCTAAGTAATGGCAACAGTTTGTGGCAAGAGACATGAAAGTGAGGAACTCAAGAATTAGTGCATTTATAAAAACAAAGGGAAAACATAGCAGAGCCGTGATTAAAATAACGTTTGTGAGTGCAACGCAAAGAGACATTTTTAAATGATAAGATTAAAAGACAATAAATTAGTTTTAAGAAATGTTAATTTTAAATTTAGATATCAAACTTCATTCTGTTTGTAACTTATTGTATCAAAACTAATTTCCTTAAACAAAAAACAATTCAAATAACTTAGCAACCAGATTCGAATTTGTTTAGGATACAGAGAGAACAAATGAAATTAATTAATTTGATGTTTGTATGCAATTTGCTCCACTTAAAATACGAATTTTTAATATTAAATAATCATTTTACCAGTCAAAAAGTGTTGAGTTTTATTCCAAAAGTGCCCAAGTTGTGTAGCAGTGTTTGTAAAGCTTTACACCACAAATAAATGTAAAACATCTTCATCCGATCTTCGAGTGTGTTTCGGCAGCGAGCACATCATAATTTCGAGCCTCATCTACCAGCGACTAGAGCATCAGGAAACAGAGGACAAAGCCCAGGGCAACGTACGAGCCCGCAGGAACATCCTGACCACCGTTTGCAGCGACGAGAGCAGTGCCAGAGACTGAAATATCAACAGCGTCTCCAGCAGCGGTATCCGACCAGCTTCGACAAAAGTTTCCAGGTAGGAAATCAGTTGTAATCTAAGTGTCAACTAGGGTTGCCAGAAATTAAAATGTTAAAAATAGAAAAATTAACTTCAAAATATAGAAGTTTAAAAAAATATAATAAAGATTCAAATAAATCATTTATTACTATCATTACATTAGGTATAATTACTAATGCATTAAAAATAAACACATTAAAAATATTCAGATATATGAAAATTATAACGATTAAACATTATTTTAAATCCAACTCAACAAATAAAACATTAAAACATAAAATATCACTTTAAACTGAACATTAAAACTCTATGCTCTTCCTCTACCTCTAACTATAAAAAGCACTCGAAAAATACAGTAAAATAAAAAACTTTTTTCTCCAACCACACGAATAAGGCGCCATATTGTCGAATAATTTTGTATAAAAAGTAAGCGATTTCGGGATGTTCAGCAATTATCTTGGCAACTGTACACTTTTCGATTCATATTTGCACTAGTACAAAAATGGACGTAAGATAGGGTTTTACATGGTAAATTTTAAATAAAACACAAATGCTTCGTCAATATTCGGCAATCGCCGTCGTTGTTGTTTAATTTCCCCGTATAGTGATTGTTTATTTGCGCCATGACAGTTCTACAATATAACCTAGAATGTTTGATTCTAAATAATAAGTCATATTATCGAATTTGTGAGTAGGTAGATAGATAAACATTTATTAATCCCAGTAACATAAAAAGTTACATATAGTACCCTTTAAGGGGTGTGGAACCATGTCAAATACAATCTAATAAATTACTATATTCTACTCCTACCTAGTGTCTTTCTTTCTCCATCATTGAAAAATTCACTTAATTTGTAAAAAGCTTTAACTAAAAGCTACCTTTTTATCACATTCTTTAGCTCATTTTTTGGAAGAACGCGAATTGATTCTGGAAAAGAGTTGAATATTTGTAACACAGAGTACTTAACGTTTTTCTGAATATAAGAAAAATTACACTTTTTACAGCACAGGTTATTTTTATTTCTTGTGTAATGGCCATGGTTTTTGTCACAGTCTGAGAATAAATCCATATTATCCTTTACAAAAATAACTGCATCCAGAATGTAAAGACTTATTAGAGTTAATATTTTTTTATCAATAAAAACTATTCTACAACTCTCAGCGTATTTCATTCCATAAATATTTCTAATACAACGCTTCTGTAACACCATGACTCTATCTACATCTGAGGAATTTCCCCAAAATACTAGTCCATATCTCAACCTAGACTGAATGTAAGCATGATAAGCTGTGGTAGCAGCACTCTCACCCACATTATTAGATATAATGCGAAGAGCATAGGCAAACCTGGCAATTCCCAGAGCAACTTCAGCGATGTGTGCCCTCCAGTCCAATCTACGATCCACGTGTACGCCCAAGAACAAAACTGAGTCAGACGACACCACTTCAATTTCATTATAGGAAACGCTAATTGTGTTATTTACTCTATTACCAAAATAAACTATTTGAGTTTTAGATATATTTAATAATAAGTCACTTTCTGTGAAATACTCATTAAGACATTCCATTGTTTTCATGACATTTGTAAACAATAGATCTTCACTGGTTTCACTGAAAATTAAAGTGGTGTCGTCCGCATACAGCACCATATGCTCAGGCGACACCTCAGGCAATTCATTGGTGTAAATGATATATAAAAGGGGTCCTAGGACCGAGCCCTGAGGAACGCCTTTCTCCAATAAAACTTTGTCTGATTTTATCAAATTGCCAATTTTGTCACACTCAACAACTTGCTGAGATCTTCCTGTTAAATATGATTTAATTAATTCTAAAGCCATGCCTCTAATTCCACATAAGTTCAATTTACTACACAAAATATCGTGATTTACACTGTCAAATGCTTTCGAAAGGTCAAGGCACACGGCAGCAGTTTGATATCTATTATTTAATTAATCTAGTACTTTTTCTAAAGCTTGATAAATTGCACGAATTGTGCTCTTAGCCTTTCGAAAGCCATTTTGTTTATCTGACAGTATAGAATTATTCTCTAAGAATGTAATAAATCTACTATAAATAATCTTTTCAAAAATTTTGTTTACATTTGATAATAAAGAGATTGGTCTGTAATTCTTTTCTTGGTCTTTCTCACCCGTTTTGTGTATGGCTTTAACATAAGCATTCTTCAGCAAGCTTGGAAAGCTACCTGTAGTAAAACATAAGTTTATTATATGCGAAATTGGTTCAGAGATTATATTTGAAATAGTTTTTAATAATTTAACAGGGATTTCATCCTCACCGACAGATTTTTTGTTTGTAAGCTTATTTATTGTTAGTTTCACTTCATGTGGTGTAACAGGTGAAAGAAAAATTGTGTTGTTGATATTTGTGTGGCAAAATTTATTCCAATTTTTACCAGAAAATGAAGGGCATGCTGTCACAAAATAAGTATTTAGTTTGTTTAATATCAAGGTCTCATTGTTATATTTATTTGAAAAATTTGTAAATATGCTAGAGGTAGTTTTTTGCTGAGATGTGATTTCTTTTACTATATTCCAAGTAGCCTTAGTTTTATTTTCAGAAGTTTCTATGACAGATTGGTGGTGTAACTGTTTAGCTTTTTTGATAACTTTTTTTAAAATCTGACAATATTTTTGAAAATATATTTTAGTTATTTTACCCCTTAATTGTTTATAGAATAAAGTTCTTTTTCTCCTACATGAAATTTTGATACCTCTTGTAATCCATGAGTTAATCTTTTTTGTTTGATTAGTTTTTTTCATAACAAATATATTTTTTAGCAGACTAGTGACAGTGTTTGAAAAGACTTGGTATGCTATGTCAACATCTTGACTATTATAAAGTGGTAGCCAACTCACCTGCGCTAATTCTTCTTTGTAATGATATAATTTGTTTTTTGAATAGATTCTCTTTATTTTATAACTAGTTCCTTCCAAGTTTACATCTGATAGTGCTAAGACTTGAGCATGGTGGTCAGACAGCGCTGTATTCAAAACATAGCCACTACACAAACCTACTTCTAAGTTACAAAATATATTATCTATAAGCGTAGATGTATTCTGAGTCACTCGCGTGGGCTCAGATATGAACGGAGATAAATTAAATGAATACATCAAGTCTAAAAACACATTTGTATGCTCATTTTGTTCAAATAGATTAATATTAAAGTCGCCTCCTACTACAACTGTATAAGATAGATAATTAGTGTAGATATAATTTAATACATCTTCTAAACTTTCAATATACGAGTCAAAACAACCTAAACCTCTTCTGTAAATGCACACTACAAGCAATTTGTTACTGTTATTCACAGCACAGGCATATTCTACAGTACCTTCAACACTTTTTCCAGTAATTAACTGTACTTCACAAAAGTTAAGAGTATTCACACAGAATATACATACCCCTCCCTGTTTCATTGTTTTTCTGGAAAAGCACGAAACCAGTGAATATCCATTAATTCTTATGAAAGAAGATTCTATTTCACCTAACCAGTGCTCAGTGATCATAATAACATGTGGTTTGTTCACTAGGGTCTCAAGCAGGGCCTCAATATCAGAAACTTTATTGCGTAGGCACTGGATATTTTGGTGCATAATGTATAACACTGATACGTCATTCGCTATTGCTATTTTGGTTCTATTTACACTAGTACTTGTAGGAATTAGCTGCTATGATGAATCTGTCACTACATCCGAGTCCACCTCATACTGAATCTTATTGCGTTGTTTATCCACTACTTTCTTCAATGTTGGGCACTTGATATCATATGCTGTATGTCCAGTTTTTAGACCCAATTTATACCTGTCATTAGCCAAACAACAATTTATGCATCGCCACTTTGTATTTTTACACTCGCTTGCATCATGATCCTCACTCATACACCTTCCACATATCTTCCTTTCAGTACATCCCTTTGCGGTATGTCCCAGTTGACAACAGTTGTAACATCTGATGATATTGACATATTCAAAGCATCTACACGATTTATGTCCAATAAAAAGTCTTGCATCATTTTTCACTAATATATTATGAAAGGTTAGCGCATCACATTCGATAATTGCAAGATGTGTTTTTACCATTTTTTTGGTGGTGATAATTTTAATCAGTTTTTTCACTAAAAATACCCTGATTTTGACGTTTTAAGACTTCCTCCAATTCATCATGTTTGTAATCCATTTCTATTCCAACAATTTTTATTTTTGTGTTCTTTTTACTTGGTATTGTTGTTTTAAAATTGTTTCCTATGCTTTGTTCCAAACATGATTTGCGAACATTGGCATCGCCTTCATCCCTGCATCTGATTACTATACCTCCATTTTTTGTTTCTCTCATGCCTCTTATTCCGATACCTAATTTAATTGGGTCCACATTCTCTTTAATTGCCGTTTTTGTCTCAATATTTTCACAGGTTTCATTAGGCTTCACCACAACTATCCCTTCCTTAAGGGCATTTGCGTAACTTTTATTCTCAAATTTTTCTTTACCTCTACTTAATTTGGTATCAGCGACAACTACCTGTTGCTTTTTCACCTCCTCAATTGTGTGGAGACAATTTTTGGTTTTTTCAACCAGATTATTAGTGTTTTCCACAATTTTGTTAATGCTGGCAACCAGTTTAATATTTTGCAATACCACATGTAGACATTCATCGCAGAACCATAATAAATTTTCACTATCTGTGATGTTTTTTGCTACATTGTTCTTAATTTTTACACAGACCGTATGAAAAGGACGTTCACAGTATCTACACTTTATATGTTTGTTACAAACAACAAAGTTGTCTGAACAAATGGAACATGTATCCATATTGAATGTTACACGTTCCTCCGTATAGATCTGTAGCCACGGCTAAAGAAACTCATGAGGTCTGTTCGTTTGACTGCTCTAAACTGTCGCTCGTTCGTGCTTTAAATAGTTTCGATTATTAATCGCCGTTATTAACACACTTGTTGGTAAAATAACTAATATTTAAGGTTTTGTTATTTGCTTTGTCAACAACATTAAACTACTCCAAACTGCTCTAAAACCGTTCGTTTGTTTCTGCTCGATTCTGCGCAATTAGTTTGCTCGAACCTGCACTAAACTGTTCTGGTGACGTCACGCTAAAGTGTTCAGAGCAGTTTAGAGCAGGACAAACGAACATACCTATGTTGACATTTTGAGGTTAGCCAGCTGGCTTGCTTTTTGAAGACAATTTTTCACAATTTTTGGGTGTTTTATGTATAATCCTTATTTGCACAGATACTATTTCACTACTAGAACACTATAGCGGATGTTACAAGAAATATTATGTAGTTAAAATTACAATTTTCCGTGATATTTGCAGCAGCAAAACACAGCTGTTCACATCTGTGGAAACACTCAGAGAAATAGTAGTTAGAGAAAAAATAGTATGTTTCATTCGCACAAAAATGCGTTTTCTGGACGCGTAAGACTCGCCGGACGACGCGCAGCGGAGTCCGGCGATCTGTCTTACTTGTCCCGAAATCATGCATTTTTTGTACTAATGAAACAAATAACTATAAAAACCATACTTTGAATTTTTTCGCATGTCTGCCAAAACTATATTATTTTCTTTGACAAAATCAAAAAAAATTTAAGCAATTCCTTTCAAAATTAATTGATATTAGTAGTTCTGCCCTAATTAATTCTGTAGAACATCGATTCCTGGAATTGTTCCACTTGTTCCACATAATAGAAAATACCCGTTCTACAAAAACGGAAGTAGCCGGCATGCTTAAAATAAGAGACAGTATTTAAAATATATTGGGCAAATCTGCCTTTTGAAAAATTATATGCCTCTTTTGACTGGTTGGAATATTAGTATTACTATTATCGTCAGTTTCATGACTGATGTAAAAATTGTATCGTCTTGTTAAGCAAATCAATCCCATCAAACAGTTGATCCATATTTAACTGCATTATCTGGACAAATTTTTCTGGAATTGCTTCAACTATTCCATTAAAATCATCAAACCTAAAAACGGTATCTTTATTAATTTTAAATATTGAAACTTTTGCTAGCCAAGTGTTTTTTTGAAAATCAAATCATTTATTTATGTAATTAATGGCCGAATTCAGCACTTGATAGAACTGTGAGTCTAAGTTACTCGATACAGTCTTATTCTCAATTTTTTTCAGTTTTGAATTAACCAAGAATCAAAAAAAAAATATTCGTCCATCCTTTTTTGTAATTTCGTACGCAAATTATCCATTATTTCATAAACAACTATAACAGAAACCTTAGAACCTTCAAGAAGTTTAATGGCATCCTCAAAGATGGTTAACAAATTATTACAAAATAATAAATAAATTTCAGGAATTTCACATGGATTTTCATATCCATACTCTCTTAAATCTAATAATTTTTTAATATGAATAAGGCAATCATTTATGCTTTGGAAATATGAAACAATAGGTGCCCAATTTTGAAGCAGCCTTCCAATACACGGATTCAAAGATAGCCACCTTGTTGTAACATGATGTAACACATCTTTGAAATCCTGCTCAACAAAGTCAAAAATCCCTTAAGGGCATATCTGCGTTTCGCTGGAAGAGAAAAATGAGAACATATTTTTAAAATTAAATTCTTTACATCTAATTCTAGTTTATCTATTGAGTGTTTGACAGCGTTGTGAAGTATATGCGCGTGACAGTTAGCTTTAAAAATATCTTCACTTTTCTCCTTAAGTCTCGTATATGCACACCAAAATTGGCGTTGCAATTGTCCGCGCTTAAACAAGTAAGGTGATCAATTGACAAATTCAAAGTTTGCAAAGAGTTCATCACAATGTCAAACATACCATTGGCACTTTCATCATAATTTTCGACGAAATCTACTAATTTATTTTGTACTCCAAATTCTGATGTAAAAAACTGTATGACAATAAGAAAGAATTTCCTGTTTTTTCGGTTGGATGCATCAATTTGTACTGCATAAAATGTATTTTCATGAATTACAATTTTAATGGCCAATTTTAAGGCAGCTAGGGCTAATACATTACAAACTGCTACTTCCGCTTTAGTTCTCCCGAAATGTATTTGTTACAGCCAAAGCTAGTAGGCACAATTAATTACTATAAAATATCATATTGTGTGTGTCAGTGTAGTCCAGGAGACAGATTTAATTAAAATAAATAACATTCTACTCCAAGTCATGAGTTTTCAACTAAAAAGAAGATAAATACAGTCCACAAAAAGCTTGCGTAAACAGTATTTTTTTAATTTGATCGTCTCGACTAAAAATGTGTTTAAACAATTTGGTTCAACAATCATGACTATTGTACGAAAGATTGTGTTTAACATTGTGGTAAATAATGCTCAGTTCTGCTGCACTAATTAGATCATTTTCAGAAGTGTTCTCTTTTTTAATACAAAATTATTAAGAACATTATTATTCTCTGCTGAAGTCACGGCGAGTTGATGAGCCTTCGTATTCTGATGTTGCGAAATCTAAAAATAAATAAAATATGGTTAATTTTAATGTTTGAGTCACTAATCAAGTGAAGTTACTACCTGTCCTACTCCTTGATTTTTAATGGAAAAATCCTTGTGGCACAAGATGCACCTTGCTTTAGTTTTGTCATTCGGTTCATTTAAAAAAAAACTGAATTTATGTTCCCATTCTTTTTTGTATTAAGAAGTTTATTTTGCTTGTTTTCGTTTTTGAACAAGACCTTTGTCGGTGTCGGTGTCAGCCCCACCACTATCACTACTAATGTGCATGTCAGAATCAGCCATATTATTGCTATGAATATTAATAACTAGAGTATTTACACAATTTACTACATAAGCACAGCATAGGGGGTCCCCATATGCTGTGACATAAGTATGATATGAGCACAGTGTTGCTGCGTGGTGCCAAAAATCAAAATATTGACACTGTGTAAACGGTATAAGGGGTTACAAATTATGTATTTATTATTATATTATATCATTCTGAAACGCCGAAATATAGAAGATTTTGCTTCTATATTTTAGGAACATCGAAGATTTTCGTTGAATATAGAAGACTTCTATTAAATATAGAAGGTCTGGCAACCCTAGCCAACGTTCCGGAAACGCATCGGAATCCAACATCAAACCTTTCTGAGGACGGCCAGCGTGTTTCCCTGAGCCCATTTGCTTCGGTTTGCTCAGAATTAGCGTGGCTTGGGTAAATTCTGTAGATTTGGCGAGAGCGACGCGGCCAAAAACAAAAGCCACAAGTGGCGTGATTTCGACTTCGAGAGCAACAGAGGCCCGGTTCTTCCTACGTCATCACTAAAACAAAATAGGGTAATCTTGTATTGTACGACGCCACCGATGAACTACTGTTCCTAGAGTCAGTAATCTTGGAGGGAGGGATCACAAACATGTCAAATACCTTACACTGTTGCCAAACCTTTGTTTGTTTACTTCTACAGCAATTTGGAGCCTAATTCGTTTGAGTTTGCATGTTTATCGTGGTCCTAACATCAATGCCCAATAGAGGTGTTCTAGCTCCAACTGTTTTGTGAATGAAGGTAACATTTTGACACTAAACCATATTCGTGATTCTTGCAGGTGTTGCGGTTAGGATCAAACTAAAATGTATTGAACGGGTGGCGAAGCGGGGATTAATACATAATTTCCTTCGGTGTGAAGGCTGTTAGGTAGATATGCCGTTTGTTTAACGATTGTTCACGATTAAAAACAAACTAAAAATAATTTGGCGCCAAACGCTGTTGAAGCCAAACAATAAAGGTCTGGCAACGTTTTAAGACGGGGAGCGCTGCACTTTTTCCTATAAGATGGCAGCACCATAGAAACAACACGGTATTTTAAAATCTGTTAGACGTCGTTCACAGTTAAAATTAACCAATTATTTTCATATATATTTTTAGAAAACAACACGCTGAAGGGTGTGATCAAATTTCACCTGGATGTGAAGTCAAATAACAGAAATATTAAATAAATAAAATATAAATATTTGAATTTCTTTTTGGTCCAAACTTGACATGTTAATAGCTTATTCCCTAGATAATGTTATTATAAAACTAATTGTGGAATATAAACCACATTGCTAGACACATAAACCTAAACGACAGATTTTAGTGCGAGAATTGTGACACTGGAATATGCGTTCGCCATAATAGCTGCCCTAAACTTGGGCAACTGTTTGATAGATGGCGCCGTCATCTGTTCTGTGACGTCACATGACATGCCTGGTGATTTGTGAATTGCGATTTTGGTTATGTAAATGGAATGCAGTTTTAGCGGCAAAGTTTTGAGCGTTTATCGCAAAATTTGAATTGAAACAGCGGTAAAACTGAAATGCGTTTGGCTTACGATGAAGCAATGGGGACACAGTGCTACATAAAACTCATTATCAAGTTAGAAGTTGCGTATGGACATGCAGAGCACGATGGCGGGAAATTTAAACTTTGCAATGTACTGACAAATGCCTGAATTTAGTGATGAAGATAAAATATTGAAAAATACACGTTTGCTTATGAGCATCTTAACTAGACTCGTTTGGTTGCCACAAAACTCGGCTCACCGCCTCGTTTTGGCAATCAAACTCGTATCGTGAAGATGCTCATAATCAAACTTGTATCGTTAATATCTATAACATACGTATTATTAATGGAAAATAATAAGAGACTTTATAGTCGCACTATAACGTAGAGAAAATGACAAAAACAGAGAGTATCTATTATTTATGTCCTACCAGTACATTAATTGAAATTAATGACTCTATTTTAAGGTATCTTAGATACAAAATAACGCTCCAGGGCAATTATTTTCTTCATAAGAACACTAGGGTTATTATGAAAAATTAACAGTATTTGTTTCCATGCATACAACTTTATTATGCACCACTGTCACAATGAAAATTAATGACAGCTCAGCTAATGTCACAAATCTAACTTAGATCAGCTAACTAGATCAATCTTAAATACTATATCCTAGTAATTATATGAATTGAATATGAATATGAATTAGGTAAGAAAATTGGTAGGACATAAAACCTTGAAGGCACCACGGGCATTATGAGCTAAGAGCCCGCGATTGTTGTACACACCTCGGGCCAAAGCCCTCGGTTAGTACACTAACAATCTTGGGCTTTTATATTACTCATAATGCCCTTAGTATCTTAATAACTATAAACTATTTATTTTCAATACATCGTCGTTTTCGTCCTCTCTATTGAACAAAAATAGTAATTAATAATAAGTACATAAAAATGCTACAAACTTTAACATAAGCTATGAATTCTAAAGAAAAAAATGCTCGTTCTATTTATGGTAGTTTCTGATGATAATACTTTCTAGATTATAAGAGTTTTTTAAAACTAAAACGTAAGAAAAAATATAAAAACCAATGATGCACGTGAAAAAGAGTTTTTTTTTAAAGAAAAACGTATGAGAAGATTTAAAAAACATACGATCTATATAAAAAAGAGTTTTTTAAAACTAAAACGTAAGAAAAAATATAAAAACCTAAGATGCACGTGAAAAATAGTTTTTTTTAAAGAAAAACGTATGAGAAGAGCTAAAAAACATACGATCTATATAAAAAAAAGTTTTTTAAAACTAAAATGCAAGAAAAGATTTAAAAAACAAAAGGTTGATATGAAAAGCGTGTTTTTTTTAAGGAAAACCTAAGACTGAGTTTTTTTACAAGAAAAACGTAAGAAAAGAGATAAAAAACATAAGATCTATATGAAAAAGCGTTTTTTAAAACTAAAACGTAAGAAAAGATTTAAACAACGGAAGATCCATATCAAAGAAGGGTTTTTTAAAACTAAAACGTAAGAAAAGATTTAAACAACGAAAGATCCATATAAAAAAGCGTTTTTTTAACTAAAACGTAAGAAAAGATTTTAAAAACATACGATCCATATAAAAATTACTTTTTTAAAACTAAAACGTAAGAAAACATTTAAAAAAACAAAAGATCCATATGAAAAAAACGTTTTTTAAACTAAAATGTATGAAGAGATTTAAAAAACAAAAGGTGAACATGAAAAGCGTGTTTTAAGGAAAACCTAAGAATGACTTTTTTTACAAGGAAAACGTAAGAAAAGATTTAAAAAACATAAGATCCATATGAAAAGAGGGTTTTTAAAACTTAAACGTAGGAAAAGATTTAAACAACGGAAGATCCATATGAAAACGCGTTTTTTTAACTAAAACGTAAAAAAAGATTTAAAAAAGTTAATATGAAAAGCGAGTTTTTTTAAAGAAAAACCTAAGAATGACTTTTTTTACAAGAAAACGTAAGAAAAGACATGAGCAAGTGAAAGATTGATATTAAAAGTATTTAAGCAAAGAATTAAAATAAAGATAAATATAAAAAGCGATGGACTTGTACTTAAGAAGTACTGTATTAAGAAGAAAATAGAAAGGGTTTTAAGTTAAAAAGAAAAAATAAGTAGGGAACGAACAACGGATCCGAAAAACAGAAGCACATCAGATATTCGACCGAACAGTTCAATTCAAGAGAGAGAGAGCACTAGGCGCGGGTTAGAGGCAGTAAAAACGAACACGAGATTTGCGTGCGCGAGCGACAGAGAAAGAAATGCTCCTACGAGCGTTAGGTAGGTAGCGAGTTCGAAGCCGATTCAAGGCAATTTTTTTAAAAATCCTTCAAAGTGCGTATGCACATACATAACCCGTGTCATCTCGAAAACTGAAATTGGGCGTCGCAGAAGCAAGGGCAACATGCACTTCAAACAATTTTCAAGATCCAGCGGACCACTGGCCGAAGTCCAAGAATAGCGAAAGATGCGAGCGCAGCATGAAACACGAAACCAGTAAACACGTGGGAGCGGCTACAATGCGATAAGATAACAGCCATTCCGCGACACATCAGTTCTTGGAAATGCACGCAGTAGTAGCGTCTGTCTAAAACTTTAGTGCCCTCTCTTTGTTAGAAGCGTGAACGATACATCTGCTACCCAAATTAATTTATTAGAGGTATTTCTTATACTACCGCCCTCTTGTGCTGTTATTCCGTAATTCGTGTGGAAATTCAAATTACAATCGAGTCCCCACTACTACGGTCCCGCTCTTAAGGTACTTTTAATCTAAACGATCAGCTGTTCCCGTCTCCCTCCAAGATTACTGACTCTAGGAACAGTAGTTCATCGGTGGCGTCGTACAATACAAGATTACCCAAAGTAGGATTGTTTATTGCCAATTCATATATAACAAGCGAACAGTTATTTGGTGTTGTATGATTCCTCATATTTTTCCCTGTATTTGCCCTCATATGTCTCACTAACTTTTGCTGTTGTATTACACTTTCAAATGGAGCACATATAAAGCTATTCAGCAGCTTCAATGGCTATCTAAATACTGTTTTTAGGTAGCTTTAAAGCAGGCAGAATTATGAATTGCAAAACCTTTTGGTAAACGTCATTAGAAGTTTCAGATACTAAGGTTTTCCTCCAGTATGTGTTTGAATATGTTTAACTAAAGTAGATTTTGCAGCTGCTTTATATTCGCAAATATAACATGAATAAGGTTTTTCTCTGCTATGCATTTTCCGATGTGTAACTAAATCACGTTTATGTGCTGCTTTATATTCACAAATAGAACACAAATAAGATTTTGCCCTGTATGCGTGTTCATATGTTTAACTCATCCTTTTCTGCTGCTGTAAATTTGCCAATAGAACATGAATAGGTTTTATTTGAAATCGGCATTGAAGTACGCCGAAATCGTCATTAAAATACGAGAAATCGGCAGTGAAGTAATCCATTGTTTTACGACTTTTTGTAGGTGGCGAGGCGACAGATAAACGTCAACCTATTTCAGCATAACCTACAAAAGTTGGTTAAAATGTAATTTCACGATTTTTCGATTTCAAATAAAACATAGTGTACACCTCGGCACTGAAATTCCTTTTTATCCCTCATGTGGTTTATTTGCCTTGGCCCTACGGGCTTCGGCAACTAAATCCACATATAAAAAGTTAAACTTCAGTGCCTTGGTATACAAACTACTATTTTGTATTGCTTTATACTTGCAAATAACATGTGAGCACACGAAAATGAAATCAAGCTTGGCTTTGAAATATTTGTTTGTGTTGGTGGCACTGTAAGTCTATGTTAAATTCGATGTTAGTAGGTTACGTTTTGCGTCAGTTTATACACAAACTGATGCAATCCTTAACCTGCTAACCTTCTTCACAATACATGCTTTTCAGTAAATTCAATGAAAAGTGCTATGTACAAAGTACGAGGTAGTTACATAATAATAAATAACAGCAATGAGTAGCCTAAAAATCTTCAAGCTCTGCTTCATGTTGCAGATTATCTTCATGAATGCCGTCACCGTCACCAATCCATTTCCAACCCCATTTTAGTGAATCTTTATTGACATTGAGCTATTGCTGCACTTGATGGTAAACTATATAAGATTATTGTTGTGCAGCTGCTGAAGTGGGGAGAAGTACAGCCAACCTGACATTTGTGAGTACAGGCTCATTTGCGATGGTCTGCAAGGAACATTGATATTTGCATTTGTTCATGCAAATATCGAAAGAAAGAAATGGTTTCCAGCATCAGCTACTGCATCTGGGTGTGCATTTAGGTTGTTAAAAGGCAACAGCTTTGTATAAAGCTCTTTGTTACGTTGCACTTTTTTAAAAGGCGTTATTTTTCCCTGTATATGGATTGAATAAACGGTATCGTATCGGGCGAAAAAGTAAACTGTCAAGAGACCATCCTTCATTTCCCCGATACCATGCTAAATGTCTCCAATGCAGTAAACTTTTTTTTCTTGGTCACCTTTTTTCGGTACAGCCATCTTCAACTGTTTGTTGGCTGGAGCGTAAACAACCAACAAGACCAATAAATCGGTGTCATTGCTTTTTCCTTTTGTGATTCGTCAATTGCAGTAAAAACGATATTGGTGTCAGCATCGCCTTCTGCTTGAATCACTTTGCAGCCGGCTTGCTGTAGGTGTACCCTGATAAGAGCAATCAGTTGCAGCTAGTTCTTACTATTAGTTAGAAATTATGCTTGTTTAAGAGTGACATTAATTGCATCTTCCACTTTCACTTCAGCATGTGGTGCAGTAGATGATCTGCGCAAATGATGTTCGTTTTTTGTGCTGGGTTCTTCACCATAACCATCTGGCCTCCCCACTTCCCTGAACCCTTTATATGAAACAGTTGGAGCGAATATTACGAGTTCATAGGCGTTCATGCTTTTTTTGGCCAAACCAAAAAAGCTACATTTTAACCCCCTCTATATCTCCGTAATTCTTTACTGGAGCGCAAAAATGCACAAGACCGTTTTTATTGCAAATTAAATTTAGATTAATTTTGTATAAGATAAAGTTTGCGTTAGACCTCCTAGTTAACGAGATATTTGCGAAAACTGTTGAAACCTACCATTTTACCACCTTTTTACCCCCCCCCCCCTCCCCCCCCGTCTAAACCCGACACGCAATTTTGTGCAACTTTTTACCACTTACTAAGAGGAGGGCACTAAACAGTTTGCTGCTGGGTAGAACTTTTTTTTGTGTTTGCGTTAAACCCTAACTTTACTGTACTAAAAGCAGCACTAAAAAGTCATTTAGTTGCACATATGAAGATGCATAACAGAGAAAAACCTTATTGATGTTCTAACATGTGAGCAAACGAAAATGAAATCAAGCTTGGCTTTGAAATATTTGTTTGTGTTGGTGGCACTGTAAGTCTATGTCAGATTCGTGGTTAGCAGGTTAAGGATTGCATCAGTTTGTGTATAAACTGACGCAAAACTTAACCTACTAACATCGAATTTGACATAGACTTACAGTGCCACCAACACAAACAAATATTTCAAAGCCAAGCTTGATTTCATTTTCGTGTGCTCACATGTTATTTGCAAGTATAAAGCAATACAACATAGTAGTTTGTATACCAAGGCACTGAAGTTTAACTTTTTTATCACGAATGTGGATCTAGTTGCCGAGGCCCGTAGGGCCAAGGCAAATAAACCACATGATGGATAAAAAGGAACTTCAATGCCGAGGTGTACACTATGTTTTATTTGAAATCGAGAAATCGATAATTACATTTTAACCAACTTTTGTAGGTTATGCTGAAATAGGTTGACGTTTATCTGTCGCCTCGCCATCTACAAAAAAGTTAAAACAATGGATTACTTCACTGCCGATTTCTCGTATTTTAATGACGATTTCGGCGTACTTCACTGCCGATTTCAAATAATAGTAGATTATGTTTTTAGGAGTAAAAGTGATACTTTATGTGGCGAAGCTAAAGTTTATTTAGCCGAACGTTAGTGAGGCAAATAATTCAGCTAAGCCACCTAAAGTCAGGCAAGCACTGTACCCCTGCGCCAACCTCTGTTGTTCAGATAACGCGCTACTGTAATTATATATGAACATACTGAATCACCCGAGCTAATAGCACACGGCCACAGCAGCTGTCACACCATAACCCACGGCGACAGATGCTCCGATCCGCTGCTTAAAGGTTTATTTAAATTAAAACTTTTTCGTACTTTTTTTGAAAATAAAAACCGGCCTACGATTTAAGTCTAAAAATTGGCAAAATTTTAAGCCATCATACAATTTAATCGGTCCAGTATCTTCGGAGGAGATAGCAAACAAACATAGAAAAAAAGAAAGAGAGCAACCATTTTGTGTGCTTAGGCAGATAAAGTATGCAAAAGTTGCTATTTTATTTGCTTAGGCAGATAAAGTGACACTTTTACCTTGTCAATAAAGACAAATAAGTTGTCACTTTTGTGACGTTTGCGGATAAAAGTCATTTAGTTGCACATATTAAAACGCATACAGAAGAAAATAGTAGTTTGTATACCAAGGCACTGAAGTTTAACTTTTTATATGTGGATTTAGTTGCCGAGGCCCGTAGGGCCAAGGCAAATAAACCACATGAGGGATAAAAAGGAATTTCAGTGCCGAGGTGTACACTATGTTTTATTTGAAATCGAAAAATCGTGAAATTACATTTTAACCAACTTTTGTAGGTTATGCTGAAATAGGTTGACGTTTATCTGTCGCCTCGCCACCTACAAAAAGTCGTAAAACAATGGATTACTTCACTGCCGATTTCTCGGATTTTAATGACGATTTCGGCGTACTTCAATGCCGATTTCAAATAAAACCTAT
Source organism: Agriotes lineatus (assembly GCA_940337035.1). Lineage (NCBI taxonomy): Eukaryota > Metazoa > Arthropoda > Insecta > Coleoptera > Elateridae > Agriotes > Agriotes lineatus. Next base: position 220,554 of record CALNHX010000176.1, on the reverse strand, counting down.
TCATGTTCTATTGGCAAATTTACAGCAGCAGAAAAGGATGAGTTAAACATATGAACACGCATACAGGGCAAAATCTTATTTGTGTTCTATTTGTGAATATAAAGCAGCACATAAACGTGATTTAGTTACACATCGGAAAATGCATAGCAGAGAAAAACCTTATTCATGTTCATCATCATCATCATCATCAGCCTCTTTCATTCCAGTATTGGACATAGGCCTCCTCCATTTCTTTCCATAATGTTCTGTCTGTGGCCTTTCTTGACCAATCATAACCACCGACTTTTTTTATATCATCCGCCCAACGAAGCAACGGCCTTCCTCTATTTCTCTTTCTTGTCCATGGTCTCCACTGTTGTATTTGGTAATTCAATCTGTTATCCGTATACCTTGCATTGTGACCTGCCCATTTCCATTTTATTTGACTTACATGTGTCACTATATCCTTTACATTAGTCCTCCGGCGGATTTCGTCATTTCGTATTTTATCTTTCAAGGATATACGTAACATCGTGCGTTCCATTGCTCTCTGTGTTTTTGCGAGGCGGTCTATATTTCTTTTTGTGAAGGTCCAAACTTGTGCTCCATATGTCAAAACTGGAAGTATACATTTGTCGAACACTTGGCTTCTCATGTGTAGTGGAATGTTTTGGTTTTTTAAAATGTAACTCATTCTTGCAAATGCCGCCCACCCTAGGCGCACTCTTCTGTCTATTTCCGCTGTTTGATTTTCTTCGAGTGGTTTGATCTTCTGCCCCAGGTATATATATTCGTGTACTTGTTCCACTTTTTGTTCGTTTATCTTTATTTTCATCTCTTCCTGAGTGTTCGTCATTACCTTTGTTTTTCTATAGTTCATTTTTAATCCAATTTGTCCTGATATCATATCCAATTAATTCAGCATTATTTCTAGGTCTTCCTTTGATTCAGAGTTCATGTTATATTTGCGAATATAAAGCAGCTGCAAAATCTACTTTAGTTAAACATATTCAAACACATACTGGAGGAAAACCTTAGTATCTGAAACTCCTAATGACGTTTACCAAAAGGTTTTGCAATTCATAATTCTGCCTGCTTTAAAGCTACCTAAAAACAGTATTTAGATAGCCATTGAAGATGCTGAATAGCTTTATATGTGCTCCATTTGAAAGTGTAATACAACAGCAAAAGTTAGTGAGACATATGAGGGCAAATACAGGGAAAAATATGAGGAATCATACAACACCAAATAACTGTTCGCTTGTTATATATGAATTGGCAATAAACAATCCTACTTTGGGTAATCTTGTATTGTACGACGCCACCGATGAACTACTGTTCCTAGAGTCAGTAATCTTGGAGGGAGACGGGAACAGCTGATCGTTTAGATTAAAAGTACCTTAAAACGTTGCCAGACCTTTATTGTTTGGCTTCAACAGCGTTTGGCGCCAAATTATTTTTAGTTTGTTTTTAATCGTGAACAATCGTTAAACAAACGGCATATCTACCTAAGAGCCTTCACACCGAAGGAAATTATGTATTAATCCCCGCTTCGCCACCCGTTCAATACATTTTAGTTTGCTCCTAACCAGAACACCTGCAAGAATCACGAATATGGTTTAAAATGTTACCTTCATTCACAAAACAGTTGGAGCTAGAACACCTCTATTCGGCATTGATGTTAGGACCACGATAAACATGCAAACTCAAACGAATTAGGCTCCAAATTGCTGTAGAAGTAAACAAACAAAGGTTTGGCAACAGTGTTAGGTATTTGACATGTTTGCGATCTCTCCCTCCAAGATTACTGACTCTAGGGACAGTAGTTCATCGGTGGCGTCGTACAATACAAGATTACCCTATTTTGTTTTAGTGATGACGTAGGAAGAACCGGGCCTCTGTTGCTCTCAGTGATTTTGAAGGATATAGATACAAACACAAGGTTCATCTAATGATCCAACATATCCACGACATACTTTTTTGCTATCATCTCTTTCTCAAGCAAAAGAATGTGTATGTATTTATCTTTGTTGCAGTTACTTTACCAACCCTGAAGCAAAAGCACCAAAATTGAAATTGTCAAGATGTTATAGTTGTGACAGATATGTCAAACAGACACCAATGAGTCATGTATTTTTCAATTAATTTCAAAATAATGAGCACCCCATATGTACTGCAGAAAGTTTCTATGCGAATAGATTGAAAATTTTACATGACAGAGAGAGGGCAACATTATAGCTACAATTATTCGTAGTGAGGTTATGGGCACTGTTATTGGTTTTATGCAAAGTTTTACGTTATTCTGTTAATTTGAGACTTGTGGAATTTTGTGGAGCAATGTGTGCACAAAAAGGACAAATTCATGAAGACATGGCAAACGTTTTGGGAACATCTTGTCCTTGTGCTACCACTGAAGAAACCATCGATTTGATTCACGATACGGGCATGGCAGATCTGCGAATCAAGGTTCGAGAAATAGCAGAGGCTGTGGGCATATCCTATGAACGGGTTCAAAACACTTTAAGTAATGAGTTAGGAAAGTCGAAAGTTGTTGCGAGGTGGGCTTTTTGGCTTCTGATAATTGATTAGAAACGTGTTCCTTTTCAAACGTCGCTGCTCTGTTATGAGGCTGATCCTAATAATTTTATTTAAAGATTTGTCATCTACCACCAACGACACATAGATTCACTATTATCAGCCTAACTCAAAGCAGCAGTCGAAACAGTGGAAGCATAAGGGCTCACCACCTCCCAAAAAAGCAATGGTGGTGCCGTCCTATTAGTAAAGTGATGGCTTTGGTTTTAGGGACGGGATGGGAATATTGCTGGTGGATTCCTTTCTTAAGGATCAAACCATAACAGGACAATACTACTCTAACTTTTTACATCAACTTCGTGAAGAAATTCAAAGAAAGCAAACTGAAATGCTAACGAAACGTATCCTACACCATCAAAATGAAGCTTTGGCGTAAACATCAACAGTTGCGATGGGTGAAATTCATCGGTACGGTTTTGAATTGGTACTTCAATGTTCCCTCAGACTTCCATCTATTTCTGAAGCTCAAAAACACCTAGGAGGGCAAAGATTTTTGTCCACGGAAGAAGCTGTAGCAGCCATAACGGGGTATTTTAAAAACCAGGACGCAGCTTTATCAGACTGGGATTACAGCATAAAAAGGGATTATATTGAAAAATAAATAAATAAATAAACTCCTGTGTTAGGCTGTGAAGTTTTCAATCTCTCTTGAATTTTTCAAGTTTTTCCGAGTTAGATTTTATAACGTTTTTCATTGAAAGGTTGTTGTGTCACACTAAAAAATTAAAAATAGTAATATGGCAATGCTTCAAATTAAAATATTTCTCAACGTTGCAATGAAATTAAAGATACTTAAGTAATGCTTATCGTGAATATATTTTGTACATGATACATAATATGTGGATATACATATAATAAAGCACAAAGCTGCTATTTAAATATCAAATTTATTTGAAATATGTTTTTGTTTATAAAAATAACAGGGATTTACTACATATACTTACAAACTATTCTAATTAAAACAAGTTTTGTATTTTTATAATTGGATAATATCAACTGAAGCATATTAATACAATTAAAAAAGGGGTCAAATATAATGTACACCAAATTAAATCATACATCCCTAGCGCTGTTCACCAAAAAATTTAATAAACATCAAAAAATCTTAATGGAAACCGAATTATTATACTCCGGGAAATGGGAACAGCACCACTAAAATAGCTATGTTGCGTATTATTTTACCATTGCTTACATTTTAAATTCCATATGTCTTATCGATTTTACTAAATGTTCACCAAATTTAGAACGCTCAAGTTATGCGTCCGTGCCGTACATAATACATATTTGCGCTATTAATTTATATTTAGTCTCTCGAAAAAACTACTTGTGCGTCCAATAATTATTCTGTTACTCCAAAAATGAAATAAACTCGGGCATTTCTCCTTGTCGCTTCCAGACAAACTTCTTGCAGGCTTCAGCTTTCAGCCACACACTGTGCTTTGTAGCTTTTACAGTGAGTGTAACCAGTGTATCGCCGTATGAAATTACTTAATAAGTTTCATTTTCATTTTTGTTTTGTGAATTTTGTGTTAGATTTTTATATATATATTGATTTATTTCCAAGAATTCTTCAGACTTATTTCTATGTCCCCATTTATAAACGACACCGAATAAAAATGATAAATTTTTCTTATAAGTGATATCTAAATATGAGATTTATAATTCTTGTTAGTTTAGGCTAACAAGAATTATAAATCTGGGAATACTTTTAAAATTGAATGTGGTATAAAATATAGTAAACATTGTGTATTTTTTTAAACAAATAGTTTTTTTAACTGCTAAATAATATAAGACACTGACGAAAATTAAATATCTGGGTACCATGTTAGAATTAAATATGGAATAAAATTTGATGAACATTTAGCATTTTTAGCCAACAAAAGTTATTTTTAGGAACAAATAATATAAGAGACTAGCATGATATCAATATTTGGTTGTCGCTCTAAGATTATGTATTTTCTTAATTTTGGTGAGCATTTAGTATTTTTGGGAAACGAAAGTATTTTTTGCACGAAAAGATTGGGTAAATTTGGTAGACTGTTAAATAATACCCATTAAAAAACAATACCATTATAAAAAATACTATTTAACAAAAATAAGAGGAAGAGCAGAAAATAGTAGTTTATTTATCTAGAACGAAAAGTGACATTTTAAAGGCCGAGGTATCAGCCAAGGACAGAATTACTTGCGAGGACCTTTAAAAACACTTTTCGTTCGTGGTGAATACAACAGTTTATTTCATACTGCAAGTTTAATGAATTTTAAATAAAAAGTTGTAAATCGTTTCAAATTTAATGTTAACAACTGACGTATAATTTTAAAGTACTTGAACTTTAATATTTTACTTTAATGTACTAAGACTTGAATGTTCCATTTTTTGTACTGGAAGTAATCCAAAAAATGCCATTTTTGACATCAGTATGAAATAAAGGAAATTAAGAGTTTTTCGAGTCTTTTTGGAATATTTACAATTTTTTGGCATACTTTGTATGCAATGTGCTATCAACATTTGGGAAAAACTCTAAATTTTCAAATGATATTAATGCTTTTTATAGTGACACAATCCTGAAAGGTTACCAAAAATGCCATGACTGTTTTTGGAAATATTCATAAAATTGCACCAATATATGCAAATGGTTCAGTTCATTTGTTCAGCAGTATATATTTGCAGACCCACATGGTGGCAGCTTCTATTTAAAAAAAATATATAAATCGGCTTGGTGGAAGTTTCAAAATAGGTGCCGAAAGAAAACTTTTCACATGCTAAATATATAGATATGTATACTATCAAAAAAAAAATATAGCAACTGGCGCGGAACCGTTAAGAATTTTAGCGCAGGTAGGTTTGTATATACCTACACCTACCTGTACACAATTCGGTTGGTCTTGTGAGTTACGATCAAACGGCATTGATTCACTTAACCTGCGTATCAACACATGGTTACTATTTAAAATGGAAAACTCCACCTTCAATGCTGCACGAAGATAACTTTTTCTGAAGTTCTGTGCCGGTTGCTATAGAAAACATGTATGTACCAGCGCCTTCATAGTAAACTAAGCGGTGAAAATATCAAGATACCCTAATTTTCGAAAATTTTGGTTGTGCCTTGTTTTCTTCTAATTATTGTTTCAGTATCGCAGATTTTTTTTCTGAGCAAGACCCATATGCTCATCCCATTCCTCAATCTGGTTCGATTTATTGCTTTATGAGCTTTTTTAAAGGTGCCATCTTAACTTGTCGTTAAAATTGTCAGTGTCATATGACAGGAGCTTGTTTGAATTTGTCACCATAAAGAAAGATATGAATGTGTATGAAGAAGTTAGAAGATTAGAAAATGTGTAAGTTCTAGTAGATCTTTATGTTGAAAGTTCGTAACATAGTTGATTTTTTTACTGTTTACTGTTCTCACTCGAACTATTTTTTCTGTCAAGAATGAGAAAGTATAAAAGAGTTCTAGATCGACCTCAAAAATTTAGTTTTCTTAGGAAAAAGTTAGTTTTGTTATTTTTAACCAAACTCCATAGTTGAGCTTTTCTTCAGTTTTGTAACAACTTTGTTAAATAAAATTTTTCATAAAAGTTAAAAATAAGAGTCAGTACTTTGCTTAAGTTCAATATTACATTTAAAATGTTTTTTAATGTTTTGTATACTTTATCATAAGTTTAATCACTGTGACTTCCTAAGACAAGTACATTTTTTTATCAAGAACGACTTTTTCCTGAAGAATAAAAAATTCGATAGTTTACAAGAGTGTAGTACCTACCCCATAGGGAGACGCACTATATCTTGGTGTGCTATTTTCCTCATTTTCTAATAAATTTTCTTGTACTTTTGGACAAGTAAGTGGATCAATTCCCAATTTCTGCTTACAACAAGATAAGCAACAATACATATGAATTGAATATATAAAATGGAATTATATTCTTGTTTTTGTTAAATTGGAATAATAAAATCCATTAAGTAGTACTGACTATTTTTTATATAAGTACATTCTAACAATGTTGTATAATAATTTACCCAGACAATAAGTAGTCGCAGTAATTGCAGAAAGTGTTTCTCACTTTCGTTTTTTAACTGTTGGTTGTGCATGTCAATTTGACTTTATACATAGCTTCAAATATGATACACATAAGTGGTTAATTTTTCTTTTCAAAATGTTGACAACAGAACAGAAAACTCAAATTGTTAAATGGTTTTATCGAGGTGATTCCACGAATGAAATCGCGAATAATTTGTTTGTTATGGCATACGATGTGACAGTAAACACCAGTTCGGTCTTCAATGTTAAACATTTGTTTGAGGAAACTGGTTCTGAAAATCCATCATGTAAGTGCTCAAAGGAATGGAAGCCTCAAAATGAAGAAGCTGAAATGCGGGAAATTATGGTTCGCAATATGATAACAGAAAATGACACTTTGTCAACAAGCACCCTTGCAGAAAATCCAGAAATTAATGCCGGAAAATCAGAAGTGCATAGACTACTTAAAAGGAATGGTTTCAAGTCTTTCAAAGTTAAAACGACACAAGAGGTTTTCACAGTTGACCATGGTCGTCGAATGGAATTTTGTGAAGATGTGATGGATAGAGTAAACAATAATTATGAATTTCTTAGAAATATTCTGTTTAGTGACGAATCGACTTTCCTGTTACATGGTCGTCATAATTCTTCGGTAGTGAGATACTGGTCCCAAGAAAACAGTCACCAAACAATAACTTTAAGAACTCAATACCCCCAAAAACTTAACTTTTGGGCTGGTATACTGGGGGACACTATTATAGGATCATTTTTTATTGACGGGAACCTCAATGGCCAAAAGTATTTGCAACTGCTTGACAAGCAAGTGATACCAGCAGTTCAAGGCTTACAAAACATTGATATGGCCCACATCTGGTATCAGCACGACCGATGTCCTGCTCACAATGCGGCTAAGGAATATTTAAATCAATATTTCCTTATCGTATTATTAGCACCACATGAGACATAAAATGGCCACCAAGATCTCCTGATTTGTCCCCAAATATATATTTTTTTTTTGGGCCACAAACAATTTATACCTACCCATCAGCATCAAGGAGATAACAACGTGGATGAGCCCTGAATAAAACTTCTTGAAGCCTCTCAAAATATCACTCTTGCGATGTTAAGAGAAATTAGACCAGAATTTTATGATCGCCTGGGATATTGTCAGGCTCAACAAGATGTTTTTGAACATTTAATAAAATGAACTTAGCTATTTGTTATTCATTAGGTTAATATTGTGTTTGTTAGAATTTAAGTATAATTTGTATCGTGTAACTATTTTTGACTTTGATTCCGTATTTTATTACAAAATCAGTAAAAACTAGAAATTACTAATTATTTTCCGTTGCTTAGTGAATTAAAATATTTGGTTCGGCTAAGCAAAAAATGAGAGTAGTAACTAAGCTCCAAGTAATGCATTGAAATGCTCGTATTCAAAATTTCTGGGGACAACACGTATATCCCCCGCAGACCTCGGTGGAATATAAACTGCACCCACTATAAGATAAGTTGACTGACAGGAAATTTTTACAAACAAGTGTTTAACATTAGTGTTAGTAACATAAATACGGCTACTGCAGAGATGGTTCCGAACAGCTATCAAAACACCACTACCTCTACTAAAAACACTAGTTTCACTATTCCGATCCTTCCTGAACACAGTGTAGTTCGATAGTCCCATTTCATTATCAGAAATGTCACTCTGCAACCATGCCTCAGTAAAAATTATTAAATCATAATCACTATTGGTAGTTACTGCAATTTGTAACTGTAATTTGGTCCGAAGGCCACGAGTATTTTGATAGTACACAGTTAGTAGTTTTTTGAGTTACTACGGGAAGTGGCATCCACAATTGTAGGAGCACCATTTAGGTATTTGATTGTTTTATTAGTAACCCCTTCCTTATTAAACCGCTCAATTTTAGCCTTATTTTTTTTAAAGTAATCTGTTTGCGCTAGAGTCTGATCAGATTTAATTTGCACATTAGGCACTGCAATTTTATTCTTGTTTCTTAAAATATTTTTTGCTTCTTCACAAGAATTCAGAATAACTTCTAAACGATGTAGGTATTATACTATATCAAATTTTTCTAACCTAAAAAGTTTCAAGTTATTAAGTATCAACTTCGATATCTCAACAGTTCTTTGACTGAGTTTTTGTCTACGTGGGCTTTTTCTGAATAGGAGTTACCATGAGGTGGTTGAACGTTGAAAAGTATAACATTTTTAGCTCGCTGTTGACGTTAAAACATTTCTGAGATCAAAGCCTCGTTGTGACCCATATCCAGCTTATTTGCACATTCATGGCATATTGTCACCATTGATCAAATTTACTCTCAAGTAGCTGCTGCAGTTCCTTAATTAACTCTGGTACACGAAAAACACCAACCTTACATGGTTCACAAAAGATTAGCAGTTTTCTCTTACGTAACTTTAAGAATCTTATTTCGGTTTCGGATATTTCTCCACACTTTTTGCACAGCTCTCTTTTACAGCCATCACATGGAAATAGTTGATCATCTTCTTTATCGCATTTAAAGCATAATTTAGTCATACTGAAATTAGTAAACAGCCGACTTTAAGGTTATGTGTTTACACCTAAAATGTGAGTTTGACATTTCTTGTTCATAACAAGGTGCAATAACCAACATACGTTTTTGAAAAACAAAAATAAGCATGCTGTGTTCTATATCTAGGGTGCTGTGCTAGTAACTGCAAGAAAGATAGAGTATATTCATATTCTGTATTACAGAAGAAGATAGCACGAAAAAGAGATGTTACACATCTTGGCACATAAACGTATGTAATTTTAAATGCTATACTTGTATCTATGTCATTCAAAATCACTGGTTGCTCTCGAAGTCGAAATCACGCCACTTGTGGCTTTTGTTTTTGGCCGCGTCGCTCTCGCCAAATCTACAGAATTTACCCAAGCCACGCTAATTCTGAGCAAACCGAAGCAAATGGGCTCAGGGAAACACGCTGGCCGTCCTCAGAAAGGTTTGATGTTGGATTCCGATGCGTTTCCGGAACGTTGGCTAGGGTTGCCAGACCTTCTATATTTAATAGAAGTCTTCTATATTCAACGAAAATCTTCGATGTTCCTAAAATATAGAAGCAAAATCTTCTATATTTCGGCGTTTCAAAATGATATAATATAATAATAAATACATAATTTCTAACCCCTTATACCGCATAAAAAATTATTACATTTAAGAGAGTATGGATATGAAAATTCATGTGAAATTCCTGAAATTTATTTATTATTTTGTAATAATTTGTTAACCATCTTTGAGGATGCCATTAAACTTCTTGAAGGTTCTAAAATTTCTGTCATAGTTGTTTATGAAATAATGGATAATTTGCGTACGAAATTACAAAAAAGGATAGACGAATATTTTTTTTTATTCTTGGTTAATTCAAAACTGAAAAAAATTGAGAATAAGACTGTATCGAGTAACTTAGACTCACAGTTCTATCAAGTGCTGAATTCGGCCATTAATTACATAAATAAATGATTTGATTTTCAAAAAAACACTTGGCTAGCAAAAGCTTCAATATTTAAAATTAATAAAGATACCGTTTTTAGGTTTGATGATTTTAATGGAATAGTTGAAGCAATTCCAGAAAAATTTGTCTAGATAATGTAGTTAAATATGGATCAACTGTTTGATGAGATTGATTTGCTTAACAAGACGATACAATTTTTACATCAGTCATGAAACTGACGATAATAGTAATAGTAATACTAATATTCCAACCAGTCAAAAGAGGCATATAATTTTTCAAAAGGCAGATTTGCCCAATATATTTTAAATACTGTCTCTTATTTTAAGCATGCCGGCTACTTCCGTTTTTGTAGAACGGATATTTTCTATTATGTGGAACAATTCCAGGAATCGATGTTCTACAGAATTAATTAGGGCAGAACTACTAATATTAATTAATTTTGAAAGGAATTGCTTAATTTTTTTTTATTTTGTCAAAGAAAATAATATAGTTTTGGCAGACATGCGAAAAAATTAAAAGTATGGTTTTCATAGTTATTTGTTTCATTAGTACAAAAAATGCATGATTTCGGGACAAGTAAGACAGATCGCCGGACGACGCGCAGCGGAGTCCGGCGAGTCTTACGCGTCCAGAAAACGCATTTTTGTGCGAATGAAACATACTATTTTTTCTCCAACTACTCACAAATTCGATAATATGACTTATTATTTAGAATCAAACATTCTAGGTTATATTGTAGAACTGTCATGGCGCAAATAAACAATCACTATACGGGGAAATTAAACAACAACGACGGCGATTGCCGAATATTGACGAAGCATTTGTGTTTTATTTAAAATTTACCATGTAAAACCCTATCTTACGTCCATTTTTGTACTAGTGCAAATATGAATCGAAAAGTGTACAGTTGCCAAGATAATTGCTGAACATCCCGAAATCGCTTACTTTTTATACAAAATTATTCGACAATATGGCGCCTTATTCGTGTGGTTGGAGAAAAGTTTTTTATTTTACTGTATTTTTCGAGTATTTTTTATAGTTAGAGGTAGAGGAAGAGCATAGAGTTTTAATGTTCAGTTTAAAGTGATATTTTATGTTTTAATGTTTTATTTGTTGAGTTGGATTTAAAATAATGTTTAATCGTTATAATTTTCATATATCTGAATATTTTTAATGTGTTTATTTTTAATGCATTAGTAATTATACCTAATGTAATGATAGTAATAAATGATTTATTTGAATCTTTATATTTTTTTAAACTTCTATATTTTGAAGTTAATTTTTCTATTTTTAACATTTTAATTTCTGGCAACCCTAGTTGACACTTAGATTACAACTGATTTCCTACCTGGAAACTTTTGTCGAAGCTGGTCGGATACCGCTGCTGGAGACGCTGTTGATATTTCAGTCTCTGGCACTGCTCTCGTCGCTGCAAACGGTGGTCAGGATGTTCCTGCGGGCTCGTACGTTGCCCTGGGCTTTGTCCTCTGTTTCCTGATGCTCTAGTCGCTGGTAGATGAGGCTCGAAATTATGATGTGCTCGCTGCCGAAACACACTCGAAGATCGGATGAAGATGTTTTACATTTATTTGTGGTGTAAAGCTTTACAAACACTGCTACACAACTTGGGCACTTTTGGAATAAAACTCAACACTTGATAAAATGATTATTTAATATTAAAAATTCGTATTTTAAGTGGAGCAAATTGCATACAAACATCAAATTAATTAATTTCATTTGTTCTCTCTGTATCCTAAACAAATTCGAATCTGGTTGCTAAGTTATTTGAATTGTTTTTTGTTTAAGGAAATTAGTTTTGCTACAAAAAGTTACAAACAGAATGAAGTTTGATATCTAAATTTAAAATTAACATTTCTTAAAACTAATTTATTGTCTTTTAATCTTATCATTTAAAAATGTCTCTTTGCGTTGCACTCACAAACGTTATTTTAATCACGGCTCTGCTATGTTTCCCTTTGTTTTTATAAATGCACTAATTCTTGAGTTCCTCACTTTCATGTCTGTTGCCACAAACTGTTGCCATTACTTAGCCATTGTTCTCTTGCAATTTCTTTCTATTCTGCTTCGTACTGAATTACCTTTCTGCTATGCTCACAATTTTTGCCATCTTATGCTTTGACATAACAAACTTACGCTGTGTTAAAATTGCAGCCAGCAAACCATTTGGGTTAAATAAATTTTATACGGTTTGGCTTTGCATGTGCACAAACCTTTCATTTTAAAATTATAAATTAACGAGCCAATTCAAAACCTGAAACGATAAAGAAGCTGACCTGCGAGTAACTAATTAAAATAATCAATGGTAGTAAGAAAAATCGCAGATCAATCCCCTTATAGTTTGTACAACACGGAAGCTCTGAAAAATCTTCAGTTACCGCGATGGCCGAGCTAACTCAATTTCGGCGATATGGTCGTGGATTCAAATTATCAACTGTGTTCCCTGCAATAACTTCAATAAGGATATATAATTCTGCACGTGGCAGAATTAATTGTCCTAAACGTTAATTTACGGATTTATCAGCTTGGTTTGATGTTTATTTCGTGGGGACGAATTGTCGCTCGCTTATAAAACCATTGTAATATGGGATATAATGGGTCGAGGAACAACGTTACGCAGTTGTAAAATTAGGGCGCTTCCATTATGAAGGTAGGCACGCTAGATTTATTTTAAATAGCTCGCTAATGCGTGGGTATTCGTTCTTAATTAGCGCTCCTAGTAAAGCCACATTTGATAGAATTCTACATGCACTCCGTTTGAAGTCGCACACCTGTTGTTTGACTGGATCGCACCGGTCCACGTGAGCAGAGCCATGACCACATTCTCAAGAGAGCAGCACACCGTCGAGCAATGACGTTATTACATCATTACTGACCTGCTAGGGAATCTACGAACTATTGTAATCAAGAATAGAAGACGCGAATTTAGCATTTGCTTTGCTTACTTTTGTAAATGGCAATTTCCATACTGCAAGCGATGAGGTACTCGTTTCGCAAATGGTAGATGTAAATACTGTTTGATTTTACAAGCGATGGCAGAGTTTTGCCATAAGGAGCTTCGATGGTAAGAGTATTATTTGACTAAATGTGTGAAAGGCTAAATGTACGTAGAATGTGCTGCTAGTCATTAATATGATTACATCCTTCGTTATACAAAATTAAGGTGTATTACCGTTAGACATACATATTTACTGTTTGTGTAACCTACTCGCTTCGCGATGTTTGAAATGTTGCTTGCTTAAATTATTGTTTTTAGGGTCATTTCACTTTATTGCTGTTCGCGACTTTAATGCTCATATCTTGCATTTACTAAAATTATTGCATGTAAAATTTAATATTTTAATAATGTGGGTCATGGGCATGATTTATTATAAATTTTGTGTCTCTAATTAATTGATACGAAATAAACCAAATATACTGACCGTTTTTAATGTTGTTATTGGTTGCGCTCTTGAAGCAACGTTACAGGTGGTAATAATAATAGTTCGTCACAGCAGATTAAATAGCAGCAGTTAGGTTGTATTGCAACGCATCCCGTACGATTCCGGTCATAAGGTTTGATATACTGGTTCGTAGTAAATTGTATTTCTTTGGGGCTTTGTCAAACCTGGCGCCTACAAAATTAGACCTTTTGCATATTAGTGGTTTGTTTTAATGTAATAATTGAATCCACCCACTCTCCGATAAAACTGAGTTGGCCATTGAAATTTCAGTTAGGGATACATTGGTTATTTGGGCGATAACCGCTGTGCTGTTCTGCACACTTGATGTTTATCCACCACCCCTTTTGTTACTGGGTGTTCAAAATTTAATGCCGATGCTGAATATTTGGTATCACTTTGTGTGTTTTAAAATGTGAAAATTGTATTACACATTGTTGTAACATTTTTAGAAAACTCAAGCATTGCAGAAACTTCAAACTTCTGATGGAAATTCTACTTAAATCGAGGGTATGATGACTACAATTACAGATTGGCGATTCCTTTTGTTGATAATACTACAGCAACAAATCATTATTTCATAAAAATATCGCACAATAAGCAACCTAGAATCTAACTTAAGACTGTCAATAACTCCTCATCGATGAGGCTAACAGCAAATTGGTATACGACTCTATTGCTCCATCTTTGATGCAGAATCTGATGCTATGTCTATTGTCCGCCATTTAGAATTGACCCTGTATAGAAACACGGATATTTTTACCTTAGCAGTAACCAATACCGATAGGGGATACCGAGAAAATAAAATACTCGAGGCGGACCAAAACTAGCAACTAGCAGAGGTGCCAACTTTCGAATGACGAATTTAATGGCTCCTATAGATGAGACATGAATAGATGAGATTCTGAGCTGTAGTGAAAGCAACCTATCTAAGGGAGACGTCCCCAATTCACCTGTCGAATAGAAGGCAGCAGTTCCATTTGTATCAATAGCGGCGTACTTCAGGTAGATCGTCCCGGCGCTACTGAATAAGGTGCAGGCACAGGCAAAGATTGCCCCGTAGGTTGCGCTACTGCGGCTAAAGAAGGACGTGGGATACCACTTCAACTGATATTCCCAAGAGTACTTGTGTGTATGATGAGCTTCATTGTATAGAATCGTAACCATGATTTAGCAATTAAGCTGAGTAAGCATGTATGCTTACAAATAGATGGAAATAAATATGAACATGGCCTGATTAATACAAAATGCATCTGGAGTTTTAAATTTCCCCCAATCGGATCTCCGGGAGGGAAGGTGTTAAGTCAAGCGTTGAATACTGTAACAGAGACTACACAAAACGAGCGCTAAATAGTCATTATACAAAGAGATTTTATTGCTAAAATTGGAGAAACAAAAGACAATAAAAATATTCAACAAAATGTTTTGTATAGAAAATAACTTATGCATAACTAACACGCTATTTCAGCATCATATTATAAGGCTATATACTTGGATATGCCTCGGAGGCAAATACAAAAACCAAATAGACTACTCACTAATAAACTCAAGATGGAAATCCACCGTCCATAATACTAAAACGTACCCTGGTGCAGAGTGTGGTTCTGATCACCAGCTCCTTGTCAATAAAATCATAGTTCTCCTCAAAACCATAAAGATAAAAAAACAGGCTATGAAATTAAACAAG
Organism: Agriotes lineatus; assembly: GCA_940337035.1. Classification (NCBI taxonomy): domain Eukaryota; kingdom Metazoa; phylum Arthropoda; class Insecta; order Coleoptera; family Elateridae; genus Agriotes; species Agriotes lineatus. The sequence goes on along the minus strand of CALNHX010000176.1, from coordinate 205,303 downwards.
TACACACCCTCCCTGCCGATGAAAATGAGATAGCATCACAAATGAACAAAATAGAAATAGATGATAGAACAAATAACCCCAATGAAATATAGGAACATAGTATATGAAAAATACCATGTTAAATACAAAAGGTATAGTACTAAAAGAATGCAAAGGGGAAATACAAAGGAAACACTGGATGCAACGCACGACTTGGGAAACAGTGACAAAGAGGAAACATATTAAAAAGACAGGCTTAACAACTACAGAAGAAAGAATCGAATATAAGAAACTCAGCAGAGAAATACAAAAACAATGCAAAAAAGATAAAAATGAGTATTTGTGCAACATATGCAAAGAAATAGAAGAACATCATAACTCCAATGAGACTAGAGACCTTTTTCGTAAAATTAAAGAAATCACAAGAGAATTCAAAGTTCAAACCGAGATCTTGGATCATCAAAGACGCCGCAGGAAATACATTATGTTAGCTTAAAAAATTATAGCTAGATGGGAAGAATACTGCACACAACTGTATAAAGAAGAACATCCACAGCAAGATGTAGAGGCACTCACAGACATTAAATCATGCTCACTAGAACCACAGTCTATAAACTAACCAGTCGTGTCACTCGCCCTAAAATGTGTCCCCCAATTTTACTACGCATGTTGGAACTCCCAGCCAAAGGAGCAGACGGCATTCGCGCAGATTTGAATCCACACCTGTTGTGTGATAAACTGAATTGCCGTTCTGCTTTATGATTCTTTGTGCTGCTACGTGTGCATTGCATATGATAATTTACGATGTCGATGTATTCGTACACGGGTTACACCTTGCTGTCCAAATAACGCAAGGATAAAGTCCGAAATTAGTTATTTTCGGTTTTCCCAACATTGTTTATGAACTTCAAGTTTTAAAATTTGAAGTTCATAAACAAAGTGACGTTTTCAATTACAACTTATTTTGTAAGTTTTAAGCAAATATAAACATCAATAATAATATTAGAGCGCTGCTCTACTATAAAGGAAAAAGAAGGTGTAGCAAAATACTACGTAGAAAAAAAGCGAAAAGTCAAATGTAAACATATTTTTCCAAATTGTTACGAAAAGTTCGACTTTCCCATATCAATTTTAGTTAGAAAATTATATCTGATTTAATTATTATAATTATGTGTTATTGTACTTTTAAATTATCTAGCTAAGTTATGGATCAGATTCTGTTATTTATATCATTTGTTACACGATAATTTACTCGAATCGACATTAATCACCTTAACTGACAAAATCGGGAAAAAGAGTAAAGGGGGTTCGCCGGTTTTTACAATAATACAGATCTTAAATGTGTCGGAACAGATGTAGTTGTTCCAGTTGCCCTCAACTTAGCTCGGTCAGGAAGGGGTAGTTCGAAAGTTCACTTAAAACCGACGGCACTTACCCTATGCTCATACTCAAAATGTGTAACCCAAGGCGCCACTTGCTTTTAAAAGGGGGTTGCTTGCGTGAATAAAGCAAGAACTTCACGAAGCTATGAGGAGGTCCCCCCAGGTTAGCCGCTCTCCCCCTCAGCGTTGCCCACCAAGCCTCCTCCGAGTCTTCAGGTCCACATACACAGGGTGACCGTGAAACCAAATGCCTTACCGTAAAGGCCACCCTCCCTAAAGGGTAACAGAAGAACACTAACACTAGCCCAAATCTTGGGGCTGGCTTAATCAAAGGACATGCTTTTAGCTTTACACTCATTTACATCCGACGTTAGTCGTCGTTAATCAGTGACCAAAGGGTTCAAAAACAACAAATAACTAGGCTGAAGTTGACAGAATTTACATTTAATAAACCACCCAAAGGTGACTCAAATTCAATACAATGGGTACATCCTAAATGAAATATCGGGGACCCCAAGCAAAAGTTACCTTAACATCTATATATATTGTTACAAAGTATGCAGAACGAAATAACAGGGGTGAAGCCCCTGATTAACAACAAACAAATCAAATAATAGAATTAAGCGAGCGTACGCAATGTTTGTGAACACTGAAGAACGCACAATAAAGCTGTTGTCGCCACTTAACTCGGCACATAAATTAAACGCAGCGGATACAGTAAATAGATCCTACCTGAGCTGTAAGCATGGGTGTTGGTGGGTGCTATAAACTCGGCCTCGGTGAAGCTTGGCAGAACGCTACGGTGGTGCGGGTCCCCAAACAGGAACGAACCAGGTCGGGAGGGTGTCGGCAAGAAGTTAATTCAGTCTTCGAGATGGCCCAACGAACGTAATCAGAATTTGCAGAGCAGAATTTCTCGAACTACACGAGCACACAGGCGGGAATTATAAAACGACGTCTTGGTTTGATGTGCACGACTGCAAAATTTGCGTCCCTCAACCCTTAATGAGCGGACAGCATACTAAACATTATGACGACGTTTCCCCAATAGAAACGTTTCGCGGGCCTAACTCATTACTTCGCGCTCAACCCTTATTTATTTTCGCACCTTCGGCTATGAAGACTGTCGGCGAACTGCGCCCAAAATTTAATTATCGTGCAAAGACCACAAGATTTGTTCCCCGTTCCCCGGGAAAGCATCTCTCTTTTGCAACCGCTGATGGAAATTCTCCCTCTCATTATTGCACCACTTTTTGAACTGTTGTGAAACAAAGAAGCGTTACTGTGAGTGCTATCAACAAACGAAAGGAGCCTCGAACATTCTGGAATGAATTTTCGATGTCACAGCGAGTCCCAGAGGATTGAATTACCAAGGTGGCCTCCTCGAAGGGCAGCGTTGAGTTATTGAAAAACACGATTAAAATTTAAAACCTAGTTTCATTGTTGCGTGGGACAAGGGGATTATTCAGAATTTATTCCCTTCTTATATGCCATACAGGGTAATGCGTATAGGTTCCAAGAAGTTTTTGGCCTATCGCTGCCAGGGTTGTAACACAAAGCCATTTATTATCCAAGACGATACGTGTTTCTTTTACCACCAATTCTTTGGCGTTGACGCCAGCATTTCGAGATAAATAAAGCAATTAGCGCACTACACCGAAGTGCTGACGGAGAGAATTCCGTAGGCCGCAAGCATTGTAATTTGGTTCAAACGGTTTTAAATATAATTAGGAGCACAGGGGCGTACTGAAAAATTTGTCGAGGCGGAATAACATAACACATTGTATGTAGTTTTGTGTTAATACAGTAATTATTAATTTTCGGTTTGTAATTTGTCATTAAATTGAAGCTTGTGTCATTTTTTTATGTAATTTCTAATTACTGGTATCTAAAATATACGAAAGAGCACAAAAGTAGATGTGTTAAATTATTTAAACTTCTGCGTAATTAGAACAATTCTAAAGTTACTTACATCTGCAAAAGATTTATTTCTTTAAATTAGTATATGTAAAATGTTATCGTTACTATTGCATTTGTAAGAAAACATTTTGATTTTTAAATAGATATCAACGCGTATATTCATTTTAAACATCACTGCTTAGTGCATTATTAATAAAATGTTTCTACCTTTAAAATGATTTTCCGTTCACACGATTCTTCAATGTCCTGCCCGTAATTTTCAAATACAAATAAAGCCCGCCGTACCCAGATCCGCCCAGATCGACTCCCGGCACAACGCGCAGTAGATTTTTAGGGGACACCAACATCAAAGGTACCGACAGTAAGTGACACGACTGGTTAGTTTATAGGCTGTGCTAAAACCGAACATCATTCCCAGCGAAGTGGAACATGCCATCACGAAGCTTGGTAGAAATAAAGCCACCGGCGAGAATGAAATCAGCGGAGAGATGATTAATGCATTGGGGGACAAAGTAATAGAAATATTCACAAAGATATGTAATCTTATATGGAAGACGGGTGAATGGCCGGAAGATTGGACCAAATCTATGTTAATTACCTTTCACAAAAAAGGCTCTACTGGCAAGTGTGACAACTATCGTACTATAGCTCTAATTTCGCACGCAAGCAAAATGATGATAAATATCTTACATGATCGACTGAAAATTTTCCTGGAATGGCAAATTCCAGTGAAGCAAGCGGGATTCGTACGAGGTAAATGCACGAGAGACCAACTACTTAATATTCGACAACTTATAGAAAAATGCAGAGAATTCAATGTGCCTGCATATCTATGTTTTATAGATTATAAGAAGGCCTTTGACAGCGTACGATGGACTATGGGAAATACTAATTGAAATGGGTGTCCCTGAACACCTAGTTTTCCTTGTCAAAAAAACTTTACGATGGAGGTAAAACAAAAATCAGAATAGATAATCATCTGTCAAACTCATTTAAAATAAGCAAAGGGGTCAGACAAAGCTGTATATGATCGCCCTTACTATTTAATATATATGGCGAATACATAATGCGGAAATGCCTGGAATGGGGGCATATCGATCGTGGGCAGGAAAATTATATCCTAGATAGAACACCGTACAAACGCTGCAGTCATAGAAGAAGTGAAAATGCCAACCCGGCTCTCCACGGTGCAAAAAAGAATCCTACAGTACTTTGGACACCTAAGTCGATGTACTAATGATAACCTGGAAAAACTCATTGTACAGGGTAAGATTGAAGGACGCCGTTCAAGAGGAAGATCTCCCAAACGCTGGCTGGACCAGATAGGCGAAATAACCGGTGCCCCTCTTCAACAAAATATTAGAGATGCAGAGGACAGACTATTGTGGAGGAAAGTCATACAAACTACCTCCTAAATCATTTGACACAAGTCACGACTCTTCAGACATGAAGACCCACGACAAGAGAGAGGCAATACCGAATATTATAAATTTAGCCGTAATTCACAACTTTGATTATTACATATCTAATTATAGCAGTAAGTTTATAATCTCGTAAAACACGAAAACCCCTATAAACCCCAATCACGCGTGTTAACAATGTTGAGAATTACACGTTTTGTTTTCAATAAAAAGTACCAAATGTAGTAACGTTCCTAAGCATAAAAACTCGAAAGTTTTAAAATACATTGTTACCCTCATTTTGTAATTTTCCATATAATAGTTGAAATAATTAGTCAGATTTGGCAATTTACATTTATTTCGTAAAAATACAATAATTTTACCTAACTGGTTAGGCAACCTTACTAGCATCAATCTTAAATTCGAACAAGGTACAGTTCTGTGTTTATCAGCATTTTTCGGCTATTTCCTGGCAAGTCTTGCCAGTTTGGATCGCTTCCTTTTGGGGTCCCAGCCTCACGGCTTTGATAGCCGTATTCATTGTTGGAAGAATATGGAGACTTAGTAACCCCTGTTGGAATGTTCCGGAGATTTGTGTTTATATCACCGGCATTCGCTTCGTCACGGACGGATTTGATGGGACGTTCTTTCTTCGCACGCCTGACTGAACGATTTGGCTACTTTACACCGTCAGGTTTGTAGTTGATAGTTGCCTACGGTCTCCTTTCTTTAACGCCGTAATCTATCTGGAAAATTTGTATTTTTAGCCATTTTATTGCACCCTGGAAATGAATTTTTACCTGGATTGGTTCTATTGGTATTGGGGCAATTGGTGCCTACATCGCCTGTCTGCAGTCTGTTTGATGTCCGCTGGTCTCAATGTAAGCCCCCCCCCCCTGCGTGACTCGCTTCGCTGCTGGAAGCCGACGCCTTCTGATCCCTGTGTCTTTGACGCACTAGGCGTTCCGGAGGAGCTGGTGGCTTGAGTTCGACCCTGGCCAGCCGAATCTGATATGACACCATCAAACAGTAGAACTTAATCTCGAAGAATGTTGACCATTTCTTAGAAGAAAACCAGAGAAAGTTTAAGTATTTATATATTGACAGACTTATTTACATGTCTAATTAAAACAACTCTCGCATATCATAGCAACATCTATTTGGAAACTATAAACCTTTCAATGACCAGCTTTAACACTTTCCCTCATTGAATAGATTTATTTTATCAATCCCATCTCTGCACACATTCTCTTAAATTCAGGTCCTGGATGGGTTTGGTCAACACATCTGCTACTTGATTATCTGAACCAATTTTAATTACTTCTATGCTGCCCTCCATGACCAATTCTCTGACAAAGAAGTGTTGAATTCGAATGTGTTTCGTTCTGCGATGAAACTCGGTATTGTGTGAAAGTCGAACAGCAGATTCGTTGTCCACTTTAAGTGATGGAACACACTTTAATTTAGTTAGGTCACTAAACAACCTCGTTAGCCATATGAGCTCTCTAGCTGCTTCACTTGCGGCCACGATGCTTGACGTTGGCTTAACCATGATACAGCGCCTCCAGTATAACAGCAAACTACACCTGAAGTAGAGCGCCCTGTCAACTCATCTCCTCCGTGGTCTGCGTCACTGTAGCCTTCAATCGTTTCTGATACATAATTTGATTTGTATTTGATTCCATATGACATTGTCATTTTTAGATAGCGCATAATACGCTTCACCTTCAACCAATCTGACTTTGTAGGGTTTTCTAGCTTTCTAGATACCACTCCGACGGCATAGGCAATATCAGGCCGCGTACTAACCATCAAGTATGCTAAGGCACCAACTGCCTCTCTGTATGGAAATTTCTCATTTGAATTTTCTACTTTCCCTGAATCTGTACCATCTCTTTGAATTGGTGTTGCAACTGGATTGCATTCACTCATTCCAAAGCGTTCAATGACTTTCTTTGTATAAGCTTCTTGTTTGACTATGACTGAACCATCATCTTCTTGATATATCTCCAGTCCTAAATAGTATGTTGCTGGCTTTGTTGTAACTTCTTTTGCAAATCACATAAGAAATCTTCTGCTAAATTTTGATCTGATGCTGCTACCAGTCCATCGTCAACATATAAGGTTATTAGCAATTTCTTATCGCCTATCATTTTTCTATACAAACATGGATCAGCATCGCTCTGTTTAAAACCAAACTCGATTAATATTTCTGCAAAACAGGCGTTCAGCATCTTGGTGCCTGTTTTAACCCGTACAAACTTTTATTTAGCCTACATACCCTCGATGTACCATCATTAAAACCTTCCGGTTGATGCTTGTAGATCTCTTCTTTAAGTTTACCATGCAGAAACGCTGTCGAGACGTCAAACTGAATCAAAACCAGCTTTTCGCTAGCAGCAACACTCAAAACTGAACGTATTGTTGCCATTCGTGCAACAGGACTAAATGTCTGCTCGTAATCAAACCCCTTTCGTTGTTTGAAGCCTTTAACAACCAACCTCGCCTTGTACCTCTCTATCGAACCATCTGGGTTTGTTTTAATCTTGAAGACCCATTTGCATGGTATCGCCTTTCCTTCTGTAGGTAGCTGTTGAAGTGTCCATGTGTAGTTTTCTTGTAAAGACACCATTTCGTTCTTCATAGTTTCTAACCCTTCATCTTCCTGTTCACTCTCCATCACCTCTTTATATGAAGTAGGAACACATGAAAGAACCTCACTGGCAAGGATTGACATCGCATAATCGTTGAATTTTGCTGGTTGTTGAAGAGTAGATCTATTTCGTAACTGATATGATCTATTAACATCTGCAGATTTAGGTCATCCTCATTGACCATATTTTCTTTCTGAATGATGTCTTCAACTACTTTATTTTCTCCCTCAAATTCAATCGATTCTACATCGTCATTCTGCAGTTGCAGCTCCGTTGTGTTGTCTCCCTCTAATTTTGTAAGTTCAAAGTTCCCATCATTGTGAATCACCTTGAGCTCTTTGTGTCTTTCTAGAGGTCTTTCTTCGAAGACAACATCCCTTGAGCGTATAAGTCGGTGTCCGTTTTTCTCTTCACACCATATACGATAACCGTCATCATTATCGTAACCTATTAGAATGTCCTTGGCGGCTTTCTTATCTAACTTTGTTCTTCTTTGTTTCGGAACATGATAGCATGTACTTCCTATAATTCGTAAATGCTTAATACTTGCTTTCTTTCCAAACCATAACTCATGCGGAGATTTATTTTCATGTCTACTAGCACCCGTTCTATTTAAAATATATGCAGCAGTATTAATTAGTTCTGCCCATAAACCTTGAGGTAGAACTTCATGTGAGTACATCATAGACCTCGCTGCCTCAACTAACGTTCTATTTTCTCGCTCACTACAGCCGTTCTGCTCAGGCGTGTAAGGCATTGTAAGACGCTGTCTAATTCCATGATTCTTCAAAATATCTTTAATATCATTATTATCAAACTCTCCACCATTATCACACAAAATGGTTTTGATAACATGTCCTGCTACTTTAGTTTCAGTAATCATCTGTACCAACTTTTCTTTCACCTCAGACTTCTCCCTCATAAAGTAAACATGTCGATAACTAGAGTAATCATCTTTGAACAATACAAAGTAGCGATATTCTGAAATAGAATACAAGAACGGTCCACAAACGACTGAATGCAGAAGCTCCCCTGGTTGAGTAGCTCTTTCCCTAGTTCCAAATTTCAATCTTTGCGCTTTCCCATAAACGTAACCTTCACAAATATCTTGATCCAAAGACAACTTCAGTCCCAGCTCTCTTTCTACTACAGGTTTGACGTGTCTTTTATTTTGGTGAGCTAATCTTTCGTGATATAGCTGCATTAGATTTGTTGCAGTCATCGCATATACTCGAACATCTGGTAAAACGTTTTTGGATTCCAATTTATATAGTCCTCCATTACGACTACGCTTGCCAACAAGTCTTACTTTACTGTAAAGTATTGCAACCCTTAGGTTAGGGGCTGCAACCCTTTTGGTAGTCTTAGGGGTAGTTTCCCTCTTAGACCACAAAGTTACGCTTCTTCGGAGGTTAACTCGATCGCTAAACCCTGCTCTTAATTTAGGGGTTATAAAGCCTACTTTTAATAAAATAAAACGCCAAAGAATATTATAACACTATATTGGAAAACAAGTATCAATTTTGCCCAATTACACTGGTATTTCGCCCAAGCGGCTATATGCTTAAGTTGCTATAGTTTCGTAATATAATTGCTCAGAATTACGCTTAAAGTTTATGACATTAAAATTGTTTTGGAAGGAAAGAATAAATCTAGCGACGGCCCTTTGAGTTGTTTAATATAAAATAACAACAATTAAGTCTGACCTGTTACTCCTGCGCTGTGGTTACTGCCCCTCGATTTGATTATTATTTATTTTAAACGGCGCGACAGATGTTTAGTTATGAATTAATTTGAGTTCGGCTAACATTGATTGGAGTCCTAGGGTTCCCTTTTGCACCTGGAATTTCTTAAGGTTGGGCACTACCCTACACTTTAGTTTTAGATCGAAAAGATGTAATTTTGATTTAGTTAGAATTTGCACCGAAAAATGTTATCGACGGGTTAATTTATTACTCGAAACCGGGAAGCCAACTGCCCTCGCGGTTTGCGTTCCCTCCCAGGTAATTTTCTATCGTGGGGGGCCGTATGTTTCTCGGGCTTCCCCGTTTTGTCCAACTAGCATTTTGACTTGTACTTTGCGTGCCCTGAGAATTGCGAATTTGGCATATCCCACACGGGTTTGCGCTATGTGTCAAATCGGCATTCTCTATTCTCAGAAATCTTTTATCTTTATGAGCATCGGATGTAATTCAATCGTTTTTTCTGACTACGACAAATGTAGCTTTCCATTCTTGGTAATTGAACTTTCGCGTCCGCTATATTTGTAATTTACGCAGGGGCGGCTTTGATTTATTATTTTCTTCTGACAACTTACAATTTATAAGTCTTATAATTATAACGCAATTTCTTACGGGTTGTTACACTACTCCCGGCTTTTTAAAAGTAGGCATGTCCTTATGGACATGTCTGCTTTTCTTAACAAAAACCCTTGACTTGTAAGTGAAATTAAATGTTACTGCTGATTTAATTGACTCATTTTCCTTGCTTTATTTCCCTAAAGTGTCTTTATGCCTCATACCGTGTTTTGCGCTCACTTGTTTTTATTGCTCTGCTTTGTGACGCCGTTGACTTCGCACTTCACTCATTTTTATTGTGATATGTCCACTAATTTTGTTTTAATACTCTGCTTTTGAAACACTCCCGCACTTCGCGTTTCACAGCTATGTTGACGTAGAGTGTCATCCTTCGGCTGCGGGCTGCTGGTTTTCGGCTCGGTCTTCTTTCTTCTGATAATTGGTTTACCTCCTCCTCTGCATTATTCTATTTTTCTATCCTTTTCATTCGTGTTGTCGCCTTTATAAATTTTTATTTTATTATTCGCACCTCTTCTTTGTATTTATTTCGGGCTTCATTATTACTATTTATTATTTATTTGTATTGACTATTTATTTATTAATATTATATTATTATTCCTATATCTTCGTCTTCATATTTATTTATGATTGTGTTTGGAATTTATTTCCAATGGTAAAGGAAAAGGAAGGTGCACCAGAGGCTATTGTTGCAGGCATGACGGCCTCCAGAGTAAAGGATAATTAAGGGTTGGAAAACTGTATAAGTGACTGATTTTATTTAATGTTGAGGTGAAAATGATATCTTCCTTCTTCGATTACTAAGGTTTGAATCGTTGTTTTATTTATTTGCGATATTACTTCTGCTTTCCCATGGTACATTAGCTGATTCCTCTGTCATAGGCGGTGTCCTTGTAGTAATCCCGTAGAATTTCTTCATTACTGGAATTTACGCAATGACTGTGGTATATTCGCATAAAATTTCTGAATTTAAGCTAATTTACTTTTCTTTCCATTTTACTGTAGCATAATATTTCTTTGTATTCCTTTTTATTGCTGCAGTTACTATAACTTTTGACTAAGATTGATCGTCTTCATTGTGCGATCCTCATTCGCATTTGGCGTCTTCGGTTACTTCACCTACTACGCTTCCTATTGCTGTAGTTTTACCATTAATTTATATTTTTCGTATTACTTCATTATAAATTCTTATACTTTCATATCTATGTACGCTTCATTATTCTTCCTGTCCTGGTGTCTTAATAACGGTTCGCTGACCTTCGGCTACCCTTGAGGACCTTAAATGCATCCCACATAGGTACTTTCCTGGTGCCTTAATAGCGGTTCTCTGACCTTCGGCTACCTTTAAGGAACTTTGATGCATCCCATACTGGGTTATATTTCGTGTAACCTCTACCAAAAATGCGTAAACTTTATATTGCTTAAATTCATTCCTTTGTATGATTTGAACCTTCATTGATTTTTCCTTGTAGTCCTGCTGTGGATTTGGGCAATCGGCTATGTCCTGGCTGGATACTGATGTTTGTTCCTTTGTACGTTATAATCGCGAACTTGTACGCGCACTATTCACTTGGTATTAGTGTTAACAACGGTATGAGCATTTTTGTTAACTTAACCGTAATCTGAATTTTGTATAAGTAATTTTTCTAATTACCAAATTAAATCTTATTAGTTATAATCAATTCTTGGATTTAATCCTTAACCTTGAAACTCTAATGAGAAACATAAAACAAGTTGATAATCATTGAAAAAAAAATTTAAAAAATTATTCATATGTTATATTGAAAATTAAAATTGGTTTCTATTTGCCTAAGCAACCGTTTCTCTTTTTAGCTTCGCATTCATATTATTAGTGCCAAAAGATTAATTTGCAAAGATTATCACTTAATTATAAATTTCATAAATCTTAGTTAAAATCATATTTGTCATTTAAACGATTCCCACTGAAACTCAAATGAGAAACACAAGTGTTTGATCCTTGAAGAGAAAAAAAATATTCATATATTACAATGAAAATTAAAATTATTTATATTTGATAAACTACCTGTTTCTCCTTTTAGCTTCGCTGTTTATTATTAGTAATAAAGTAATTATGTTTAAAAATGTTTTAAATGATTATTTCCCATTATTCTATTTCCTTGTTATTCCTATTGCATTAGTAAGCTTTAAAACTATTATTATTCCTACTTAAGATTAATTCCCATTATTTATTTTTCCTTACGTACCCTGATATTTACTTTTAAAAATATTGTTAGTATTTGTTAATTGTTTTGGTACCGAATAAGAAAATTGTTTTAATATTATCGTATTAATGCTTTTTACTAACTTGACCTTGAAATTTTTTTTACCATAGACAGTGTTTATTTATTTTTATTGCATCATTGTTAACGATCTGAGGTACTAACATCGTACTTTATATTTATTTATTACTTTATGCTTTTTCTTATTTGTTCCTTATTTTTGGACGTCTATTGGTCGCCTTTTACGACCCGCTAGACTCCTAAGCGGTGGAAATATTCTAAACCCCGTTTTCCACACAGGGAATAAAATTTCTGGTGCCTTTTAGTCTTTAACGGTCGGATCTCTTACGGATCCTGGATGACTGGCGTAGTCCGCCTTGATTAACAGATCCTAAATTTTGCCAATCGTCGATGGCTTGTTGATTTTGAGAAACTAGATTTCTGGTTTGTCAATTTACCTCTAATCTCCAGTTTCTCTTTTTCTTTTCTTTGTCTAACCTGTCTTGTATTTCCCTACACTGGTCTAACCCTTGTAATAATCTTAAGCTCACATCTTTAGGTGTAGGATTGTCGAAGTTTTCTTCGTCGCTACTTACCTCTGACTCGCTTATCTCCCAGTCGTTTAACGGATTATTAATTTCCTCGTCCGGAGAAAATTGTACGGAATTTGGTCGAATTTCTAAAATTTTATCTGTGTTAAAGCCTTTGCATAACTTTAACCTATTAACGTGCACCACTTGTTCTTTATTTTTATATAATTCTTTAATTTTGAAAGTTACTGGGCCTTTTTGTTCTATAATTCTAAAAGGTCCTATCCAAGGTTTCATTAACTTTTTTGATAATCCTATTTTTGACGTAAGATCGTATAAATACACCAAATCTCCTATTTGTAATTTAACTTCTTTTGTTTTCTTATTATATTGAACTTCCCTTTGTTTTGTTGCTTTCATTAAATTTTCTTTTACTAAGTTAAAGGTAACATTTAATTTTGTCATTAATTCTGACACATAATTTTCGTCTGCATTGTATTTCACTGATTGTGGTTTTAAAATGTCATCCATTGGTAATTCAGGGTCTCGGCCATGTATTAAAAAGTATGGCGAGAAGCCTGTGGATGAATGAGTCCAAAAATTGTGTGCCATTTGAAAATATGGGATCCATTCGTCCCAATCTTGTTGACCTTTTTGATTAATGTGCATAGCCAAAAAGTCTTTTAAAACTCGATGTATGCGTTCAATGGCGCCATTACTAGCCGCATGATACGCTGTTGTTTGTGAATGATTTATTCCTAAAAATGTTAGAAGTTATTTCATTACTTGAGATAAAAAGTTTGTGCCTCTATCTGAAATTAATTTTTGCATTGTGCCGTGACGTGCTATTACTTTAGTGAATAGGGCTTTCGCTACTGTGGTAGCTTTTTGATCCTGAATCGGAATGATTTCAATATATTTAGAAAAGTGATCTATAAACGTTAGTAAATATTTGTTTCCATTGAATGAACTGACAAAAGGACATGTAATGTCCATAGAACAACGTTCAAATGGTTTTGAAATTGCGGCAAAATTTTGAATAGGTGCGGGTTTTAGCACTTGCTCACGTAGTCAATAATTTGTTGATTCATATTTGGCCAAAAACATCTGGTTTTAATATTCGAAATTGTTTTTTGTTGACCTTGGTGACCAAAAATGGGTAAATCGTGAAAATCGTGAATAACCTTTCTTATAAATGATTTTGGAATTACTAAACAATCCGTATTTCCCATACTTTTATACAATAACCCTTCGATGTCTATGTAAAAGTTTGAATTTTCGGCATCGTTATTGATTTGCTCCCTGGCACTTTGGCAAAAAGTGTCCTTTTCTTGTTCTTTTTTAATTAGTTCTCTATCCCAAACTGGAGTTAATTCTGATTCCGTTGGATTGATTATATTTACTGTAATGTTATTTGGGTTTAGTTTATAAATTATGACTGTGATTGGCGTGTAATAAAAAATGTATTTGATCATTTCGTATACTATATCCCATTTTAATTTGTCGAGTCCACATGCTATTTGTGGCATAGCTAAAAATTTATCCCCATTTTCAATTACGCAATTCCTTAAATTTATTAGAGTGTGCCATAACGTTTTATACGTTGGCTTCGTAAAATGCTTAGATTTTGTGACTAGATAATAAATGTTTCTTTCTGGTAGTTTTAACGTTGCGACTTCACCTATTAATTTATTTTGATTCTGCAATTCGGTAATTGACCCAAAAATATTTTTGAATTCTAAAGCAATGCCTTTGCTCATTTCCCAATTTTGAGATACGCAGTGTGCTAGCGCATAATGTTCCGGACAAGTGAATAGGTTCCCTTCTTTTTCCGTGACATTTTCACTTAATATTTTATAGTTTTTGTTTACTTCCAAAAATTCTTCAAACGTTAAAATGCATTGACTTTGTTCGTTATGTTTTACCTCAATACAATTTTCTTCATAAACTCTACTTAATGCGTCTGCATTTCCGTGTTGCTTACCTGGCCTATGCATAATTTCAAAATTATATTCGCCTAATAGTAAGGACCATTTAGCTAATCTCGAATTTTGATGGTTTGCCGTTAAAAGCCATTTCAAGGGTCTATGATCCGTAATTAAAGTGAATTTTCTACCATATAAGTAGCATCGAAATTGTTTTATTCCAAAAATTGCTGCAAGCAGTTCTTTTTCTGAAACTGTATAATTTTTTTCTGCTTTATTGAATGATTTACTCGCAAAAGCTATCGGTTTTTCGAAACCGTCGTGATCTTGACTTAAAATTGCTCCCATGCCTGAATTACTGGCATCGGTTGCTAAAATAAAAGGTTTTGAAAAGTCTGGATAAGCTAAAATACTGTCTGAAGTGATTGCATTTTTTAATTTGTTAAAGGCTGCTAGTGCCTCTTTTCCTAATTGAAATTTTACATCCTTTTTCGTTAAATTAGTTAGTGGTGCTGAAATGTGAGCAAAATTTGGTATAAATTTTCTGTACCATCCTGCTAAACCTAAAAATTCTCTAATATTTTTAACTGATTTTGGTAATGGAAAGTTTTTAACTGCTTCAATTTTTTCTGGATCCGGTCTAATCCCTTTTTGCGTAATTTTATGACCTAAGTATTTAACTTCGGTTGTCAAAAATTTACATTTATCTGGTTTTAGTTTTATATTGGCCTCACGTAACCTATCGAATACTACACTTAGTTTTTGTATGTGGTCTTCTACTCCTAGGGAATTATGTACCAAAATGTCGTCTAAATATACCCAGCAAGTGTTCCCTGTTAAACCTGCTAATGTGAACGAAATGAACCTTTGAAAGGTCATGGGAGAATTCGACAAGCCGAACGGAAGTCGTAAAAATTCATAATGGGAGTCAGGTGTTGAAAATCCTGTATATTGGATGCTATTCTCTTCCATTTCGATTTGGTGATAAGCTGAAGTTACATCAAAAACGCTAAATAAAGTTGAATTTGCCAAATAATCCGTCGCATCCTGTAGTAATGGTAGTGGATATACGTCGTTCTTCGTTACAGCATTTAGGGCCCTGTAGTCCACGCACATCCTTACTTTGTCTTCTCCATTGGGTTGTTTTTTCACGATTAAAATGACTGGTGCACTCCATGGTGAGCTTGATGGCCTAATAATTTTTGCTTCTAACAACCTATCACGTTGTGCGCTGTGGTTAGATTTACTCCGTCCGAGAAGATGTCGCTGTAGCGCGCTATTAATTCGCAGATTAATCCTTTTGGGTATTCTTCTAAGTGTTCTAAGTTGAAATTTCCCATAATCCAATCTTCTTGGTATTTATGAATTGCTGTAACTGGATATTTTTTTGCATTTGCCTTTTTTTCTATGATATTGAAATTTTCTTCCGCTTTTGCCACTGTAGTATTTTTCCTTAAAATTTCTTCCTTATTATTTAGGTTGACCAGTTTTATTGTTAACCATTCCTTATTTTTCGTTCGAGTTCTTGCTGCAAATACACCGTTTATTCCTGTAGGTGTAGGTTCTAGCAGAATTTGTTGCTTTTTAATATTTTTGAAATTCATATTTTTGGTTTCGCAATTTATTTCGGCACGGGGGGGTAGTATTAAATCTTCTACTAATTTTATTTCGTATTGCTTCGTGTTCTCCAAATTCTTGACTTCTGGGATTTCGTCTTCTTTGTTTTCTTCGTATAATTTTTGTTTCTTCGATACACAAGCTTTTTCACTTACCAAATTTACCTGTTCCTTTTTATTACTTCCTTGGAATTCTTCTTTGTTTTTCGTTACCTTTGTACTTACCATATTTAGGTTTACTTCCTTCTTTTTCTTAGCTTCTTCTTTGGGATCCCTCTGTAATTTTGCTTCCTTTACTTTATTTTCGTATTCTTGCTGCAGGTCCAGAGCTTTGTTTTCTCTGTATATACGTTGCCTTTCCATGAAATTTGTGTGGAAGTCTTCATTTTCTACTTCATCTTCACTTAATTCTCCAACACTGTGGATAAAAATATTGCCTACTTCTCTGGCATTTCCATTTGTCTGCTTTCTTCTAGCATTTTTATTTATGTGAACCGCGGCTTCACTACTGGACTTTTTCTCCAGTTCTTTGTCACATTTTCCTGTGACTTTTTCAGCGTTCATTCCAATATCCTCCTCGTATGCTGAAGAGTTTAAGATAGCGTCTAGGTGATCAGCCTGTATGACATCCATCTTTTTATTGGTTTTACTTGCCTTCTTCCTCCTTACTGCTTCTCTAGTTGTGGATCCTGGATTAGGTTCCCTTACAGCTTTTTCTTGAGAGTCCCCTTTGGATTGTGTCGCTCCGCCTCCTGGACTATCCACGAGCGAGCAATGTTGCTAAGTGCAACCTCCGTCTCGAACCTCTTTCGGTGGTTGAGACCCACAATTTCCAACTTTAGCTTCTGTGGGTATTCAGTCGTTTTTCCCTTCTACCTGGGGTGACTGGAATCCCTGAAATTTCTTCAATTTTTGTACCTGCCAGCTATTTTCCCTTAGTTTTCTTTCTTCTAAAATAATTGCGTTGTCTTCTTCTTGTATATCGATATTTTTCCTAATTAATCCCTCCTCCGTACCTATTTCGTTATTCCTCACGTTGTACCCCTTATTTAAATTGTTCCACTCTAGTTCGGATTGGCGTAAAATTGGTAACTGCCTGCCCCATACTTTTAGGGTGCAGTTGTAATAATTTATAACCGCTTTATTTTTAATTAGCAATCGCGACCTAAAATTCCTGCTGTACTAACACCCAATTCATCCCTGCATATTATAACTTTAAAATTTTGTGTTATATCCCTTGGCCAAAGGCTAAATTTGACTTGTGAAGTTCCTAATGCCTTTACTGCAGGTCCTGAAATTCCTAGCAAATAAATGTCATCTTCTAAAATAATATTGCAATTGTTGACAAATTTTTCTTTTAACATTGTTACTGCAGATCCATTATCCAATAGTAATGGCGTGTATATACCGTTTATTAATAAATTTACTATGCAAGGTGTGTCTTGCGAATTTTTAATTCCTAAATTAGGGATGAAGTAGGTGTTGTTTGCCTGAATTTTTTGTTTTACAATTTTGCCTGGCATCCGTTTTGGGGTTGCAAACGAAGCCCTGCCATGTTTAAATTACTGACTGTATTTACATTATTTCGAGATCTTCCCTGGTCTCGCCTATTAAAATTTCCTTGGTGATTCCTTGCGTTGGCCGTCGCATTGAAATTTCTAGTAGTGTTCGCGCCATTCCCATAAAATTTTGATATATGTTGCCTACTATTATAATTTGCTTGTCCCTTATTGTGCGTGCCTCTATAGTGTTGAAAGTTATTCTGTTGTTGCGAGTTCCTTCCCATGTTATTTCCCGTGTAATTGTTATAAGGGGTTTGCTGCCGCCCTGTCATTTGATTTTAGTATTAACCCCGCCTTGCGGCTTATAAAAATTGCGTTCCCTTTTATTGTTAAGATTCGTTTGACCGCCTAAGTTATTGTTAACATATCCCTGATACCTGTGAAATTTTTCCGACCTAACATTAGGATTTGCATTATTTTGTGCCTTGTAAAAATTTGGCTGGTTCCGCCCTGTGCTAAACCTGAAGTCGTTGTTTCTTGTTTGGTGATGTTGCCTAAACTTCAAATAGCAATTTTGTGCTATGTGATTATTACGACCGCAATTAAAACAAGTTCTGCTTTGTGTTGCGCGCATTGTAAAAACTGTATTATTATTATATTTATTTATAAACATTTTGTCTGATAATTCAATTGAATGGCAAATTGTTCCGCTTTGTCCAAATCTACGTTCTCGGTTCGCATTAATAGCGGACCCAGTTGTTTCAAAATGTTTTTGTGTACCCCTGTTCGAAATTGATTCAAAAGTAATTCTCCGTTTTTCTTCCTTAAACCCGGCTTTTCACTGTCCGTTGCATGTTTTAAATCGTCTGTTAAAATTTCTGTGCCTAACGTTTTTAATCGCAACACATAATTAGCTATTGATTCGTCGTATTTTTGATAACATTTACCCAGCCGTATGAGCGCTTCGCCCGGTATTTTCGCTGGTGTAAACTTGCCTATTAGTTTTTCCTTTAACTCATTATAACTCAACTGTCGAGGTCTTGGTTGGTTCTAAAATAACTATAAGCATCCCCCTGTTAACCTATATTTCAATATGTTTAATTTTGTACTATCCGACCAATTGTCTAGAATGCCTCGTGGGTCTAATTTTTCAAAATATTGCCTAACGTTATTTTTGCCACTAAAATTTTCCACGGTAGACGCAATCATACCTAGCGTCACAAATGGTTGTAATGTTGCTTGATTACCCGACGGCAATTCCGTGGCTGTTGCGTGGCGATACCATTTTATTTTAATTTACGACTTAAAATGCTTAATAAAAAAAAATGTAGCCCTTCTACCTATTTACTTTTTAATATGCGAAAGTTTTAGCTAAATGTTAACCAATTATTTAAAATTTGTACGTATATGCACCTATGTGTGAAATTTCCCACTACTGTAAACTGTGAACTTATTTTTCGGTTAGAATATATAAAATGATTGTCTTTCTGAATCACTAAGTTGTTAATTTTGTCTTATATTGACACCCATAAAAGTTTTGTTTAATTATTTATGTGACACTTATGTGTGCCACCCTTAGCAAAGCTTTAAACGATATTTAATTTGCGAAAATGATGCCGGACTTGTATTTATTGTGAATCTTATCCCCTATTGTTGAAGTTTATTTGCAGAAAAATTGTTTATGCTTCTTAAAATTTTTATATTTTGTTACGGTATTAATTCATCATATCGACATAGGTCGTATTGATTGTTCAAAAACGGGTACAAACTACAGGGTTCGCCGGCTTTACTAAAAAGAACACAGATCTTAATGTGCTGGAGCAGATTTTGTTGCTCCGGTTACTCGCACTTAACTCAGTCGGGAAGGCGTGGTTCGAAAGCTCAAAGAAAAACCGGCGGCACTTACCCTGATGGATTGCTTAACAGAAAAAGAAATGCCTGAGCGCCACTTGGTTCTGATTAGGGGTGGCTGACGTGTCTAGAACCAAGAACAATACACGTAGCCTATGTAGAAGTCCTCCAAGTACGTTGCTGAACACCTCCGCTTGTTGTTCACCAAGCCTCCTCCGAGTAGCCGGGTGACCTTGTCGTTAAATCACTTACCTTCAAGGCCACCGTCACTAAAGAATAACAAAAGAACACTGAATGGCCCAGGGCTTGGGGCTTGCTTATCAAAAAGGCGTACTTTCAGCTTTACATTGCAAATTACACTCGGCCTTTGCCACACTGGATTAATTAATGACCCAGAAGGGGTTCAGAACTCAACAAATAATCAAATTGACTTCAATGGGTTTATTATTTAAAGAATTAGAGTTTACACAAATCTTTACATTGATAATAATCACCCGGAGATGAATTCAAGCTTAATAAAAAGAAAAGACACACCCTACATGAATATAACACCCTACATGAATATAAAAGGGGCTCCCACGCAAAGTTACCTTATGGTCTAAATATGTGGTTACACAACGGACAAAACGAAATAGATAACAAGGGTGAAGCCCCTGGTTAACAACAATCAAATCAAAACATAAGCTTAAGCTTTAAGTGAACGGGCGCAATATTTACGAACTCCCGGAAAACACATAACAAATATAGTCGCAACTTAAATCAGGCACAAGAACACAATTGGAGTAATACATAGCTCCTACCTGATAGCTGTAAGCACGTTATTTGGGGTTGGCGATAGTTACGAACTCCGCCTCGGCGAGGGCCGGTGAGACGTTGCAGAGGTGTAGCGGGCTCCCCAAATGGGAACGAAAGGGTTGTACAGGGGCCAATTCGGTACGGAAGGCCAGAGGGTCGGTTTACCCCACGAAGAAGGATGGCAGCCAGCGGCGGGTGACGGGTAACTTCGAACTTTAACACGGCTTCACAGAATTCGCAACAGATTTGCCGAAACTTTTCCACTGATATGAAAAGTATTGTAGGCTTATGAGGACACCTTTGTTGAATGTGCAAAAGGGTGCAACTTGCTTTTCCACTCCTTGCTGGAGGGCAAAAGCCGATAGAAGGCGCCTCGCCAATAATTTGACCCCGCTTAACGAAACATCGCCCTTAGCCCGCGCTACCGAAAACTTTGAGTTGCAGTCAACCAACCATTATCGGGGTCTAAGCTGAACTCCAAATCAAAATTTAATTACTTGAAGATCACAAAGTTCACATAACGTGGACACGAAACTACACTGCGTTCACAGAAAGTTCCCCGGACCGCAGCACGCGGCCCGGGGGGGCGACAAAACTTGCACGTTAGTTGTGGTTCACAGCTCGATGCCAATTAATTCAGGAACGCGCGGTAAAAACGATGGTCACCCCCGCGCAGAATGATCTCATTCCTTCAGAACAAAGAACCTGCCAGCTTTGCAAAAGAAACAAGGAACAATTAACACGAACAAATCTAGAACCTTCGACAACCTAATCAGCGCTTTCAGCGAGCGAGGGGAGCAATTCAAGAAGCTAAGAAAAGGTATCATTTTACAATCTAATTTCCAGGAATGAAACTTCACGTCGGCCTTGTGCAGGCGCTCGGTTCCTGCATTAAAGAATGAATTCACGGACCCAATTCGGCAAATGCAACATAAACGGTGATATTTATAATATAGTTTCGAGGAAAGAAATCTTACTATGGCCTTGCGCCAGCGTTCAAGAATTGGTTACTTAAGAAAACAAATACGAAGCGCAAGCATTTCAATGCCCGCCGGAACAAATTCGAATGTAACTAGTACAGGGCCGTAATCAGTAAGAATTCGGGCGACAAATAAACGTAATTTTGAGCAAAACGAAAGAGGTCGAAAATGATCTAACACCCCCCTTACTAGAGGTCAATTTCTTAAATTGATCCTTAAGACGACCGAGAGAGTTGCTAGAAGATTCGCTTAACTTAAGGGTGCGGATTGAGATAGCCGTCACTACTCAGGATCCCAATCACGCGATCACGGATAGCGTCAAAACAAAAGAGTGCGAAGAGAGAAGAGTTATAAAAGACCGGTTACGCCGGTGGAAAATACGAAAACTTCAATAATAAATGTCAAATCCGGGAAAAGTCAAACTCGGAAAAATGTCACTAATGCGGTATTGTCAAAATCGGGAAAACGTCTTACGCCCGAGCACAATTCCGTCCAACCGACCAAGGGAACTCGGGGAGTATTTGTAAGGACTACAAACACATAAAAAAAGAAAGAAGAAGAAGTCCATAGTCTAACCCCAAAGGTAAATCTGAAGAGGGCACGCTGCGCGTCACGGGATCAGCGCATTGTGTAAATCCCACAGCAGGAACACCAACAGGGAAAGAAAGGACAAAAGGTTGTGACAGAAATTGTCAAAAATGGTCAATGATCGGGAGTAATATAAAAGAAAACTAAGTCCACCGAAATCCTCAATCGATGACGATGCCGAAAGCCAAGTCGTCTATGAATTCGCAAAATGCGAGACCGAAAATGACTCCGACACCGAACACCAAAAGAAAATCCGGAAAAACAAAGTCTCCAACAAATGTCAACATAGTATTTACTAACGAAACAACATGTGAACGGCCGTGCACTGCCGTCACACGAAGCTCAAAAGCTTTGTCCCTCTCAGAATCCACGGAGCAGGAACACGAAACATGACCTAAAGCCATCAAAAGTCTTCAACGAAAAAGTCTTTCCCACAGGGCAAAGACACCTACAGTGACAACCTAAAGTCATCAACACAAAATTCGGTAGGTGACGACAGATCGTCAATAAACAACGGAACGATGGAGTCTCGATCGAAAAAGAATTATTCCAGGCTTCGGAATGGCACAGTGTAACCAGAATCTGCAAAGATGCAACGCTCTCATACTACATGAGAACACAAGCGGGATTACTTAAGCGGCGTCTTCAAACAGATGTGCAATAAAGCAGAATTTGCCCCACCTCAACCTTCAGAGCGTGGACAGCAGCGGTACAAAACGCCAATCCCAAGAAAATTTTACGCTGGCCTAGAAGTCACTAAAACAAAACAACAACAGGTGACTAAATCGCAACATACTCCAACACGGTAAACTACTAAGTCAATAAACGAAAAACGTACGACAAAAAGTGTACAAGACACTACGACAAATGTTGATGCACGCGATGAAATCAGCAAACGAAGTTGGGCGATACACGATAAAAATGAGAACGAACTAGAAGTCAAACAAAAAAAATACTACGCCAATCCAACTAAGATGGTTTGAGAGACCTTAAAAATTCGCATACGCGGATCTCACAAATACACCAACACAGACCACATCCTAACAACGGACCAATAAAGAATAAAGAAAACGAAATGTTCCAACTCGTTAACGAACAACAACGCGGCACCCCATCAAAGGATAACAACAAAAAAGTCAACATCGGTAATCTAAATGCGTTAATGTCGATAAACTTTACTAACTTCAACTTGAATTCGGAATAGCACAATAGAATTTCACATTAGCTGAAGGCTAAACACAATCAACAATAAACAAATTCAAAAAAAGTTCGCTACCTTTCAAAAATTTCAGAGTTTTTACGAAAAAGACTAAAAAACACGGTTTACTTAATGATCCATACTAAAAGAAACGATTAACACCAAAAGAATGGCTTCAAAATGTGCCTTAGCACGAAAAAGAAAATATTGAAATGTTAAACACAAAAAAACACAAAAATCCCGCGAAAAATCCCGGGAAAAACAATGCTTGGTCTATCAAAGGGATAGCAAGGAACTCATTTAATAAAAGAAAACATATAGGATACGCGTCCTGATATGAAAAAAACACGTTTCAAAATTTCAAAGTCTTAAAAAGTCAAGTTTTCATGCAAAATACTGGAAAAAACTATATGACGTTAATGCCAAACACTAAAATGAAGCTGTATGACAAGAAAAGAAACACAAAAACAATGCCCTAAGGGCGTTATCGACAAAAACAATGCCACACGTTGGGATAGCCAGTTTATCTGTTACGGTATTAATTCATCATATCGACATAGGTCGTATTGATTGTTCAAAAACGGGTACAAACTACAGGGTTCGCCGGCTTTACTAAAAAGAACACATATCTTAATGTGCTGGAGCAGATTTTGTTGCTCCGGTTACTCGCACTTAACTCAGTCGGGAAGGCGTGGTTCGAAAGCTCAAAGAAAAAGCGGCGGCACTTACCCCGATGGATTGCTTACCAGAAAAAGAAATGCCTGAGCGCCAGTTGGTTCTGATTAGGGGTGGCTGACGTGTCTAGAACCAAGAACAATACACGTAGCCTATGTAGAAGTCCTCCAAGTACGTTGCTGAACACCTCCGCTTGTTGTTCACCAAGCCTCCTCCGAGTAGCCGGGTGACCTTGTCGTTAAATCACTTACCTTCAAGGCCACCGTCACTAAAGAATAACAAAAGAACACTGAATGGCCCAGGGCTTGAGGCTTGCTTATCAAAAAGGCGTACTTTCAGCTTTACATTGCAAATTACACTCGGCCTTTGCCACACTGGATTAATTAATGACCCAGAAGGGGTTCAGAACTCAACAAATAATCAAATTGACTTCAATGGGTTTATTATATAAAGAATTAAAGTTTACACAAATCTTTACATTGATAATAATCACCCGGAGGTGAATTCAAGCTTAATAAAAAGAAAAGACACACCCTACATGAATATAACACCCTACATGAATATAAAAGGGGCTCCCACGCAAAGTTACCTTATGGTCTAAATATGTGGTTACACAACGGACAAAACGAAATAGATAACAGGGGTGAAGCCCCTGGTTAACAACAAGCAAATCAAAACATAAGCTTAAGCTTTAAGTGAACGGGCGCAATATTTACGAACTCCCGGAAAACACATAACAAATATAGTCGCAACTTAAATCAGGCATAAGAACACAATTGGAGTAATACATAGCTCCTACCTGATAGCTGTAAGCACGTTATTTGGGGTTGGCGATAGTTACGAACACCGCCTCGGCGAGGGCCGGTGAGACGTTGCAGAGGTGTAGCGGGCTCCCCAAATGGGAACGAAAGGGTTGTACAGGGGCCAATTCGGTACGGAAGGCCAGAGGGTCGGTTTACCCCACGAAGAAGGATGGCAGCCAGCGGCGGGCGACGGGTAACTTCGAACTTTAACACGGCTTCACAGAATTCGCAACAGATTTGCCGAAACTTTTCCACTGATATGAAAAGTATTGTAGGCTTATGAGGACACCTTTGTTGAATGTGCAAAAGGGTGCAACTTGCTTTTCCACTCCTTGCTGGAGGGCAAAAGCCGATAGAAGGCGCCTCGCCAATAATTTGACCCCGCTTAACGAAACATCGCCCTTAGCCCGCGCTACCGAAAACTTTGAGTTGCAGTCAACCAACCATTATCGGGGTCTAAGCTGAACTCCAAATCAAAATTTAATTACTTGAAGATCACAAAGTTCACATAACGTGGACACAAAACTACACTGCGTTCACAGAAAGTACCCCGGACCGCAGCACGCGGCCCGGGGGGCGACAAAACTTGCACGTTAGTTGTGGTTCACAGCTCGATGCCAATTAATTCAGGAACGCGCGGTAAAAACGATGGTCACCCTCGCGCAGAATGATCTCATTCCTTCAGAACAAAGAACCTGCCAGCTTTGCAAAAGAAACAAGGAACAATTAACACGAACAACTCTAGAACCTTCGACAACCTAATCAGCGCTTTCAGCGAGCGAGGGGCGCAATTCAAGAAGCTAAGAAAAGGTATCATTTTACAATCTAATTTCCAGGAATGAAACTTCACGTCGGCCTTGTGCAGGCGCTCGGTTCCTGCATTAAAGAATGAATTCACGGACCCAATTCGGCAAATGCAACATAAACGGTGATATTTATAATATAGTTTCGAGGAAAGAAATCTTACTATGGCCTTGCGCCAGCGTTCAAGAATTGGTTACTTAAGAAAACAAATACGAAGCGCAAGCATTTCAATGCCCGCCGGAACAAATTCGAATGTAACTAGTACAGGGCCGTAATCAGTAAGAATTCGGGCGACAAATAAACGTAATTTTGAGCAAAACGAAAGAGGTCGAAAATGTTCTAACAATTTGCCTACCAATTGTTTGCACAGTATCGGAGAATTTATATTTGTTGCTAATTTTAGAGCGTTCGAATTGTTTTAATTACTAGTGCACCGTTGAATTCCAATTGTTGCTTGTTGTACACAGAAACTTACCAATATTTGTTGTTCCTAGAGGACAAACGTAGAAAAACACAACAAATCGCACAAAAATAAAATTATTTACATTTCCTAAAAGCGTAAAAATTGTTAAAAGCACATTAATTTGCGGGCCTTCGCTGTGATCCTTCCGGAATGTACTTCCCTTCACTTGAATAATTCCTTATGGAAGTTGTAGCATTTAATTTAACACGCTGTGATTGATTTGCTGCCAAATTTTTGCAACCTATGATTTCCCTGCGTATTACCGACCGATAAAATTTCTTGCAAAACTCCTTCGTGCTGAAATTTCCACTAGGGGTTGTTTATACGTTAGGGAGATGAAATCCGAAAGTAACTCTTGTTCTCTGCCGCCCGATTGAGGGTTGGCAGATGTAAATTAGGTGTTGAAATTTTTATAAAAGTGAAAAAATTTATTCTAAGTTTTTAAGGGTGTATTTTCGGCCTTCCTGAAGGTGCAAGGGTTGAACAACCGAGTTAAAGGGGTCTGCTGCCACCAATGTAAAGTATTGCAACCCTTAGGTTAGGGGCTGCAACCCTTTTGGTAGTCTTAGGGGTAGTTTTCCCTCTTAGACCACAAAGTTACGTTTCTTCGGAGGTTAACTCGATCGCTGAACCCTGCTCTTAATTTAGGGGTTATAAAGCCTACTTTTAATCAAATAAAACGCCAAAGAATATTATAACACTATATTGGAAAACAAGTATCAATTTTGCCCAATTACACTGGTATTTCGCCCAAGCGGCTATATGCTTAAGTTGCTATAGTTTCGTAAATATAATTGCTCAGAATTACGCTTAAAGTTTATGACATTAAAATTGTTTTGGAAGGAAAGAATAAATCTAGCGACGGCCCTTTGAGTTGGTTAATATAAAATAACAACAATTAAGTCTGACCTGTTACTCCTGCGCTGTGGTTACTGCCCCTCGATTTGATTATTATTTATTTTAAACGGCGCGACCGATGTTTAGTTATGAATTAATTTGAGTTCGGCTAAAATTGATTGGAGTCCTAGGGTTCCCTTTTGCACCTGGAATTTCTTAAGGTTGGGCACTACCCTACACTTTAGTTTTAGATCGAAAAGATGTAATTTTAATTTAGTTAGAATTTGCACCGAAAAATGTTATCGACGGGTTAATTTATTACTCGAAACCGGGAAGCGAACTGCCCTCGCGGTTTGCGTTCCCTCCCAGGTAATTTTCTATCGTGGGGGGGCGTATGTTTCTCGGGCTTCCCCGTTTTGTCCAACTAGCATTTTGACTTGTACTTTGCGTGCCCTGAGAATTGCGAATTCGGCATATCCCACACGGGTTTGCGCTATGTGTCAAATCGGCATTCTCTATTCTCAGAAATCTTTTATCTTTATGAGCACCGAATGTAATTCAATCGTTTTTTCTGACTACGACAAATGTAGCTTTCCATTCTTGGTAATTGAACTTTCGAGTCCGCTATATTTGTAATTTACGCAGGGGCGGCTTTCATTTATTCTTTTCTTCTGACAACTTACAATTTATAAGTCTTATAATTTTATTATAACGCAATTTCTTACGGGTTGTTACATTACCATCCACTGTCAAACTGCATGTTTGGGCTGTGGAAGTAAAAGTACTTTGCGGTTTCTTATCATGAGCAGCCAATACAGAGAATAGATTCTTTTGTAGACATGGTACGTACCAGACATCAGCCAGATTTATTCTTTCCAGTCTGCCATTAACATTTGATTCAATCTCAACAGTACCTCTTCCTTCGGCTCGAATGTAATTACCATTAGCTGTGGTAACCGTATGATTTTGATCAAAATGCTGAAAGGTCTGGAACAAATCGCTCCGGTTTGTAATGTGGCTCGTCGCTCCATTATGTATGTACCAATTTTCTCTGTCACATTCTGCTATCATCGCACATGAATGAACTGTCATTAATGTCATATTTGCCCCTTGTTTAGAAGAGAGTGTATTCCTATGTTTTGGTGGTCTTCCGTCTCTGATCCACTTTTGGCATTTTTTCACACGGTGGCCCATTTCAAAACAATAATTACACCTTATTTTCTTGTCCTTATACTTTTGACTTTTACTTTGCGTGTTGCTAATTAAAGCCTCTGGATGAGGTTCACCAGTTTAACAAGTAAGAGCCCTCTCGTATGCCCATAGGTGACCTTTAGGTTCTCCACAGTTCTTTCTTCTTTTGATATCAATAACCAGCTGGATCTAAAGGAAAAATATTGTTCACCGAGAGTATCTAATATTTTACAAATTAAGAGAAGTTCTGGTAACACTTTATTGTCGCCTTCGCCTTTTATGATTTCTTGATTCAACTCGTTCCATATATTTTTCAGTTTTGACATGGGTGTAGCGATGTCATCTGCCGGTTCTCGTTTGTATCCAAAGAACTGCATACATAGATTGTACGCTCTATCTTCGCAAACACAATCATACAGCCTATGTAACTCTAGCCATACCTCACGAGCAGTTGTATAACGCATGACCTTTCGTAACGTATCCTCATTCATGTTGGTTGTCATCATAAGCAACGCGCTACTGTCAGCTTTCATATAGTTTGTGAACTCCGACCTATAAGCCAACACTTCAGCGTCACCTGCGCCGTCTGCCAATTCTACAGGTTTCTTTAACTTTCCTTCTACAATATCCATTGCACCTGGAGTGCCTCTCAATAAAATGGATATTTTGTATTTCCATGTAGGCCAATTAACTTTACCTTCTAGATTGCCAATTTGCAATTTTGCAGTAAAGTTCTCCATTTTCGAAAAAATTAGTGCAAGCCCATAACCTGATATGACACCATCAAACAGTAGAACTTAATCTCGAAGAATGTTGACCATTTCTTAGAAGAAAACCAGAGAAAGTTTAAGTATTTATATATTGACAGACTTATTTACATGTCTAATTAAAACAACTCTCGCATATCATAGCAACAGCTATTTGGAAACTATAAACCTTTCAATGACCAGCTTTAACAGAATCTGTGAATCGTACGAAACATTTGATTTGGGATGTGTATATAAGCTAGCGAGCTAACCGCATAAATAGTTGTAAGGCATTTAATTCCATACATGTGCTAGCGAATTAATTGTATAGGTAGCATTAGGGCATTTCATTACAATACGTCTCGCGCCTTATGTATTTCTAGTTTAAAGTGGCAGCTGTGTTAGCCACGCTAGTTATTTCTTGGCATGAGATTTTAGATATTCGTGGTATTGAATGCTACGTTTAAATTTGCTTACCCTTGGACTGCGGCAAATGTGATGAATGTCGTTTTTGAATTGGGCCCCTTGTAATGTAACGTAAAATTCAGATATGCTATTAAGCCTTTATAGGACGTTTAAACTTACCTAGATTACAGCTAGCTATATTTAACAACGGGATCTGCCGCTAGTTATCTGTTTAGGCCAGTGCCCTCCAACTTCAGCTGCTGAGGTTAGATTTATAAACGTCATTGCGCTGTGGAATTGGGTAATAGGTTGTGTCGCGCGCGGCAAGTTAACGCTCAAAATTTAGATATTCGTAAAGCGATTTTGCAATTGGTTTTTTTCCATTGTCAGGGGCATATTCAAGCCGTTGTTTTGATCAGTCATAAAAAGCATGAGTTTATGATAGAAATCGCCTCGACCCTGTATGTTCATACAACCGTAAGAGGGTTACGACCCTTCAAAATCTTGAAGTTGTCATATTTAAGTTCGAGCTAACATTCGGGCTAGTAGTTAGCCTTTTCGCTTGCATAGCTCTGTATAGCCGCGCTCTGCCTCACAGGATGTGTGCCAATCTTTGTGCCTACTTTATACCTGCGTTGCCAATAGAGTGGCAATTTGATCGCGGCAGCTTAAAGCTTAGTTGGTTTTTTATGTACGCCTATATTGGATGAAATGGTATTATTGATTATATTTATGCAGTGCCCATTGTCGTTTTAACGTGTTTAGGTTAGTTATTGATCTGTTTGTGTATTTTTTATTGCTTTTGTTGATTGTCGATTTGCCTGTCCATGTTTGTCTAGTTATTGTTACCGTTTGCACTATAGGACCAATTGTTAAATAAATGCTGCTATTAGTTATTGGTTTTACTATTTGGTTTGCTGGATTTATCCGATGCCTTGAGGGAGATCCGACCCAAAGATTTGTCAACGTCGAAGACCTGGCGCCCTCTCCTCTAGTTTTTTTCAGCTTAGCTGGAACCCCGACCCTTCCCGGCGAGTTACCCAACTTAGGCCGATATTTACCAGCCGGCAAAATATCAAGTAAAACTTTCGCCAAAAGGTAAGGCCAACCCTTAATCCTTCGTCACAACATGTAGAAATATAATCATCTTAGCATATAATTTCGGCTTAGACCGCGTAGTATTTGTATATGAACACCCAGCACTGCGACTTTCACTCTGATGATGCAAGCTGCAAGGTCTTGCGAAACGTTAGTGAATATGGATGCACAAACAGCAAAACGGCCAAATCTGCCTAAGTATCCTCGTTCTCAAGATACTCAAACAACACGAGCCACCAGAGAGCATGGCCATCGCGCGGGTTTTTGCTCGACTTCACAAGGTGCAAGGCACATTAAGCCAGAAAATGCTGGGTGTTCATATACAAATACTAAGCCGAAATTCTATGCTAAGGAGAATAATTCGAGTAACCGCGAAAGCCTCAAACAGTACAAATATAATCATGTAAAACCCACTTTAGGTGAACTTAGTTGGCAATTTCTTAGAGTACTCGAAACTATACACCGTTCCCTTTAACCGGGCTCGCTAAGTCAGTGGTTAAGCATCCTGACTACTGATCTATGGGTCGATTGCCTTTCCTGATAAGGTTTTTAAAAATAAAAAAGTCCGGATGAAAACTATGATTAGTAACGCATACAAGATAAGCGTAGAGCAAACGCAGGCAAAAGCATTTTATTGGTTGGACCTCTACGGATTTCATTAGAATTCAAAAATATATCTGGCCCGTGTGCTTTCGATTTTTAAAATCAGTGACATTAAAGTTGTCAGAATTACTGCAGTTTTACAGTACATATTTCAAACTATGTTTTAGTACTGCGAGAACTTTAAATAATTTTGTGGAGTTCACACGGTAGTATAGTACTTTCAGCGACTACCGATAATATCCCTAACAAAGATTTTGCAGGATTACAACTACTTACCTACGACTCTCAGTACTGATAATAATTCTCGTTGTGGTTGAAAGCAAGTTTGTTTTTTGTCCCATTGAACTGCTTTAGCAGTTTACTCACCCGAGTGACTTAAAACACGAGCGTACAATACACTTTCGAGCGAGTTATATACGTTATTTTCCCCACGATCACAAAAGACATATTTTTGCAATTTAATGAATGATAGCTTTATTGTGACAACTGACAATGTCAGTAGATTGTAAGTAGTTTTTAGTTTAAAATTACATATTGTCACCCGTTTTTACTTCCCTTTCCTATATAAAGGACGTATTGGATTCACCCCAAAAAATTGAAATTGAGATTTCAACAGATCTTCACGTTTTAGAGTTCCCTGAACCCAAAAAACATGTTTTTGTTTGTTGATCTGTCGGTGTGTCTGTCTGTGAACAGAATATCCCAAAAACGAAAAGAGGTATGACATTCAAACTTCGTATATAAGTTTTGTGTACTATCTAGATGCGACAGCGAGTTTTTGAAGAAAATCGCATTACCGAAAGTATGGCGTTTATTCTTGTAATTTTACAGTTTTTTTCGATTTTTTCAGAAACGGCTCTAACGAGTTTAATGACTGCGGGAAACTACCGATTTTTTAAATGGGAATGCGGAATCTTGTCCTAATAAATGCTGATGCAAATCCTAGCCAGGGCAAGTATTTTTAAAAATCAATACGAACATTACAAGGGGCACGACAAAGACCAACCTTTGAAACAGAAAGCGAGTTCTAAGAAACAATTTACACAAGTCGAGACATGGCAGGTGTGAATTAGTGCAACAGGTAATAGTATGATCCAGAGAGAGCATCATACAACAAGATTGCCATCGAAATTGCGTAATTTCTATCGGGAGTCAAATCAAAGTTCAATTTAATTAACATATGTGGGCATGTCAATCAATTTAATTGGGCCATTTAATTGAAGCACAATATGGCCGCCAAGGGGAACTATTTCTACTGATAATTAATAATTGCTAAGAGTAACACACAAACTCATAATTATTAAGAATTTATTATAAAACTGTAAAGACAACACCAAGCTTGTTTACATACAGTACAATGTTCTTAGTTTTCATTCCTTGAAGTTCTACCAGTATTAACAATAACTAAGTTACCAGGTAACTCACAACTTCCTATTTTAATTTAAAACATAAGCCCTATATAGAGTAATTGAAAACATTTCTCGCATGTTCTGGAGTTTGAAAGTGTGTCCTCACTGTTATCATTATAACCTCAAATTGTATTCTTAACAGAAGTTTGACAATATTATTGAAAGCATTTTGAAGTTTTTTTGACATTCAATAAATTTGGGTTTTTCTCAACTGAAGCTACGACGTGACATTTTTTGTGTTACAATGATCAGTCGCTTCAGGAGAAAATTTTTTCATCGCTCTACATGTCACAGGTTGGCAAATTTCTTGCTTTGTTTTATTGGCTGTCAATCTCAGTGCTGCCATTTGTGTTTACAGGTCCAACATTATCATCCTCAGATTTACTGTTAACAACTTACATATTACCTACTATAGTCCGTTTTTGAACTAGGAGGAGCAATTGAAAAGGCGTCTTTATATTATAATGTACCACCATAAACTACACTATTAAAATTCGATGGTAATTTTGAATTATTTCACCTATGTTTAATTAAGAACACAAAACTGCTAACTGATGTGTAAACGCTTTGAATAGCTGATATGTCAACACACGTGTCAAAACATAAGCAACTTAGTATTGTGTAAAACAGTAGTCTTAGCCAATTCCAGATGTATATTTTAGTTGTAAGAAATTTGAATTGGTCCTCATAGGTAAAAACGGACTATAGACACATCAAGATAATTGACCGTCTTACCTTCCCACGTTCCCACCACGCATGGTCTAAGTTTGTTACATTTCTTTACAATTTTTGCAGGCTCATACACAACCCCTTTCTCTTAGTAACATTTTGATCAAGCTGAAATTCGTTTCTTGTTCTAGTAGTTTTATCATGATGCTTAGCTACATCCTGTTTATGTACTAATGTTCACATGAACTATTTCCTTATTCTCTACTTTAGAAACTAACAAGTTATTACTTACTGCTATGTTACTTATAAGTCTCCTATTCATTAACAACAATAAAAGAGTAAGTCCTACTCCAGATACAGCACTATTACTATAATCTAACTGTGCTACATAATGACATTTTAACAATTTTTACAGTACCTTCCGCAAAGCCCATATTTTTAGAATAATACAGCTACACTCTATTTTTTAATGCCACAGACAAATTTATGCAACCATTTTTGCATTATACTAGTTAACTACATAATATTTTTTGAGACTTAATTTTATGGATCAAGGATTCTAACGTTAGTCAGCTTGACAGTGTCAATGGTGTCATTAACTTTTCGTATCTCATAAATTTATGAGACAAAAATGTCTTCAAGCGAATATATGTCGAAATAGTTATATATATTATAACTTCACTTTGTTTTCTTACTTTATAATTAACATTAAACAAATCTATGGCATTAATCGAACTGACACATAAAAACAACCTAACTTCTTGACACATATTTAATCATTGCCCTCGTGGATTGTATGCTTTAAAAATAAAGTTGTTGATCCAGCTTCCATTGGAAACAGAATTTTAGGTTGCATAAAGATTGTCCGCGGCATTAAAAAAGAAAGTATAGTCACTATCTCAAAATTAATTTCTTCTGAAAATTGTTTGAGCAAGTGTGAAAAATAAGGCACATTATCTCTGGTGCTATACTTAACCCAAATGGTAATATCTTAAATTTATAAATGAGCTAAATATACATAAACTATTGAACTTTTCATTCAGTTTCCGGGCACGTTACCATGGGTTGGGGGCTGAAGAAGCACAGGCCCCCTTAAAGAAAAGAAATGCCCCCCATAGTGCCTCTCACTCAAAATCAAATAGAATTAAATTAATTTTTGGTGTGTAACTTTCCAAAAAATTATTAGTTCTTATCTATTATAAACAAACAAATGATAAAAATTCTCCATTCAAAACAAAAAGTATAATGTAGGTGGAAAGAGCCTTTAGGCATAGGTCAGAACGTTCCTGTAGACTCTAAGAAAGCAATTATTCAACATTTTGACGAATATTTTCATTCAAGATTATATGTGGATCGCCAACCCCTTTTGAAATTGTGAAAACATTTCTCAACATTTGACACAAGTTTTCATTAAATTTAGTATTATCCATTTCTTTTGTGATTTGATTTATCAAAAAAATAAGTAGCATTATTTTTCTCAATTGTTGCTTCTAGTAGAGATTTATTTATTTTATAACCATTTTTTTTTCTGTTTATACAGTGTGCCCCGGATGGAGTTGACAAGATGAAAAACATTTTTATTATTGATTTTACGACAAAGTCATTCTTTATAAAAAGTTATGCTTGTTGAATAAATAAGTTTACCATCAGAAAATCTAAGATTAAGGGCCGGTTGCAGAAAGCAATGTTAAGTCTGGTGTTAGCTAACGCGACGTCAAAGTGAACAAAAACTAATCAAATCTCGAATGCTAATGGTAACTAATACATTAGTAAACAAAATTTGATGCGATTTTGTTCACTTTGACGCGACGTTAGCTAACACCAGACTTAACATTGCTTTCTGCAACCGGCCCTAAATGTACAGAATGTCCATAAATTAAGATAAAATCAATCAAGAAAATGAAAAATCTACACTTTGACAGTTCAATACAATAAAATGACAAAACAACAACCTTTGATCGACAAGATTAAATTATCTACAGTAAATTCAAGATAAGACGTTATCTTAATTAAACTTAACAACATACAACCATAACAATCTAAATTTAAACTTGAAATGTTGTATTTTAACTAATTTTATGTTTTTAAGGAACTTTTTCTATTAACAGTAACTCTAAAATGCAATAAATGGTATTTCTCTCTTGAAGCATTTTCATGTTATCTTAATTTATGGACATTCTGTACATTTAATTTGAGATCTTCTGATGGTAAACTTATTTATTCAACAAGCAGAACTTTTTATAAAGAATGATTTTGTCGTAAAATCAATATTTTTTTCCTCTTGTCAACTCCATCCGGGCACGCACTGTAAACAAATATTGTTACAATTTTTGTGATTTAAATTCACAAAAAAATGTGTTTATTGTAAATTTTATTATTATTTTTGTAAAATAACCCAATAATAAGGATTTTTTATTTTGCAAAAATAAAACTTACACTATGTATATGTAGAATAGTCTTTAGGGGTGCTTGAGAAACACCTAACATGCTAGAGGGTGCGCCCAGAAAAAATGTTGAGAACCACTGTCGTAGAGAACAATATTATTTTATCTAGCATGCCAGTGTATATGAATTGAACATCATGCCTATCTATGTATTAATTTGTGCATTATATCTGTAACGTTGCCATATTTACGAATCTTAATTTGCCTACATTTTGGTGCTTGGGTTTTCAGTTTACTTTTAGGTGTAGAATAGCTTAGTGCACTTTTTGTATCACTGATAACATACACCCTGTGTATTTACAAACAGAACAACAAAAGTGTTTGTCGTTTGTATGAGATTCATATGTGACTATTCTACAGGGCGATCCATTTGGTTAGGACATTTTAGAATTTATGTAGCTCCAGATAGTAATAATAATAATAACAATAATGAATTTATTTCTCAATAGTTACACAACTATTTACAAAACAAATAATTAAAGTATAGAATTGAGAAATCGCAAGGATTCAATTCAAATAGGTAGATGACCACCTTTGATTTTCCATTAAACCCTGAAAGATATTAGATGTCCATCATTATACGCAGAAAAGCTAGAGTTTTACATGATCTAGTTAGCTGAGTCGGTGCATGCCTCGGATCGTGAAAAAGTCAATAAAATGATACCTACAATCCTACAAATGCCTGTTTAGTGCATTTTGTGTTTGGCATCAGAAAAGTACTTAAGTAACATAACATTATGCGATGGTGCCGACTGATTTTACTATTTCTATTTATAGAACAGAAAAGGGTTTGACACCTGTATGGGATTGCATATGTCTAACTAAATAACGTTTTACTGTGGTTCTATATTCACAAGCAGAACACGAAAAGGGTTTTTCGTCTGTATGAGATTTCATGTGTGTGACTAAACTACAGGGCTCGAAGTCGGTACATATTTTATGTAAAAGTACATATTTTTGAGCTTGGTACATAAAACTACATAAATTTCAAAAACAGTACATAAAGTTCATATTTCCCGCGTTCGACCATTTTAGATATTCTACGGAGCAGATAAAACTAGAACATGACACAATTTATATAATGCGGCAAAAAGATCTTATGCTTTTGTTGGCCAGGTTATAAAAGTATACATTGTTAATGATATGTCCACCTTCTCAAAATAGTGATACATACTCTGGTTATAACGGTTGGTTTTCATTTGGTTCGTTATTATTGGCAATCCTGTGGTATAAACAAGCGCTGAATAGCGAAAATGGTTTTAACCTAAAAACGTCGTATCGTGAACGGCAGCGCAAAAATAATCAATGAATCGGCAAATGTTGTAGTGAGTTATTTTAAGTGTTGTGTATTTTATTCAAACGATGGGAAAGTGTCATTTTAATAGCAGATGGCTAACGGAGAAGGACGCTTCAGGTGGCATTATATCAGTATGGGCTGCAAAATTAGACGAAGAAAATATTTTATGCAAAGCGTGTGACTTAAAGATATCGGTAAACCGAGGATTTCAATCAATTCTTCAACATTCACGGGGTAAAAAGCATAAAAAATTGTTTCATACAAAATTCTTTCACAACCAACTACATTTAGAGATTAGATCTAGCCAAAATATAAATAAGAATAAAAATGACATTGTGACTGAATTTGGAAATGGAAAAACTCCAGTATCAATTCAATTATATTCTCCCCGACAAGGTGCAATAAGGGCTGAACTGATTTGGACTATGAGAGCAGTAATTTACAACTATTCGTTTAATTCGTGCGATGGAATTGGTGAAACATTTAGAGCAATGTTTCCTACAGGATCTGCTTCGTGTGCTGAATTTACATTGTCTTCCACCAAAATGCGGTATTTGGTAACCGAGGCTCTAGGCCCATTTTTTCAAGAAAAACTGTTAGATGATATTCAGGGTAAGTAAACATTTATTTATTGGTAAATTTCAATTTATAATAATTTTAGTGTAGACTTCAATTTTGTAAAGTCGACTAGTATTTTAACTACACTGTTTAGTTTAAATTTCTTAACATTGTTTAACTATAGAAAACCTATAGGATTTGATTTGATTTCCATTGTAGCATGATGGAAATAAATTTAATAATCTTGCAAAAATAAGTATCTTGCCCCAATAAAAGTTATTTATTTCATTTTAGGAGTTTATTTCACCCTTTGCTATGATGAAACTACCAATGAAGCTGGAGAAAAGGAATTTCAGACACAGGTTCGTTACTGGTCAAAACATGAAGATTGTATCGTGTCCAAACATCTCAACATATCCTACATGCGACATGCAACAGCCGAAGATTTGTTTCGTGAAATTAATGCTGCTTTAAGTTCTTTGAATCTGCCCAAACAGAAACTTCTAATGTTAGGGTCTGATGGGCCTAATGTTAATAAAAAAGTGGCAAGGTTAGTCAATGAAGACGTTCTATTACTTAGACAAATTGGTTTAGTTGATATTGGTGTTTGTAACATTCATGTCATTCATAACGCCTTTTTAAAAGGTTTGGACTTTTTAGGAAGTAATATAGCCGATTTACTAATTGCAGTAAAATATTTTTTTAAAGACAAACCGTCACGATGGGACGATTATCAAACAATTCAGGCGGAACTAGGTTTACCAAATCACCGTTTTATAAAACATATAAACACTCGTTGGCTGACACTGGCCGTTGCAGCCGTTAGACTAGTAGAGCAATGGCCGGGTGTAATAAAATATTTCTTAAATTTTATTCCTAAAAAGTGTGCAGCTATAGAAAAGACATCTACGTATAAATCAATTTATAATATATTGAAAATGCCATATATAAAAGCTGAATTAATGTTTGTGATATCGAGTGCAGGTTTATTTACAAAATATACCGGAACATTCCAAAAAAACGAACCCCTAATTCATGTATTATACAGTGAAATGATATTGCTGCTATCTACTCTTATACTTAGGTTTAGTAAAGCAGGTGCGAACGAGATCTTGCAAAAAAATGACACAAATACAGATTTATATACACTATTTTCACAGTCGAACAACTTATTAGATTTAAAAGAAATAAATGTTGGGGTTGATGTCAAAAATGAACTAAAAAACCACTCTGAAAAAGAGCAACTTATTTTTTTACATAAAGCACAGAAACACTATTTAGCTTGCTGTGAACACATTCTGCAAAAAACTCCAATAAATAGCAAATCTCTGTTAAAGAATTTTAGATGTCTTCAGCCGAAATTAATCCCACATAGGAATAGCCTTTCTGATATTATTAAAATTGCAAAAGCTCTACCAGTAAATTGTGCAATTGATCTTATAGCCGATGAGTGGAAATTATTAAGTATTGATACAAATATATCTAAAATTGATATCGCTGTTAGGATAGATCATTTTTGGAAGAAAATATTTAGTATCAATAGAGATACAAACGAAGCTAAATACCCAAACCTTACTATAGTTGTCAAAGCGGCCTTGTCTCTTTTGCATGGTAATGCCGATGTGGAGAGAGGTTTTTCTCGCTCAGGTCGAGTTTTAACTAAAGACAGAGCATCAATGTCAGAAAAAATGCTAAATGCATTAATTTTTGTAAATGATGGTCTTAAATTTTACAATGACAAACCTGAAATGGTGCCTATCGATACAAAATTGATAACTTTAGCTCAATCTGCACACCATAAATATAAAACTGTCTGTGAACAGAAGGCAAAGGAAAAGGAAGCAAATAGGCTTAGACAAATTAACGAGGATAATGAAATTAGAAAGAATAAGGAAAGTGTAGAAAAAGTAAAAAAAGAAAAAAGGGAGATAGCCGAAATCGAAAAACAAATTGCCAAAGATGAACAAGACAGAATACTTCAGTCTAAGACATATCATCAAATTTTCGATGAAGCTAATAAAAAATTAAAAATTGCAGTTTCAAAGAAAGATTTGATACAAGTAAATATAGCACAATCTATGTTAGAAAGTGCAAATAAAATTAGAATGGAAGAAAAGGAAAAATTAGAGAGAGTTGAGAAAAGTAAAAAAAAATTAGATAAACGAAAAGCAACCTTGTTAGACAATTTTATTGCTAAAGTAGCAAAAAGTACGTAAGACTTCGAATTGAGGATTTCGACAAAGTATTATATTTTGTAGTTTTTATGTTAATATTTTATAAACTGATAGTTTTATTTATTCCATGTTCCTATTTTATGATATTGTTGTAGTTGCTTATAGATCGGTTAAATATTTTATAAAAAATATTGTTTTGTTAATATATAGGTATTGCCAACATTAAAATTTACTTTGTATTTTTATCTATCATCTTATATAAGATGTTTTTTCAACAACAAAAAATTTTATATGTTAGTTTAACGAAGTTGAAGTAGAAAAAGTATATTTATTTATAGGTAGGTTAAATATTTTATGAAGAATATTTGTTGTTTTGTTAATCTACAGGCATTGCCAAAATTAAAGTTTATGTTACTGTATTTATCACCTTTTATATAGGATATTTCTATGTATAATAAATTTTTTTTAATACGTTGATTTTTATTTTATACTGGAGTTTGGAGACATTATTGATAAGTGGTACATATTTGGTACATAATTCTGAAATTTTTGGTAATTATTTACATAAATTTCAATGCAGATACCACTTCGAGCCCTGAAACTACTTTTGTGGATAGATTTATATTCACAAACTGAACAAGAATAAGGTTTTTTGCCGATATGAGATTTTATATGTGTGACTAAATGACTTCTGGGCAGATTTATATTCACAAACTCAACAAGAATAAGGTTTTTTGCCGGTATGAGATTTCATATGTCTAACTAAATTATGTTTCACTGCAGTTTTATAGTCACAAACAGAACAAGAAAAGGATTTTTTGCCTGTATGAGATTTTATATGCGTGACTAAATTACTTTTCTGGATAGATTTATATTCACAAACTGAACAAGAATAAGGTTTTTCACCTGTATGAGATTTCACGTGTCTGACTAAATGACTTTTCTTAATAGATTTATATTCACAAACTGAACAAGAATAAAGTTTTTCGCCGGTATGAGATTTCATGTGTGTGACTAAATGACTTTTCTTAACAGATTTATATTCACAAACTGAACAAGAATAAGGTTTTTCGCCGGTATGAGATTTTATATGTGTGACTAAATGACTTTTCTGGATAGATTTATATTCACAAACTGAACAAGAATAAGGTTTTTCGCCGGTATGAGATTTCATGTGTGTGACTAAATGACTTTTCTTAACAGATTTATATTCACAAACTGAACAAGAATAAGGTTTTTCGCCGGTATGAGATTTTATATGTGTGACTAAATGACTTTTCTGGATAGATTTATATTCACAAACTGAACAAGAATAAGGTTTTTCGCCGGTATGAGATTTTATATGTGTGACTAAATTACTTTTCTCGGCAAATTTATATTCACAAACTGAACAAGAATAAGGTTTTCTGCCGGTATGAGATTTCATGTGTCTGACTAAACTACTTTTGTGGATAGATTTATATTCACAAACTGAACAAGAATAAGGTTTTTCACCTGTGTGGGACCGCATATGTTTAACTAAATTACCTTTGTATGATGTTGTATATATACAAACAGCACAAGAAAATGGTTTCTTGCCTGTACGAGATTTCATAGGTGTAACCAAACTACTCTTGGCTGTTGAATTTTGAGGCACATAATATTGGTTTTTAATTTCAAACTCACATTTAATATCAAGTTCGGAATGAATACT
The DNA here is from genome assembly GCA_940337035.1 of Agriotes lineatus. NCBI lineage: Eukaryota > Metazoa > Arthropoda > Insecta > Coleoptera > Elateridae > Agriotes > Agriotes lineatus. The sequence continues at coordinate 164,559 of CALNHX010000176.1, read as the reverse complement.
GATGTCATGATTGCTTTCAATGACTTCTTGTTTGACAGAAAACATCTTAATATCTTCATTGCCATCTACGTCTGTTAATACCTGCAGTGATGTTTCTGTTGAACTATTAGAATTATTATCTGCTGTTTCTTGATTAGTGGTCATCATAGGTAGTTAAATATCGGCTTGAGAAGTAATACTGTTTCGCTCGGTAATCTACGATTATGAGAATTTTTGAGGTTACAACACCTGGAACAAGTAGGTATTATTAGAATTAGCAAATTACAGATAATTACATTTATTTTATTTTGGATCCATAGGTTAGTTTAGTGACCATCGATAGTGGACAAAATATGGCTTTTATGGCCCGAGGGTCTATAAAGTTTCTAAGCACTACAACAAACAATATAGCAACACCACCAATCTATACAGTAAATGCAGCACACCAAAAATTTACAGCCCGTGCCCAAAATACTGAATCCTTGAATTTTGTCCTTTTTGAGAATCAAATTAAAATAAAACATTGGATGTACCAACTGCATAATCACGAAATTTCAAGCACTTCGCATAATCTATTCATTTTACGCTTAATACATAAATAGCTATTATATACTGTTCTGTAAAGAAAACTGCAGTTATTTTAAAGCTAATATTCTGAATGGAATAGTTATTTAGTAAAGAGCGCCGAAAGAAAAAGTTTACACTCGATAACAAAGTTTCCAAAAGTGTAAACGTTCTTTGGGCCTGAGGTATGTAGAACGTTTTACATACAACTTGGTTCAGATGCACTACTGGAATGGTTTGTTCTAAATACGCTCTTCAGAGCCACTTTCTACTGAAGGTATTACATTTTACCACATATTAAATTATATTTTTAAGATTAACAAATAAATGTATTGCTATCCTTACAATGAAGATTGCAAATCATATATTTGAACATTACTTTCGTTGCTAGTTTTGTTTTTTACAGCTCATCAGGCATAAAGTTACACTTTCGATCATAGTACTACAATATAAAAAACAGTTCCGGCCCGGTTGTGCATAAATATTATTGCATTACAAACTGAATCACTATAACTACCAATCCATCGATTTATAAAGTCATTATAGCGAATTAAAATAGCTCTCAAAGAGTCGGATGTAATTTTTAGTTATTCTGTTCATGGGCATGTGTTAATTAGTAGGGATGTCGGCGGGTACCCGGGTACCCAGGTCGACCCGGGTAATAGTCAACCCGGGTATATTTTCAGGACCCGGGTACCCGACTAGTAAATTATGTAATTTCTAGAAAGTCAGTCTTTTTCGGAGAAGATGAAAAAAACTTAAAAACAATAGAAATACGCTCTAGAAAAACATAACCATCCAGTAATAACCAGAATCACCCCATCCCGCATAATGTTTCTTGTTTGATATAAGAAATCCCCTTCACAGAAATATTCAACCCGTCAATACTACCATTAAATCGCGTCAGTATGGGATAAAATAACATACACATCCTCTGTGTGATTTTAATGCTGTTAGGAAATTCGAATAAAGTTACGTACATACTTGAATTTGATAGCACTTGGAAGTGACAAATATTTACAAATAACAGTCGACTTGAAATTTGAATTGGGGAGTAGGTACTATTTCAATTTAGTTCAGTTTAAAACTCGAGGCGTAAAGAAAGAAATTGTAGCTACCTCAGATGTTCCGATGTACGCTAACATTTTTGTTATATATTTCGGGTACCCGAGGGTACCCGGGTACTGCTTTCGGGTACCCGGGTTTGATTTTAGACCGGGTACGACATCCCTATTAATTAGTAAATGTAGCAACCGTTTTGCTTCTTATGTTGACTGATTACAATTTACCTTAAATAAACGAGAAGTCTTTATACATTGGATGGAACGATTTAGAACTACTCCAATAACAAAATTGTAGCCCTTTACACCGTCTGTAAAGTAAAGAATAATATTCAGTAACAATTCGTGTGAACACGCATTAACACTTAACCTCAGGTTCAGAAGTGGCGCAATGCAATTTCAAACATCAACGTTGTCAGAGAGTTGAAGTCGCTCATTTGATCAGACACTAGGCGAAATGGACGAGTGGATTAATTAATTAATCACTTGCTTTTGTTTAACAGAAAATATATAACATCACTTGATGGAGTACAGAAGACAAAGGTTAACCACACAAAACAGTAACTAATAGAAGCGAATCCCCCATGCTAAACGTTGGCAACACGCCACCATTTTTCACAAAGCTGCACCCTGGTGCCCAAGTGGCAAATTACACAATGAGCGGTAGATTTAAACGGCGCTAGCGGGAAATTTGAATGGCGAGTATAGGCAACCCTCCAATCTCATTGATTTAAAAAAATATTTTGTGAATAAAATTTGATTTAAAAAATAATTCATAAACTTTAATTGCTAATGCTAAATTAGGCATTAGCAATTAGAATTTACAAATTATTTCTTAAATACAAATTACAAGAGTACAACTTTTAATGTAAATAAAACAATTATATAAGGACAGCACTAGTAAAAAAAACTCTATTAATGTAGTAAATACATTCAGCAGAAATAATATACAATACAATAAATATTAAATTCTAGAACAAAAAATAAATGCTTATAAAACAACATCGAATTAAATAAAATATACGTATTATTTATAAACATAAAGAATAAATAACAATACTTCGCAGCCATTTTCTTCCGATGTTCTTGGGTAATGGAGGTATTCGGCTTATGCTTCTCCTTGACAAATTTGAAGATGTGGGCATCGTCAGGGCAGTTTCTCCAAAACCTATTGATGATTTGTAGAACTGCTTGAAGTTATTCTCCAAACTAGGTTCAAAATCGGTAACAGAAAGAAATGCATATAAATAATCCTGAATAATTTTGATAAATAATCTAACGTTGATTATTATACACGATTGTGACATGACTGATATTATCTTCAAAATATAAACGCGGGCAACACACTTACATATAATTTTACCCGTACCAAGAGTCATCGTGCTGATTGCCCTTAGAAAACTGCCCTCGCAACAGTTTTCATTGCAACCAGCACTCAACCCTTGGCATGTGCAAAATTATCGGTAAGTGTATCTCGCCCTTGTTATATTACTAATGAAAATTATTACTGTTGCTTATTTCATTATTTTATAAAGGAAACAAATTAGCTGATACGTCAAAACATGTACATACATTTGAAGATGTTAGAGGCTGATCATAACATGAACATAAAACTGTATTAGCTTCTACCACATTTGTAGGAATACCTAACGATTACTTCTAATGCTTCGGAAGTTAAAGAATGCGGTACAGAAATTTATAAAATGCTTACACTGACCTGTAGTACCAATTTCTTGCAGCCAGGAAAGCAGGTCGACTTCTTTTTCGTGCTGACCATTAGCACCGTGCAAAGGACATTTATAACTGAAAAAAATTAACTATTTTAGTTAATGGGTACATGAGGCAATAAGTATTACAAAATTAAATATGGATGTTTATTTCGCTGTCGCTGTAAACAAACTAGGAATTCAGGAGCTGAATACATTAAAATTAACAAGTATTTAAACAAAATATAGGCAATACTTACTGTTATTAGCAAAACGAAGCACTTAACCTCAACTAGCAAACAGTTACGGCGTTGGGAAACGCAAGGTTATGTGACGTCAAAATCGATATTCTTGTCTGCGACTGCGTATTACGGGTTCTAAATTTCCGGCTCCCCGACCCGATGCAGTGCCCCGCGAACTTTTCTTGTTGCGCATACTTAGGTCTCAGTTTCACCCCTGTGGTTAACCACCTTTCAGTGTTGGTATATACGTGGAGTGTGGACTGTAGCTCCCTCTACCTGATTAAATAATTTCCATTGTAGGTGAAAAAATCCCTACCTACCGCTTATTGGTGATAAATTTGAAAATCGTTAATAAATTCTACAATAAAATATCAGTTAACTGAACATAACTTTTATTAAAAAAGAACAAAACCAAATTACCCATAAAATAATTATAGAAAATAAACACATATACTGTACATGGAAGTACAGTAGTGTGCAAATAAATCTGGGACAATGGTTTTTTCATATGTAAATTGAGTTAAGATTTGAAGCATATTTCCATGGATTTCCTGCTATCAGAAAGAGTTACATTAAACTTTGACAAGTAAATGAAAATGTAGCTCTTTCTGGTAGTAGAAAATCCATGGAGATATTCTTCAATTTCCAACTAAACCTATATATGAAAAAACCATTGTCCCAGATTTATTTGCACACGACTGTACATAAATATAAAAAATAAACTTATTGTATTCTAATAAGAATTACTTCTCAGACTTAAAGCTACAAAAATAAATAATTATTTTATTTAATAATTATTAAATAGATAATAGTAAAAATAGACACTAAAAAGAAATTTTGTGGACATAGAATTAATCGTAAATGCTTTTGTTAGAATGTTTATAATGATCCTCTTTTGGAGTAAAATTGGTGCAATTAATTCCTTCGAATTTAAATTTAGTTCTCAGGACGCATATTGAAGTTAGGCTATCTGAACTAATTTTATTTCGTTTTTGTCTTAATATCTGTTATTAGAATAGAAAATACTCTCAGACTCCGCATTTGAATAAGGAAGAGTTAAAATTATACACGCTATTTTTGCGATATTTTTAAAAAACTATTTACCTGTGAAATCTTGGGCCTTTTCAATTTCTAACCACATCTCAACTTTATAGAGCTGTAGTAATCTTTCTTTTTGTGTATCGTCAAAATAGTATGGAAAAAGCACGCCATTCAAAACCAAGTGCATCAACATCAATAATGTTGTTGGACTCTAGTTTTAATATTAATTAAATAGATGTATTTTTGTAGTTTGCAACGTTTCAGTTAAATTCAAAATGTTCTCACGGTTTTGTACAGTTTGCCAAAATTATTCATAAGCTCGTTCAATGCAGTTCTTAAGTTTATTACTTTATTAGTACCCTAAGAGGCTATGGCATTTGCAACCCCAATAAAACCTTTGCCGACAGTGCACGTTCGTGAGAACAGCAAAATCTTAGGTTTCCACGCCAAAAGTGACCGAACGTTTCATTGGCTATTTCGACACCCCCACGGAACTTTCAGATAGCCTACCAAATTTCAGTTTAGTTTGTAAGTAGTATCATAGAAACATATCAACGATAACCATCCAACAACGCAGACGTCACTCTTAAGTGCTATTTGTATATATTATGTGAATATACTCTAAAACTATAAAATCAACAATCTTTAATTTATTCAACTATACCAACATATATTGTGGTGTAAAACGCTACACTACATCACCAATCCATGTGGTCCTTCGAGCCGGATTCATGGATGAATACCTTAGCCTAGGCCACATGTCCAAAGCAGCTACCAGTCAAATCGCAAACGGTTATTATCTACCTCACCATGCTGTAATCCGCGACGATCACATAACCACAAAGCTCCGAGTCGTCTTTAATGGGGCATCCAAGTCTTCATCAGGTAAATCGTTAAATGATGTTCAGTTTGCCGGCCCAGCATTACAGAATGATTTGCTATCAATCCTAATTCGTTTTCGGCAGCACACGTTTGTAATTAAAGCAAACATCGAAAAAATGTACAGGCAGATCCTAATTACACCGAGCCAAAGGCAATATCAAAATATTTTATGGCGATCCAACCCAGATGACCCTCTTCAGACATTCACTCTAAACACAGTAACGTATGGTACAGCTAGCGCACCATTCTTAGCAATTCGAACATTAAATCAATTATCAATCGAAACTAAAAACTCAAACCCATTTATAAGCTCGATTATTCAAAACGATTTTCTCGTTGATGATCTTTTATCTGGTGGTGAAACATTAACACAAATTAAACAAATTGAAAGAGAAACAACGCAAATTCTAAATACCGCAGGTTTCACACTCAGAAAGTGGGTCTCTAATGACAGGTCAATTCAACAATTAGATCATCAAACACCAATCAATCTCGCTAGCCTAGACAACCAAGCCATATCTAAAACGCTTGGCATTCAATGGAATAACAAAACAGACTCATTGCAATTTTCGATTCAACTCAATTCAAAATCACGCATTTCAAAACGCTCAATTCTATCGGAAATTGCACAAATATTCGATCCTCTCGGATTTGTGGGTCCATGTGTTGTCACAGCAAAAATAATTTTGCAACGGCTGTGGCAACTAAACTTATCATGGGACGAATCAATACCGTCAAATCTTTACACGCAATGGGCAGAATTCAAATCACAATTGGACGAGTTAAATCAAATTTCAATTCCGCGACATGTTTTATGCAATAATCCAAAACAAATCGAAATGCATGGTTTCTCTGATGCCTCGGGATCAGCCATGGGAGCGTGTATTTACATCAAGTCTACAAACAACTGCAATCAGACTGTCGTTCAATTAATTTGAGCAAAATCACGTGTTGCGCCATTGAAAACAATTTCAATACCTCGTTTGGAACTTTGCGCTGCTTTACTACTTGCAAATTTAGCAAAAAAGGTCAAAACCTCTTTAAATGTAAAAATCAATCGCGACTTTTATTGGAGCGATTCAATGATAACATTATCATGGATAGCTGCATCTCCAAGCCGATGGAAACAATTTGTGGCAAACCGCGTCACAGAAATACAAAACCTCTTGCCCAACGCTAAATGGAACTATGTGCCCACGCAGGACAACCCTGCAGACATTATTTCACGTGGAATAAATCCGAAACAATTAAAATCATGCAATCTGTGATGGAATGGTCCATTGTGGTTAAACAAATCATCTAACCATTGGCCTAAACAAACAACTAAGGCTGAAATAGACATTCCAGAAGCACGTATCTTCAAAAATATTGCTTTAATCACTACTGAAACAAACCATTCATTAATCGAAAGATATTCATCTTATGTCACATTAAAGTGAATCGCAGCTCTTTTATTAAGATTTAAATTTAACTGTCTAGCACACAAAACTAATCAGGCCAAATTAACTGGTCATTTAACAACAAGGGAATTAGAAAATGCAGAAACAGCCCTGATCAAAACCATACAGCCAATCGAATTTCAAGACGAATACTTGAACTTATTAAAATGTAAACCCATAAAACCATCAAGCAAATTGTTATATTTAAATCCATTTTTGGATGAAAACAAGATAATTCGTGTTGGTGGGCGAATCAAAAATTCAAATTATTCTTTTAATCAAATTCATCCGATTATTTTGCCCAGCAAAAGCACATTAACCAAATTAATTATTTCTAACGAACACAAGCAACTATTACATGCAGGCATAGCCACAACGCTTGCTTCGGTGAGACGAAAATATTGGCGAATTTCTGGCAAATCTATAACAAAAACTTGTGTCAAACAGTGCATTCCTTGTTTTTGCGCTAACCCGAAATCATGTACCCCAATAATGGGTGATTTGCCGAGTTGTCGTATTAGCCCAGGTAAGCCTTTCATCAAAACTGGTGTTGATTACGCCGGCCATTTTTTTATCAAAGAAAACACGAGTCGACGCTCAAGATTAGTCAAAGCTTATATTGCAATTTTCATTTGTATGGCAACAGAAGCAGTTCATATTGAACTTGTGAGCAATTTAACTACAGAGGCCTTTTGGCAGCCCTTGACAGGTTTATAGCGCGAAGGGGCACGGTCACCGATTTATACTCGGACAACGGCACAAATTTCATAGGTGCCAATAATCAATTAAAAACGTTATCGGCATTATTTGAGTCAGAGCTTAACGGAAACAAAATCATCAACACACTAACAAATAAGAGCATTCAATGGCATTTTAATCCGCCAAGAGCTCCCAACTTTGGAGGATTATGGGAATCATCTGTCAAGTTAGTAAAAAATCATCTCAAACGTATACTAGGCGATTCGAATTTAACTTTTGAACTTTTCAATACTGTTTTGATTGAAATCGAAGGCATAATCAATTCTAGACCTTTAATTCCTTTGTCCAACGATCCAAACGATTTGTCCGTTCTAACACCAAACCATTTCCTAATTGGGGACTCATCACGCCAAATTCGGCATCCGGATATAATCAATACAATGACTGGACGTCTAAACCAGTGGCAACGAATCCAGCAGCTGAAACAACACTTCTGGAAACGGTGGAGCCAGGAATACATCACGCTATTACAGGGACGCTCAAAATGGAGAAAATCTTCTGGCCCCAATCCACAGCTAGGGCAATTAGTGCTCATCAAGGATAAAAATTCACAACCTCTAGAGTGGACAATGGGAAGAATCATTCAACTCCATCCAGGGAAGGATGGCATCAATCGCGTGGTCACCATTCACACATCAAGCGGCGAAATCAAGCGCCCAATATCAAGTGTCTGTGTTTTCCCCATAAGTGACAGTGCAAGTGACTAAAACACTAATCAATTGAAAACCAACTTTTCAATAGGGGGGACAATGTTGGACTCTAGTTTTAATATTAATTAAATAGATGTATTTTTGTAGTTTGCAACGTTTCAGTTAAATTCAAAATGTTCTCACGGTTTTGTACAGTTTGCCAAAATTATTCATAAGCACGTTCAATGCAGTTCTTAAGTTTATTACTTTATTAGTACCCTAAGAGGCTATGGCATTTGCAACCCCAATAAAACCTTTGCCGACAGTGCACGTTCGTGAGAACAGCAAAATCTTAGGTTTCCACGCCAAAAGTGACCGAACGTTTCATTGGCTATTTCGACACCCCCACGGAACTTTCAGATAGCCTACCAAATTTCAGTTTAGTTTGTAAGTAGTATCATAGAAACATATCAACGATAACCATCCAACAACGCAGACGTCACTCTTAAGTGCTATTTGTATATATTATGTGAATATACTCTAAAACTATAAAATCAACAATCTTTAATTTATTCAACTATACCAACATATATTGTGGTGTAAAACGCTACACTGCATCACCAATCCAAGTGTGTCTATAAATATTGAAAATATTGGTTAATGTACTTAGCGTGTTATTTCTACTGGTTGAAAACGCAACTAACTCGAATTCCTAAAATAATATATTGTTAACCCTTTATGTCCCAAATTAATTTTTTTTTTAATTTCAAGGAAATTTTTTGATAAATGTAGTCAATACCCTTTATTAAACATAAAAAATACAAACATTTTATAAACTTATACATTAGAAAAAAAACAGGTGGTCTTCCTGTATAACCACTAGGCCTTTAGTCTTATGCACTTTCAGATGTATGAAATTTATAAAAAAGAGTTTTTGTAGCTCGAAAAACATAATCCAACTTTACATGTTGAACATGACCATCTGGAACGGTGTACCTTTGCTTTTGTGGAGCACATAGAACAACGTCTGGATGTCCCATATACGACAAGATGGCTAACTTTATCGTATAGGATTTCTACAGGAACATTTATTTTGAAGGCGTTTATTTTATATTTTCGTCCTCTAGTACTCTCAGTTGTGGCCCCTATTAGTCCACTGATTACAGCTAAGCGAAATTCTTTCAAGGAAATTGACTTAGTAATAGCCCTTACACTGAAAATAATAAAAGCATTTGCCACGGTAACATCCAAAAAGTGGAAAAAGATCCTGTGCCACCATTTTTTACTTTTCCTATCTATAGCATAGTAACATTTGTACATGTCCGCCTTATCTACCGCGCCCATGTACTTATTATAATCTTTTACTAGTAGTGGGCAAGGAACCACAATTATAGACCCATCCTTATTTTTGCGGTTGACTTGTGAAGAGTCATCTGGGTTGTGGAAATTGGACAAGAAGTTTGTAGCTTTTTACTTCGTTTTACAATAAAGTATTGGATTCACCCCAAAAATTCGAAATTGAGTTTTCAACAGATCTTCACGTTTTAGAGTCCCCCGATCCCAAAAAACATATTTTTTTTCATTGGTCTGTCTGTGTGTCTGTCTGTCTGTCTGTGAACAGAATATCTCAAAAACGAAAAGAGGTATGGCGTTGAAACTTCATATATAAGTTTTGTATAGTATGTATATGCGACAGCAAGCTTTTGAAAAAAATTGCATAACCGCTAGTAGGTGTTTACTCTTGCGATTTTTCAGTTTTTTTAGATTTTTTCAAAAACGGCTCTAACGATTTCCTTCAAACTCTATATTTTTATTACATTTTTAATGTGTATTGACGTGAGATAAGTGATTTTCCGGTTGAATACCTCTAAACTGGGTTTCTTTTGTTTGTTTTTTCTATTTTTTGTATTAACTCCTATTTTAAGTACAACACCCGGTATATTATTACATTTTTGAATTTAGCTTAAAATTCTAGAGAAAATTTGTCTTTTGATCTAATTCTCTATTTTGTACGGTTTTTGTACCATTTGCAGTTTTTTAAAATTTTTGACAGATGCTGAAAAATAAAAAATCAAATTTTTACCTAATTATAAGATTACTGTAAAAGGAAGTTGTGTGAGTGTATCACACCAGATTTTTTACTTCCTTTTACAATAAAGAAAGTATTGGATTCACCCTAAAAATTAGAAATTGAGTTTTCAACAAATCTTCACGTTTTAGAGTCCCCTGAACCCAAAAAACATTTTTTTTTCATTGGTCTGTGTGTCTGTGAACAGAATATCTCAAAAACGAAAAAAGATATGGCATTGAAACTTCATATATAAGTTTTGTGTACAATATGGATGCGACAGCAAGCTCTTGAAGAAAATCGCACAACCGGAAGTAGGTGTTTACTCTTGTAATTTTTCAGTTTTTTTCGATTTTTTCAAAAACGGCTCTAACGATTTTTTTTAAACTTTACATTTTTATTACATTTTTAATGTGTATTGATGTGAGATAGGTGATTTTCCAGTTGAATACTTCTAAAATGGGTTTATTTTGTTTTATTTTCTATTTTTTTTATTAACTCCTATTTTAAATAGAACACCCGGTATATCATTACATTTTTAAATTAAGCTTAAAATTCTAGAGAAAATTTGTCTGTTGAACTAACATAACGCTCTATTTTGTACCGTTTTTGTAGAATTTGTAATTTTTGAAAAATTTTGACAAATGCTTAAAAATTTGAAATCAAATTTTTTGCTAATTATAAGATCACTGTAAAAGGAAGTTGTGTGCGTGTATCACACCAGATTTTTATCTTTCCATTTGACATATAATAGTCCATTCTCACTCTGTCTCAAATCTATATCGCCTCTTTCCATATCCTTGTCAGATTGGATATCTGTGGGCAGAAATTTTCTAGTTTGCCGAACTGCACCACATGCATAAATCTGCGTCTTGGCTAAATCTTCTAAAAGTCTTACAGAGCTGAAGTAATTGTCGAAGTATACATGATGGTTTTTATGAGCTAAACATTTAATCAGATCTTTAACAACACGTTCTCCTAAACACTTCTCTTGCAGTTGATCTACTTTTCCAGTGTAAATTTGAAATTCACAAACGTATTCTGTTTGATCAGCTCGAACCCACACTTTGTACCCTCGTTTGGTCGGTTTCATAGGTAGATATTGCTTAAGGCTTGATCTACCTTTAAATTTAATCATACTTTCATCAACAGACTGATTTTTGCCGGCATAGGCGCCGGAACCGCGGTGGCTCTGGGTGCTCAAGCACCCAAACAGAAGTTGCTTTGGGTGCAGAGCACCCAAAGCAATTTTGTTGTGTATGTATTGTTTTAAACTATTGTGATGTTTTCAAAACTCTGTTTTCTGGTTGTGGAGGCTATCGCAAGCTCGTTTTACGCAACCGGCGCTTCCTACAAACACATCATGATACTATTATATTGTAATAGTACTAGTAATCAATGTAATCATGCATGATGCTCACACAACAAATCATCACATCAACCGCTCTCTGCTCTCTGTCGTCCTACTACACCGACACGGGCGACAGTGGCGACACCGTTGCGTCCGTAGTTACGTTACTAACTAGTTACTAGTCTAACTTTATTCAACTGTTACGTTTGCGAACTGAAGATTCTACTGCACTTAAAGTATGGCTAAATAGAAATCACAACAAGTGGACATCACACGATGTAATCAACGAAATACTGGACATTTTAACCGACAATGTACGAGAAAATATTCTAGATAAAATTAAAAATAATATGTTTGCCATCGTCGCGGATGAAACCACTGATCTATCTAAAAAAGAGCAACTCTCAGTTTGTTTTCGAGTAGTAACGGAGGACTTAGAAAAACACGAATATTTTATAGAACTGTATGAAACACCATTCACAGACGCACAAACGCTGTATAAAGTGGTAAAAGACGTTTTACTAAGATTCAAACCGAATATAAATTTGTTAATAGGTCAGTGCTACGATGGCGCGGCGAACGTAAGTGGTGCACCTACTGGTTTACAAAAACGAATCTTAAATGATGAACCACGAGCTCTATACATTCATTGCATGACACACTCCTTAAATGTAGTAGTTGAAGATGCGTTTAACGGAATGCCTAAAGTAAGAGACTTCTCACCAACTGCGAAAGATACTTTAAACTATATTAGAGACTCGGCAATGAGGGTTGACATTTTTAAAAATATTAAAACGAATACTGAAGACTCTAGAGCATCGTCCTTAAGACTATTTTGTCCTACGAGGTGGTGTCTTTGAGTTGTCTCATTAAAGTCGATATTTGAGAACTATAAAGAAATTACCTAGTTCATGGAAAAGCCATGTCAAGATAATAGTGAAGCTGGTGCCAAAGCAAGTGATTATTTGGATAAGTTGGTATCTTATAAATTTTTCTTTTTACTTAGAATTGTAGTAAATATCTTTGATAATATTGAAGAAGTAAACGCCAACATTCAGAAGGTTAAAAAAATTTAGCAGAAAAGTAAAAGCAGCCTTATCAAGTCTCTTGAACAACGTCGCAAATCATTTCCGACCCTTTGGAAGTCTATTTATGAAGACAGATGTAAGTATGAAGTAGAAGAGCCTGGTCTACCAAGGAAGAGGAAAGTTCCCATAAAACTAGGTGGTTTTAAGAACCAATATTTTGCGAACACTCCGGAAGATTTTTACAGAACTTTATATTTTGATATTATAGACAGCTGCATGCAAAGTAATAAAAGTCGTTTTGAGTCGGAAGGTATCAAAAGGGCAATCGAATTAAAAACTTTTTTGTTAAAAGAAGAGGATACCGATATAGTCAGAAAATATTACCTCGAAGATTTTGATCACGACAAATTACAGTTGCATACAAAAATGTTTTTTGATGTTACAAAAGATCATCCTTTGAAATCAGTATCAGAAATAATATTGTATTTTAATCAGAATACCCACCTAAAAGAATTATTTTCAGAATCAACATCATGTACGTCAGAAAGGGGGTTTTCTGGCTTAAGACGCCTAAAGACTTACCTGAGAACTACCATGACACAGTCACGTTTGAATAACATTGCTATTTTAAACTTTTATAAATATCTTGCTCGGGAAATTGATGACGAGCAAGTTGCCACCATATTTTTTATGTAACCGGCTGAGATTTTGTTCCTTTTACGTTTTTTCTTAAGTTATTTTTATTATTTTTGTGATATTAGAAACAAGAAACCAAAGTTTTGTTTAGTTAAGGTTTTGTTATATTTTTGTTATATTTTTCATATATATCTAATAAATATTGTTCGTTTTTACGTCTTTTGTGTTGTACCTATAAATTTATTTTGGTTCCATGATAAATAATTGAACATAAAATCCATTCCCACGTATCCATTGAAGGAGAGAAGTGGAAGGCAGAGCACCCAAAGCAATTTTGAAAAACCGGCGCCTATGTTTGCCGGGTTTATAACATTTCAAATACGTTTGAGAAAGAATATTCAAAAACGGACGCACTTTATATAGCTTGTCAAATTGTGCAGAATTCCTTTCAGGTAAAACAGAATTATCATTTATATGAAGGTTTCGTAAGTACCAACTAAACCTGTTTCGTGACATTTGATTGATGGCTAAGAAAATCTTTATTTCATCTTTTGTGGCTGATTTGAAAGGCTTTCCCTTTTGTGTAGCGTATAAATTTGTTTGAAAGACCAAGTGATCTAACAACTCCTTAGGAAAAACTTCTAAAAATACATCGTATGGAGTTTCAATGTTTTCTGACAAATTTGGACCATAATCTTCTGTAAACGGTAAAATATTTTAGGTAAACTTTTTCTTTTCCCATTCAATACAATAAGGCCTTTTACCCCGAGTCATTGATGAATCCTCCTCTGACCCTGATTCATATACCAGCTCAAAACGAGGTTGCTTGAAAACTTGAGCCAGGGGAATATCGCCATCAGAATCTAATTCACTTGTTAGTTCATCACGCAAAAATATATTGTCGTTTTCTTCCTGAAAGTAATGCTCTTGATTGTCAACAATCTGTGAAGAAGTATCTCTTGATGTTGATAGAACAGCCACATCGGGTGGATTTAATAAAATATTTGACAAAGTAATAACTTTTTGAGGTATTATTTCTTCTAGTTCTTCTTCATCAGAACTAGTTACCACAAATTCAGAATCTGAAGGGATGTCATCTATAATCGTCTGAAGTTCTTCAGACGTTAAATTTTCCAAATCTCCGTACCGCCAAAAAGCTCTTTTTCTTACTGAATCTGGAGCAATAATTATAAATAATAATAAATTGCTTAATAGCTGCAGTAATATAAAAAATTAAAGCTTTTTTAGGCGACGAAATAAATACGATCACAATAAAAAACACACACTGAATAAAGTACAAGTTACCAGTGGCTACAACAACTAACCACCATATTTAGGCATGATTTTTTAAAATTGAGCTTTCTATATCTATATTCTACAAGGCTTATATTATACTGGCAACATATTTCTACAAAAATTGCAAATCTTACCTTGCATTTTTTCTAAAATGATCTGATTTACCAAAAATTTCTTTCAACAGGCACATAAATAATGCGTCACACAACAAACAGCTAAGTTTACGACAATCACTGAGAGTTATTTTACCTACTAAACTTTAATATTCAATATTTTTTGGTAGAGGGCAATACTGTTGTTGAAATAACGTGGTTATATGGTAAATCCACTTTACACTTAAAGCATATTTTGAAAGGTGGTTACACTTCGTAGCCAGTGGCACACAAAGGGTTAATGGGCCATCTAGACAACATTTTAGTGACAACAGTCACATAAAATTGCAAAATTATTTTTCTTATTTCATTCGATTATCGTGGAATTATATTTTAATAATTAAATTGTAAACACTTTGTATGATGCTAATTCAACCACTGGGATCGCTAGAATACTGGATATTATTTAACTAATGCTTTACGAATTATTATCAAGCCCAATGCTATTTTATACTATTTACAAAAATTAAACCAGCACATTTCTGGAACATTTTATAACATAATATTTGATATAATTAAAGTATTATTAACTGCTATTATAATCATAAAGGCTTAAAATGTGTTCATATCAATATCTACAACTATTTTAAATTAAGTCGATGTGATATTTGAAGAAATAAAAGTTTGTGCAGTGTTAGGTGAAAATACCTGAAAAAGCGACCCACAAATCAATAACCTTGAAATAATTGATAGAATCTAATTTGTTTAAACAATGATCTCAAGTATTGTTTCAACGAATAGAACTAATTCATTCCCAATTGGAATTATTAAAGGCATAGAAAATATGAAAAAAAAAACAATAAAAATAAGGAAAAACCGGAAAATATACATAAAAATACAATATCATTTATTTAAACAATCAACACCATTAAAAATTTATTGCAAATTACAATGTCACGCGTATTTCATTAGTGCAAATCGAAAAAAAACGGTTTAATGCTAAAAAACCGAATGGACACCCGAAATTCGGTTGCGAAAATCGCGACTTTCAAATGCTGCTGCCGCCATTTTCTTCACTTTTTGGAAAAAGCAGCAGTAGTTTTTCTTACACAGAAATTGATGATCTTTCAAATAACGTTTCAATTTTTATGAAGTTCGATGATACTAGAAAATAGGATCCGAGGGATCACTTATCTCCCTGCTGCCGCTGATAAGAGTTCTCACGGAGGCTGGCTGCACTGTTTTTTCTTATAGCCCTACCCTACCCTATCCTGGAGGTAGATAGCTAGATATAAAAAAAACAAAATAAATAAAAAATGTATAGCGCCGTTCGGTTTGCACGTGGCAGCAGTGTCTTTTTGTGTTCTCCCATCAATTACGTAACGAATTATATATATGATTTTATTTTATCACACTAGACCTAGTTTCACCGCCGCTTAGACTATATAGATGCACACAATACTACAGCTCAAGAAACTAATAGCAAATGACAATAATACCATCTTATTCATTTTACCGGTTTCAGGATATTAAGCCTTTGTTTACATATACAAAAGTGGGCTGGTAACTAGATCATAACTTATCTGTAGGGTAATGGAATATTACCCTACATGGCAACCATAACCATATAGCAACCGATAAACTATTGAACATATCACGGATGTTATGATCATAACAGCCTCAGATGTTTTAAAATCCTCGCTCTACGAGCTCGGATTTCAAAACATCTGCGGCAGTTATGATACTCATAACATTCCTAGATATGTTAATAGCTATTACTTATACATATTCATTATTGAGTAGTTTTCAAAGATTCTCGTCAATTTTTATTATTAATTATTTAGTATGTTATATTCTAACCATTAACAGTTATTCATTATTCTAATTAATATACAAGATAGGTACCTATAAATCATAAATACGTACATTAAATTGCAGTATTATAATAGGTGTCCCCTAATGTCGCAGACTTGGTGCTATGACTCATGAGATAAACTGAGGTGTCCGCTTTTGTCGTGATTTAAGTACGCGTCCGCATTTGACGCGTACGCTCCTGACGCGACACCACCGTACCTACCCATGGTAATTATTAGGGGTCAGCATAATCTAATATAGCATGTGAGAAACATTTTAGCTGTAAAGTCCTAGAGAAAAGTAAATCTGCCATAAACGGAGTATAAGTTTTGGGTTTGAAACGAAGACATTTTATGCATTTTGACAAAACTTGTTCAATGGCCCTGCAAGAAGATAGGATCGATAATTTTTCCGTACATATTAAGTACTGCACTGTGTGTAATTTAGGATGCAAATTCTCTTGATAAACTTGTTCAATCAGCAAACCCGTCAGCCTATGATTTTGGGGTAGCAAAAGAGAATGTTTGGCCTCAAAAGAAAGTTCTGATTTTCTAAAAATGGAGCAAGCTATCGAAAAGGTTTGGTAAAAGCTGATTATTTTTATTTTGTAAAATCCAATCAAAAAAATGTTTCCCCTAAACACTATTGACCAAAAGCAACAAAGATTTATCTAAGTGTACGGATGAAAAAATCACGATAAACTTTGGAATATTGTCTTTTAATGTTATGACGGAGTCTATTACAGTACAAATAATCCTTTGAATTTTTGACAATCAAGAGATAATTTCTCCAGAAAATGTTGTTTAGCAATAACTGAAAGTACCAAAGGCTTTTCTTCATGACCTATTTCCGGCAAAGTAGTATTATGGAGGTTTTTTTTTATTTTCCACTCTGAAGATATCCATGTAAGTTCTTTGAACATAATGGACATGTTACAAGAAAGGTTGCAGTTAATCCTTGACTAACACAATTTGCTGGGTTTTCTAAGGCAGTGGTATGATGCCAAGGTACATTTGGAATGGTTTCCTGGATGTAATTTAAATTTTTAATTTTTATAAAATCTGGTGTGATACACGCACACAATTTCCTTTTGCAGTGATCTTACAATTAGCCGCAAAATTTATTTTTAATTCTTAAGCATTTGTCAAACATTTTCAAAAATTACAAATTTTACAGAAACCGTACAAAATAGAGCGTTAGTTGAAAACACAAACTTTCTCTAAAATGTTAAACTGAATTCAAAAATGTAATAATATACCGGGTGTTCTATTTAAAACAGCAGTTAAAAAAACAAAAGAAATCCATTTTAAAAGTATTCAACTGGAAAATCACCTATCTCACATCAATACACATTAAAAATGTAATAAAAATGTAGTTTGAAAAAAATCGTTGGATCCGTTTTCGATTTTTTTTAAACTTAAAAATCACAAGAATAAACACCATACTTCCGGTTATGCGATTTCCTTCAAAAGATTGCTGTCGCATCTAGTTATTACACAAAACTTGTATATGATAGCTTAGTGTCTGTACAAACACATGACTGAGATGCGACACATCTGTAAATATGGCTAAATATAAGAACATTGAACGACCTTATCAAAACTAGTGGTTGTAGTCGCAGTTAAACTTAAAAATTATGATGAAATTTTCTTATTATTTTATTTTATTTTCGCCGAGCAATCGTGTCGAGTTTTTAAACTACATATTTTGTATAAGTACAGACATCTTATGATAAAATATTTCCTAATCTGCTGGTGACAACTCACACCTGTATTAGAAATATTGAATGACAGGTAATTTTTAACAAAATATAGCACTTTTAGGTAAGATTTTATTGTCAATATAGAATATTACATAATTTACAATGAAAGGAAAGTTTAATTTTAAATTAATTTTTACAAATTCGAAACAGAGGGATATAGCTATATTGTAATGGTATTAAGCCCACGAAAGGGCTCTGACTGCAGTGCAGGACAATCAACATTCAAATAAGCACAGAGTTGAGATATTGTAAATAACTGCAATGGTAAACAAAAGTAACATAGTAAATGCATTGATAATGAGATGCGAGAACCAATAATTAGTAGAGAAAGGCACGCTAAGACAGGACATGTTTAAGGGGTTTGAAACAATTTTTTGGCTCCGCTTAATTGTTTCGCCAGTTACCAATTTATTTCAGGCCTAACCGTTATATTTTTACTTGAGTTATAATCCATTGTATTTCGAATTATTTCAAATTATTAGTTCGCTCATTTCGTGCCGATTCTGGAAAACCCAGATCGCTGGCTATCGGGAGGCCGCAGCATTCAGCTGTTTTTCGTTAGTTGGCCGAATAAGCGACCATTCTTTTCTTGCACCTCGACGAAGCAACTCGCTTCTAAGAAGGCTCTGTTCGTGCTCTATTACGCCACGACGATTAATTTCGTTTTCAAGAGCTGATAACTCGAATCAGGTACGATTGAGATTTTCTGCTTGCTTTTCTCGTATTAATTGTATTTCCTTTAGCTCTTAATTAACAGTTTTAACTCAAGAATTTAATCTGGGACGCAAGGCCGCCGTTCTGCTTTAATTTTCGACACCGGCTAATGTCTAACCTAACCTCTGCAATTTGGGAAATGGTTCTGCTTCAATTCCGGGCGCATCCAGGGTACTTTAACCACATGGTATAGCAACCCCCGACCAGCATTTCTCCTGTCAGCAATTAATGGGTGCTGGAAAACCGACGTTAGTGCTGCTTTTGTGGTGATTACCGTATTAAAAGCGAATGGTCTCCCGGCCTTCAAGCTAATTTGTACCGGCTATTCCAAGATTATTTTGTATTAAATTATATTCGATACCTGGAACTTATATTCCAAAACTATCAGTAGTTAACATTTACATTTTCGCTTTCCGTTATTATTAGCCTGTAAATCTCAAATTAATATATGCTCTGGTATTTAATATTTAAACTTTTATACGTACATTTAATTACGATCCATATCTAAAGCTATAATTTAGGTGTGTAATTGAATTTTTGTAAAAGGAGCATTCACGCTTTTTGCCTTCAATAGCCTGAGCAGAAAGGTTTAATGATATGAGAGAGATAAGCTTATCCCTTGATTTATTTTGAGGTTACAATTAATTTAATAACCCGAACGGGTTTTTTGATCTTTGTGCGTGCTGTAACCTTCAGTGTTTGCACATTCTTTGTTATGGTTACATTGGTTGTGACCGGATTATTTTAATTATTCATTATTGAGTTACCTTTACTGATACTACAAAACTACTCAGTATTATTAAATAAATGCTAGTCACTCGTATTTTATTTTAATTATTTGAAATCTTTTGATTTCTGCCATACCGTTTTGAAGTTATTGCAGGGAACACAGTTGATAATTTGAATCCACGACCATATCGCCGAAATAGTGTTAGCTCGGCCATCGCGGTAAGTGCAGATTTTTCAGAGCTTCCGTGTTGTACAAACTATAAGGGGGTTGATCTGCGATTTTTCTTACTACTATTGATTATTTTAATTAGTTCATCGCAGGTCAGCTTCTTTATCGTTTCAGGTTTTGAATTGGCTCGTTAATTAAATATTAATTTCAAATGAAAGGTTTGTGCACGGCAAAGCCAAACCGTATAAAATGTATTTAACCCAAATGATTTGTTGGCTGCAATTTTAACACAGCGTAAGTTTGTGAAGTCAAAGCATAAGATGGCAAAAATTGTGAGCATAGCAGAAAGGTAATTCAGTACGAAGCAGAATAGAAAGATATTGCAAGAGAACAATGGCTAAGTCATGGCAACAGTTTGTGGCAAGAGACATGAAAGTGAGGAACTCAAGAATTAGTGCATTTATAAAAACAAAGGGAAAACATAGCAGAGCCGTGATTAAAATAACGTTTGTGAGAGCAACGCAAATAGACATTTTTAAATTATAAGATTAAAAGACAATAAATTAGTTTTAAGAAATGTTAATTTTAAATTTAGATATCAAAATTTATTCTGTTTGTAACGTTTTGTATCAAAACTAATTTCCTTGAACAAAAAACAATTCAAATAACTTAGCAACCAAATTCGAATTTGTTTAGGATACAGAGAAAACAAATGAAATTAATTAATTTGATGTTTGTATGTAATTTGCTCCACTTAAAATACGAATATTTAATATTAAATAATCATTTTACCAGTCAAAAAGTGTTGAGTTTTATTCCAAAAGTGCCCAAGTTGTGTACCAGTGTTTGTAAAGCTTTACACCACAAATAAATATAAAAATTCTTCATCCGATCTTCGAGTGTGTTTCGGCAGCGAGCACATCATAATTTCGAGCCCCATCTACCAGCGACTAGAGCATCGGGAAGTAGAGTACAAAGCCCAGGGCAACGTACGAGCCTGCAGGAACATCCTGACCACCGTTTGCAGCGACGAGAGCAGTGCCAGAGGCTGAAATATCAACAGCGTCTCCAACAGCGGTATCCGACCAGCTTCGACAAAAGTTTCCAGGTAGGAAATCAGTTGTAATCTAAATGCCAACAGTCAACGTTCCGGAAACGCATCAGAATCCAACATCAAACCTTTCTGAGGACGGCCAGCGTGTTTCCCAGGGCCCATTTGCATCGGTTTGCTCAGAATTAGCGTGGCTTGGGTAAATTCTGAAGATTTGGCGAGAGCGACGCGGCCAAAGACAAAAGCCACAAGTGGCGTGATTTCCACCTCGAGAACAACAGAAACCCGGTTCTTCCTGCGTCATCACTAAAACAAAATAGAATTGTTTATTGCCAAGCGGGAAAAATTCAAATGACTTACCTAACGCAATTTTCACGATATTTCCACGAGTTAAGATATTCAAATACGCAGTCTTGCATCGCCATAATTATTTGTGTCAGCTATCAGTTGAATGATTTTTTTGACCTACCGAACCGCACGTTTGAACTAACTTTGAATTGAGACAGTTATTTTCAGATCAAATTTGAAATAGTTCGATTCTGATCCCATCTGAGTGAGTTTCATGTTTTATCGACGAGCTAGTCCAACCATTTATTTTGTAGTTAATATTACATCTCATTTTAAACAGCCGAAATTAGTTGACAGACAAAATAAGAACCACAGTACAACATAAAATCTGAGAATTGTGCGAACCTTACATGAAATTTACCATATTAATTTAACTTATTAAATATCAAATTAACAATCAATCAAACAAAGATAGGGAGCCATTACAATATGTACCACAAAATCTATGGCTTAGCAGACATCTTGCTTGTTGCATAAACTATAAGTTGGTTGCAACCATCTCGGATATCCTCATGTAAGATTATATACAATATTTTATTCTTAATTCTGAGCTCCTACACTACTTATCCACACTTGTAACACATTTCTAATATTATCTTATAATTCATATTGTTCCAATGTTATCTTATCTATTTTAACTTAATTGCAGTGCCTTTCATTCTGTTACATTTTACAAAATCCAATATCTGTAAATTCGACATTAATATACCTTTTTGAATGATTTTGTATATCATAAAAATGACTTCAAATTTTGTATGCAGCCGCCTTACTGTTTTACCTAGAATTTTACTCACACTTCCTTATCCATATACCTGACCAAATCATGTTTTTGTACTGGTTTAAAATCATATATAACAAGCGAATAGTTATTTGGTTTTGTACGATTCCTCATATTTTTTCCCTGTATTTGCCCTTACATGTCTCACTAACTTTTACTGTTGTATTACACTTACAAATGGAGCACATATAAAGCTATTCAGCATCTTCAATGCCTATCTAAGTACTGTTTTTAGGTAGCTTTAAAGCAGGCGGAATTACGAATTGCAAAACCTTTCGGTAAACGACATTAGGAGTTTCAGATAGAGATGGGCGCGTGAGTGAGTTTTCGTTCACGTCACGCACGTTTCACGCTTGCTTTAAACACTCACGTTCACGCAAGTTCACTCACGTTCACGGCGTGACACGCCGCTCACGACGTGACACGCAGCTTTTATTTCAAAATTTAAATTCAGATAGAACAGAATGTTCAAATTTAAAACCAATGAAAAAAAACCTAAACATAACTAAAAATATGTTTTACACGTGACCTAATTTACGTGATATGTCACAATCAGAATAGTTGACATAAAAAAAAACAAATGAAAATTGACTACAATAACTGACGACAAGGAATAAAATTCTCGTAAATACATTTCTTGCAGCTGTCTTCAAAGATATGACTTTTAATACCAAACGCTGTCATTGGAATTGACGTTTCCCTTATTGCTATGAGTAGGTACAAAAGGTATGTTGCTAGGCAATACTTAATTCGTAGGTTTAAAAGTACTTTTACGTACGAAGATCAACATTTTCAGCGTTAAGGCGAGTATGCAAAACAAAACATTACTTTTATTAGAATAATAAGTTCATCTACACATGTACACAATAAATTGGTTTAAAAATAAAACGTAATCAACATTTTCAGTGTTAAGTCGAGTATACAAAACAAAACACTACTTTTCTAAAAATAGGTTCATCTGCACATCTACACAATACATTTTTGGTTTAATAATAAAACGTAATTAACACTTTCAGCGTTAAGCCGAGTATACAAAACAAAACATTACTTTTATTAGAATAATAAGTTCATCTACACATCTACACATTAAAATTTTGATTTAAAAATAATATGTAATCAGCACTCGGGGCACCCTGGAGTTTTTTATTCGTTATTAAATATTTAACGTGAAATTAACGTGAAACGTGAATCACGCCTTGGAAATTTTTCACTCACGTTCACTCACGATTTTCAAATATTAGTCACGTTCACGACGTGACACGCCGTGACACGACGTGACACGACTGTTTTCACGTCACGCGCCCTTCCCTAGTTTCAGATACTAAGGTTTTTCTCCAGTATGTGTTTGAATATGTTTAACTAAAGTAGGTTTTGCAGCTGCTTTATATTCGCAAATATAACATAAATAAGGTTTTTCTCTGCTATGTATCTTCCTATGTGTAACTAAATGACGTTTTTGTGCTGCAAATTTACAAATAAGATTTTGCCCTGTATGCGTGTTCATATGTTTAATGCATCCTTTTCTGCTGCTGTAAATTTGCCAATAGAACATGAATAGGTTTCTTCTTCTGTATGCCTTTTAATATGTGCAACTAAATGACTTTTTTGTATTGCTTTATACTTGCAAATAGAACATCAATAAGGTTTTTCTCTGCTATGCATCTTCATATGTGCAACTAAATGACTTTTAGTGCTGCTTTTTACTCGCAAACAGAACATTAATACGGTTTTTCTCCACTATGCATCTTCATATATTATGTGTAACTAAATGACTTTTTAGTGCTGCTTTATATTTGCAAACAGAACATGAATAAGGTTTTTCTCCTGTATGCATCTTCAGATGGCGCACAAATAGAATATAAATAAGGTTTTTCTCCGGTATGCATCTTCATATGTTTAACTAAATGAATTTTTTGTGCTGCTTGATATTTGCAAATAGAACACAAATAAGGTTTTGGTCCTGTATGCGTGTTCATATGTCTAACTAAATGACTTTTTAGTGCTGCTTTATACTCGCAAACAGAACATGAATAAGGTTTTTCTCCTGTATGCACCTTCATAATGGCGCACTAAAACATCTTTTCGTGCTGCTTTATATTCACAAATAGAACATAAATAAGGTTTTTCTCCTGTATGCGTTTTCATATGTGTAACTAAATGATTTTTAGTGCTGCTTTATATTTGCAAATATAACACAAATAAGGTTTTTCTGCTGTATGCGTGTGCATATGGCGCACTAAAGAATTTTTTCGTTCTGTTTTATATCCGCAAAAGAACACAAGTAAGATTTTGCTTCTGTATGCGTGTTCATATGTTTAACTAAAGCACCCTTTTCCGCTGCTGTATATTCACCAATAGAACATGAATAAGTTGTTTATTCTACATGTGTTTTCATTTGTGCAACTAAGTGTTCTTTTTGTACTGATTTATTTATATTTGCAAATAGAACATGAATAAGCTTTGTCTCCTGTATGCGTCTTCATACGGTTTTTTAAATCGCCTTGAAAATGAATAAGATTTTTCACATGTATGGGTCTCCAGATAGTTAATTAACTTACATTTCCCTGCAGTTTCTAACCTGATAATCTTGAATTTGACAGTGACATTACTTTACAGTAAGGTGACATTTCTATGCACCAAAGTGCCACTTTATTAAACGATTTTGAATTTAGTAAAGTACCTAGCACATTATTATACAAAATGCGAAAAAATATGTAAGTAACATCAAGGATTGCTTCAATGTATGGTTGCTAAGACGTTGCTTGTATTTACATGGTTACCATGAGAATGAGAGAGAAATAGTTTGAGAAATCTCTTGAGAGTTATGAGTACCTTTATATATTTTGAATCTATGACGAAAATGAACAATATCATGTTGCTAGTAAATAATAGCTATTTACGCAACAAGTGCTAAAAGTTGACGTTTATGCACGAGACATGAAAATTATGAAACGAAGCCGAAGGCTGAGTTTCATAACATGTCTCGTGCATAAACGACTTTTAGCACGCGTTGCATACAATATTTTATTTACGACCTTAATTTTACTGTTATTAATCCATAAATATCGATTTAACAAAGGTTTGCATCTACGACACTTCTAATTTATGTCATAAGAAACAGTAGGCCATGCCGCGCGGGCGAATGTTTGCGAATGACAGTAGTCAAAGTCGGTTACGAAATGTAATTATTAATACTCCACATCTGACTGTATTCATAACATAACGCTTTAATTATTTCAAAAACACTTTACCTGTAACGCCAGAAGCAACTAGAATAACTTTACAACTGCACCTTCAGTTCGATATTGTAGTTCTATAACCTCACTTCACTTTTAGCACATGGGCTAAAAGTAAACAGCTGATTTCTTTAACTACAGTAAACTATAAAACATCACTTTTAGTGAAACAAGCTAGCGCTAAAAGGCCTACTTTTAGTGGTGGTCGTAGATAAACTTATTTATTTACTAGCAACATGATGTTGTACATTTTCGTCATAGAAACAAAATATGAAAAATCTGGTGTGATACACTCACACAACTTCCTTTTACAGTGATCTTATAATTAGTCAAAAATTTCATTTTTAATTTTTAACCATTTGTTAAAAATTTTCAAAAATTACAAATTCTACAAAAACGGTACAAAATCGAGTGTTAGTTGAAGAGACAAATTTTCTCTAGAATTTTAAGGTGAATTCAAAAATGTAATAATATACCGGGTGTTTTATTTAAAATAGGAGTTAATAAGAAAAATAGAAAAAAAAACAAAAGAAACCCACTTTAGAAGTATTCAACTGGAAAATCACCTATCTCACATCAATACACATTAAAAATGTAAGAAAAATGTAAAGTTTAAAAAAAATTGTTAGAGCCGTTTTTGAAAAAATCGAAAAAAACTGAAAAATCACAAGAGTAAACACCTACTTCAGGTTATGCGATTTTCTTCAAAAGCTTGCTGTCTCATCTACATAGTACACAAAACTTATATATGAAGTTTCAATGCCATACCTTGTTTCGTTTTTGAGATATTCTGTTCACAGACAGACAGACACACAGACAGACAGACACACAGACCAATGAAAAAAAATATGTTTTTTGGGATCAGGAAACTCTAAAACGTGAAGATCTGTTGAAAACTCAATTTCGAATTTTTGGGGTGAATCCAATACTTCCTTTATAGTAGTAAAAGGAAGTAAAAGCTGCTCATAGCTCTCCCAAGGGACTTGTCAAATTATTTCTCCCTCAAACTCATGGTAACCATGCAACTACAAATAACGTTTTAGCAACCATACAATGAGGCAATCCTTGATGTTACTTACAAATTCTAATTTTAAATGTCATTATGACATTTTGAAATTTCATACTATTCTTACTAATATGCTAGTAAATAAAATATTGTATGCACCACGGGAGATATTCATGTTCTTTACCTTCGGTCAGAGGCCCTCGGTCTGTAACACATGTCAACCTCAGGGAAAAAACATATTCATATCTCCCTTAATGCATAAATATCTATTTCGATAAAATATTCAGAAGGGTGTATTCCTTAGCCATCTACAGGGTGTCCGGAAATGGCATGTACAACCGAAGACCACAAGTTTCTTGACACAAAATATGATGGTTTAACTCAACTTACCTATATACAAAGTTGCTTAGTTTAGCCTCTAGAGGGCTTTAAAATGATTAGCGTTTTAATTTTTTTTCAATTAGGTCGAAACATATTTAATAAATTTTATTCATTTTTTGGCCATGCATTTGTACCAGTAAACTACAGCTTTTTGTGGAATAAACCCTAATTGCGAAAAGTACAGGGTGTTTAAAAACTTTGTCACAGTAAATTATCCTTCCATATTTTTTTAACCCCCTGAATAATCACTACCAATTTTCGTCTGGATAGTCACTTTAATTCAGAAGCTATTTCTTCTCTTACAAAATTATAGCTGGGTAAACGGTTTAGCCACAAATTTTTTTTTCTAAATTCCTACAAACCTGAATCAGTAATTGTAACTTAACACTAATAAAGTTTTTATTAAAAGAATTAACAAACAATTAACTACCTACTGTTACAAAACATGTTCAAAATGGCCAACATTTTCTTATACACATGCGTTAATACTACGTCGAAAATTAAATTGTTCTCTTTCTAGTGTTACGGGATCGAATGGTGTTGTCAGAATTTAAAATTTAAATTTAAATCTTCTTCGCTTTCAATAGAAGAAGAGTTTTCATAGCACCCCATAAAAATATTCATCGGGTGTTAGATACGGCGATCTTGCTGGCCATTTTACAGAAGCATCAGTCCCTCTTCCTATCCACCGATTTGGATAAAGCGTATTTAAATACTGACGCACTGCTAACAAAAAATGTGGCGGAACACCATCGCGCAGAAACCACAGATTCTGTCAGTAATAAGGGCAAAACCTCTAGTAAAATGGGTAATGTTTCTTGCAAAAAATTTAAATAATTATTTCTATTTAAGCTATCTGGTATAATAACTGGACTTATTAGAAAATTGACAATAATTCCTGCCCACATATTAACTTTAAATTCATGTTGGTAATGAGTAACTTTTGCTGCAATGGGATTTTCATCAGAGTAAACATGTTCATTATGTAAGTTAGTTATACCGGATCTTATAAACGAAGCTGCATCAGTAAATACATTATCCTATTGAAATTTGGATTTTCTATCTGATTTTGCATAAAATTGCAAAATGTTAAGCGGGATTCTTAAAGTCTTAAGTCTTAAATTTTTACTTCCCTCTTCTGAAAGACGAAGGAAGTATTATAATCACGAAAAAATCACCTTCCGAGATTTCTTCAGATCTTCACGTTGCAAGGTCCCTAGATGACGAAAAAGAGGTTTTTTAAATTCCGTCTGCCTGTCTGTCTGTCTGTTGGCAGTATAGCTCAAAAACTATTTGTCGGAGTAAGACGATATTTTGCGTACATATTATATATCTACCTCGCATGAAACCGGTACAATTTCATACAAATATATACAGAGTTAGCACCTTAAAAAAATTAAATTTTGTTTATTTTTGGGTTAATTTTGAAATAGAAAGAAGTAATAACTTTCATATAGGTCAGGCTTTACATTTGCCGAAAATAAGACTCAACCGATACAGGATAATGTCACGTCACAAAAGAGTAAAGAGGCTCGGTAGCGTAGTTGGCTTTATGGCTTTATGTTCGTCATTTTGTTTTAGTAGTTTATTTTTAGGCTCCATTCAGAGCCCGCT
The DNA here is from genome assembly GCA_940337035.1 of Agriotes lineatus. Taxonomy (NCBI): domain Eukaryota; kingdom Metazoa; phylum Arthropoda; class Insecta; order Coleoptera; family Elateridae; genus Agriotes; species Agriotes lineatus. The sequence continues at coordinate 136,144 of CALNHX010000176.1, read as the reverse complement.
GTACGGCAGATCACCGATAGTTAGAATTAAAAACAAAATTATCTCGGCTATCCTGAAGTGTTTCGGGCTTGAGCGCTCCTTTCCTGCAAATTAGTACAATATAGCTGTGGGAGCTTTAGTAGCAGTATAGAAAGTTGATAGCACTTACCGGTGGCTGATTTTCGCCGAGTTTGGGCACTTTTATCGAGGCTCATTCCGCGTCGTTTGCAGGTTAAGATTAAGAAACGGCTGTGTCTCGAGGACCGACTCCGGGAGCGTTCATTAACTTACCTGATGTCTTTACACTGAGAAAACCACCCTGTACCTATATAACCATATAAACCCGGTGTTTTCGCCTCGTAGAAATTTTGAATATTACTTTAGAGTCATTTTGAGCTGATACTCTGGGCTTTACGTCAGCTGCGTGCTTGCATTGCTCGGCTCTGCCGCATCCTGCCTCACAGGATGCTTGCAGATTACTTGACTACTCCATTCGTTTATTGCTAATTCTTTTTCCTTTTCACGAAACGCCGTTACCTGAGGAAGTAATTCTATTTGTTTGTGCCGTGCACGCCCTATTTTAATGTGTGAATATATATTTATATTTATTGCTGCCTACTGCGTTTTTTTTAGATGTATATTTATTATTGTATACTGCCTGTCGTATTTCTACTTATTGTAATGATCACGTGGTCTAATTTTAATATTACTGATTAAATAAGTGATTTTCAAATGCCCCACGTTGGAATTGACATTTACTTATGTAATGACCCCTGTACAGTTATTTGTGGTTATATTATTTATTTAAATATGTAATTTTAAAATGTTAAAAAAATAAAAATGGCGACTACACAATACTTAAGTTTCATTTAAATTCGAATTTTGGCTGATTAAATTATTTATTATCATTTCTGGGTTCTAGTTAGGAATGTTATAAACGGTAGTATGCCCTCAATTAATAATTCATTCATCTGCTAATAAAAATTAATAAGCTAGCTCTGAAAATTGAACATGAAACTCAAATCTCGGGTTGGGATCCTTGATTTGTTAAAATATTCGAATGTAAAACGGTACGCCACTGCATATAAATTAAATTGAATTACAGCGCGCAGGCGCTGCCTTGTCTGTCAAAATAACTGGCCAAAACACTTCGAACTATGCGAACAGCTCTCGTGTTTGTTTAAATTTTCAAAGGAATTAATGAGCAAATTTTCCGGTGAGTTTTTAAAATTATCGCGCCTTCAAACGGCGTCACTTGGTTCTTTTGTTTCAGGCTAAAACCTCGATTAATTTGTTTGGAAAGGACGCTTAACGTGCATTTGTTTTTTCTAACCTCCAAATGACGATTAAAAATACAATTCCTGGACAATTGGTTGCTCATGGACAAATAAATTCAATGGAATTCGCTTCTTTGAGTTGTGCTTTACGTATGGTACTACTTTCCAAGCCTCTAGCTCCGATTATTTGTTCGCACACACTAACCTTAAATTATAGGATCGTGGCCGCTTGCACGGACCCCTCTCTGGTGCCTGCTGTGGAAGCTGGGGCCCCCTGGTCGATGGAATGGCTGTTGATGCTCGTATCTACTGGGCTGACTCGCTGGTACACCTAGCATAGGCTCAGGAACCCCGGCAGCACTCCAAACTGGCTGAATCGGAAACTGAAGTCGCTGCCGTTCTTGTCCGAAGGAGGTACCGGAGCAAAATAATTTTAGGACGTGGATTTTGCTATCTTCATTTGTGCTGGTACTGGACAAAATTCTGAACACACTGGTATCTTTTATAACTCTCTATTTTAATGTTTACTATATAACATTTATTTAGAGAGCAAAAACTGGTCTGTCATTCAAAGATGTATTCAGTTGTTAACAGCCACTGGTCGTTATAAACAAAACACTATTGAAACAAAGGAAATCAACCAAGTACAATAATATTACCTTGACAATTAAATTGAACTTATGCTATAAATATTTACAATCCTTAATAATAAAATAAATCTCCTTTGAATTTCGGATTTTTACTGCCTTATTGTGCCACTTAGTTTGTTTTTAAATTTTACTAATTGTTCAATCCGCCACTACACTGATTAGTTTTCACACCACTTTTGTTTCATATCCTGTCATTTTATTTTCTGCAATTTCCACCAAAGCTGCTTCCTTTTTCTCAATCTCACATCTTGCTGTAGCATGTAGTAATTTCTTTGTTTGCCTGACTTATACATTCTGCACAGTCCATCTGTGTTCTTTTTATTCTTACCTCTTTTTATAAACTGCTCAAAAAAGTGTCCACATGTTAATTACTTTAATTTCTACGCTTCTTTTATACTGAACATATTTCGAATCCTCCTGTGCCAGTTTTATTCAAATGGGTTTAGCTTTACGTCGCACAAACCTTTTATATTATGCTAAAATTACATCAATGATTCCAACTTATGAAAATTGAGTTTCTTTCTTTGCTTATTTGTTCTAATAATCTCAATGCCACTGTCCATATTTGCCAATGTAATTGCGGGCTGACAATTTATGTGAAATTTTACAGTTGTGTGAATTATCCCAACTCTGTGCTTTTGTGATTTGATTTATAATTTGTTTGCACTGCAACTAGAGTTGAGTGGAGGGCTAAATACCATCTCAATATATACAGTGTGACCAGTAAAGTCCGCATCATATGGGATTTTTTTTATTAATAGCTTTTTTCGAAATTTGACTTTGGCATCAATTGCTGCTTCGATCGAGATGAAAATTAAACAAAAAAATTATAGTCACGTCATTCGCATTATCTGTCAAATTTTATTTTAAAAAAAATTCAAAAGTGGGGTTATTTCTCCAAATTTCGAAAAAAGTTATTAGAAAAAGTTTTTCTAAATGCAATTTTTAGCCCATATGCAAAATTTCAGCTGTATAAGATAATTTTGATTTTTTGTACATTTTTTTTTAATTGCACCACTGTTGCAAAGCAAGACTCAACGCAACCTACATAAAACTTCTTACTTTTGACAATGCTTTATTCCACACACATTTTCTTTAAAGTAGCGCTATATTAAATGTTTGTTTTTCTACAAAATCCTAATAGGGCTATTAAAATTTGGTCACATGTGATGCAAAGTTTATTTGTTTTTGACCCTGTATAATGTAACTTTATAAAATAACGTGTATTACTTTTAGACACAAACTGCGTTTTCAAAAATAGTTATTTTATGGAGTTACATTATACAGGGTCAAAAACCAATAAACTTTGCATCACGTGACCAATTTTAATAGCCCTATTTGGATTTTGTAGAAAAACACATATTTAATATGGCGCTACTTTAAAAAAAATGTGTCTCAAATAAAGCATTGTCAAAACTAAGAAGTTTTATGTAGGTTGCGTTGAGTCTTATTTTGCAACAGTGGTGCAATTTACAAAAAATGGGCAAAAAATCTAGATTACCTTATACAGCTGAAATTTTGCATATCGGCTAAAAATTGCATTTAGAAAAACTTTTTCTAATAACTTTTTTCGATATTTTGTGAAATAACCCCACTATTGATTTTTTTGGAGAAAAATTAAAATTTGACAGATAATACGAATGACGTGACTATTATTTTTTTGGTTAATTTTCATCTTGATCGAAGCAGAAATTAATGCCAACGGCAAATTTCGAATAAAGCTATTAATAAAAAAATCCCATATGATGCGGACTTTACTGGTCACACTGTATATACCTGTTAGTCATTGCATGTGCACTATAGTACCCACTAATTAAATAAAGCTGTGATAATTTATTGGGCGTTACTATTCTGTTTGTTCTGCTGGATTTATCTTCTACCTTGTGGTGGTCCGACGCAAGGATTAGACAACGTCGAAGACCTGGTGCCCTCTCTCCTTTTTATTCTTTTTCAGCGTAGCTGGAACCCCGACCCTTCTCGGCGAGTTAGCCCAATTAGGCCGACATTTACCAGCCGGCAAAATACCCACTATAACTTTCGCCAACAGGTAAGGCCAAACTTTTATCCTTCCTCACAATCGATGAAGCTAACAGCAAATTGATATAAGACTATTGCTCCATCTTTGATGCAGAATCGGATGCTATGTCTATTGTCGGCCATTTAGAATTCACCCTCTATAGAAACACGGATATTTTTACTTTAGCAGTAGGCAATACCGAATATTATAAATTTAGCCATAATTCACAACTTGCATTATTACATATCTAATTATAGTAGTAAGTTTATAATCTCGTAAAACACGAAAACCCCTATAAACCCCAATCACTCGTGTTAAACTGTTGAGAATTACACGTTTTGTTCTCAATAAAAAGTACCAAATGTAGTAACGTTCCTAAGCATAAAACTCGAAAGTTTTAAAATACATGTAGAAATATCATCGTGTAAAACCCACTTTAGGTAAATTTAGTTGGCAATTTCTTAAAGTACTCGAAACTATACACCGTTCCCTTTAACCGGGCTCGGTAACTCAGTGGTTAAGCATCCTGACTACTGGTCTATGGGTCGATTGCCGTTCCTGATTAGGTTTTTAAAAATAAAAAGAGTCTGGATGAAAACTATAATTAGTAACTGCATATAAGATAAGTGTAGAGCAAACGCATTTTATTGGTTGGATCTCTATGGATTTCATTAGAATTCAAAAATATATGTGGCCCGCGTGCTTTTAATTTTAAAAATCAGTGACATTAAAGTTGTCAGAATTACTGCAGTTTTACAGTACATATTTCAAACTATGTTTTAGTACTGCTAGAAGTTTAAATAAGTTTGTGGAGTTCGCACGGTAGTATAGTACTTTCAGCGACGACCGATAATATCCCTAACAAAGGGTTTTGCAGGATTACAACTACTTACCTACGATTCTCAGTACTGATAATTCTTGTTGTGGTTGAAAGCAAGTTTGGTGTTTGTCCCATTGAACTGCGTTAGCAGTTTACTTACAAGCTCATTAGCTTATCGTGTAATGCTTATCTTAAGTCATTGTAGCTTAATAGTATATTACATAAGAAGCTGCGAAATTGGTATATATCGTGCGAGTATATTTGAGAAACGAGGCGATGCGTAGTGAAGCCGAGTGACTTAAAACACGAGCGTACAATACACTTTCGAGCGAGTTATATATGTTATTTTCTCCACGATCACAAAAGACATATTTTTGCAATTTAATGAATGACAGCTTTATTGTGACAACTGACAATGACAGTAGATTGTAAGTAGTTTTGAGGTTAAAATAACATATTGTCACCCGTTTTTACTTCCCTTTCCTATATAAAAGAAGTATTGGATTCACCCCAAAAATTTGAAATTGAGATTTCAACAGATCTTCACGTTGTCGAGTTCCCTGGACCAAAACAAAACATGTTTTTGTTCATTGGTTTGTAGTGTGTCTGTCTGTGAATAGAATATCCCAACAAACGAAAAGAGGTATGACGTTGAAACTTCGTATATAAGTTTTGTATACTATCTAAGTGCGACAGCAAGTTTTTGAAGAAAATCGCATAACTGGTATGGCGTTTACTCTTGTTATTTTTCAGTTTTTTTTCGATTTTTTCAGAAACGGCTCTAACGAGTTTAATGACGGCGGGAAACTACCGAATTTTTAAATGAAAGCGCGGAGTAATCTAGTCCTAACAAATGCTGATGCAAATCCTAGCCAGGGCAAGGATTTTTAAAAATCAATGCAAACATTACAAGGGGCATGACAAAGACCAACCTTAGAAACAGAATGCGAGTTCTAAGAAACAATTTACACAAGTCGAAACATGGCAGGTGTGAATTAGTGCAACAGGTAATAGTATGATCCAGAGAGAGCATCATACAACAAGATTGCCATCGAAATTGCGTAATTTCTATCGGGAGTCTAATCAAAGTTCAATTTAATTAACATATGTGGGCATGTCAAACAATTTAATTGGGCGATTTAATTGAAGCACAAGATGGCCGCCAAGGGGAACTATTTCTACTGGTAATTAATAGTTGCTAAGAGTAACACACAAACTCATAATTAATAAGAATTTTAATTGAAGCACAAGATGGCCGCCAAGGGGAACTATTTTTACTGGTAATTAATAGTTGCTAAGAGTAACACACAAACTCATAATTAATAAGAATTTATTATAAAACTGTAAAGACAACACCAAGTTTGTTTACATATTTATAGTACAATGTTCTTAGTTTTTCATTCCTTGAAGTGCTACCCGTCTTAACAATAACTAAGTTACCAGGTAACTCACAACTTCCTATTTTAATTTAAAACATAAGCCCCATATAGAGTGATTGAAAACATTTTTTGCATGTTCTGGAATTTGAAAGTGTGTCTTCACTGTTATCATTATAACCTCAAATTGTATTCTTGACGGAAGTTTGACAATATTATTGAAAGCATTTTGAAGTTTTTTTGTCATTCAATAAATTTGGGTTTTTCTCTACTGAAGCTACGGCGTGACATTTCTGTTACAATGATCAGTCGCTTCAGGAGAAAATTTTTCCATCGCTCTACATCTCACAGGTTGGCAAATTTCTTGCTTTGTTCTACTGGCTGTCAATCTCAGTGCTGCCATTTGTGTTTATAGGTCCAACATTATCATCCTCAGATTTACTGTTAACAACTTACATATTACCTACTATAGTCCGTTATTGAACTAGGAAGAGCAATTGAAAAGGCGTCTTTATACTATAATGTACCACCATAAAATACACTATTAAAATTCGATGGTAATTTTGAATTATTTCACCTATGTTTAATTAAGAACACAAAACTGCTAACTGATGTGTAAACGCTTTGAATAGCTGATATGTCAACACACGTGTCAAAATATAAGCAACTTAGTATTGTGTAAAACAGTAGTCTTAGCCAATTCCAGATGTAGATTTTAGTTGTAAGAAATTTGAATTGTTCCTCATAGGTAAAAACCGACTATAGAGACATCAAGATAATTGACCGTCTTACCTTCCCACGTTCCCACCACGCATGGTCTAAGTTTGTTACATTTCTTTACAATTTTTGCAGGCTCATACACAACCCCTTTCTCGTAGTAACATTTTGATCAAGCTGAAATTCGTTTCTTGTTCTAGTAGTTTTATCATGATGCTTAGCTACATCCTGTTTATGTACTAATGTTCACATGGACTATTTCCTTATTCTCTACTTTAGAAACTAACAAGTTATTACTTACTGCTATGTTACTTATGTCTCCAATTCATTAACAACTATAAAAGAGTAAGTCCTACTCCAGATACAACACTATTACTATAATCTAACTGTGCTACATAATGACCTTTTAACAATTTTTACACTACCTTCCGCAAAGCTCATATTTTTAGAATAATACAGCTACACTCTATTTTTTAATGCCACAGACAAATTTATGCAACCCATTTTTGCATTATACTAGTTAACTAGATAATATTTTTTGAGACTTAATTTTATGGATCAAGGACTCTTAACGTTAGTCAGCTTGACAGTGTCAATTTGTCATTAACTTTTCGTATCTCATAATTTTATAAGACAAAAATGTCTTCAAGCGAATATGTGTCGAAATAGTTATATATATAAGAGCACTTTGTTTTCTTACTTTATAAATAACATTAAACAAATCTAGGACATTAATCGAACTGACACATAAAACAACCTAACTTCTTGACACATATTTAATCATTGCCCTCGTGGATTGTATGCTTTAAAAATAAAATTTTTGATCCAGCTTTCATTGGAAACAGAATTTTAGGTTGCATAAAGATTGTCCGCGGCATTAAAAAATAAAGTATAGTCACTATCGCAAAATTAATTTCTTCTGAAAATTGTTTGAGCAAGTGTGAAAAATAAGGCACATTATCTCTGGTGCTATACTTAACCCAAATGGTAATATCTTAAATTTATAAATGAGCTAAATATACATAAACTATTGAACTTTTCATTCAGTTTCCGGGCACGTTACCATGGGTTGGGGGCTGAAGAAGCACAGGCCCCCTTAAAGAAAAGAAATGTCCCCCATAGTGCATCTCACTCAAAATAAAATAGAATTAAATGAATTTTTGGTGGGTAACTTTCCAACAAATTATTAGTTCTTATCTATTATAAACAAACAAATGATAAAAATTCTCCATTCAAAACAAAAAGTATAATGTAGGTGGAAAGAGTCTTTAGGCATAGGTCAGAACGTTTCTGTAGACTCTAAGAAAGCAATTATTCAACATTTTGACGAATATTTTCCTAATGATGTGGACATTCAAGATTATTTGTGTAAATTTGTTGGTTACAGCTGTATTTAGTTACAAATTGAAAAAGAAAAGAAGAAAATACAATTCATAATGTCTTGTATCCTCCTTCTATTCTTAGAAGAAAAATTCAGCTAAAATTTTTAAATACGATGCTAATCGTTTAAATTGGATTAGTTGAGTCAAAGGGCAATTTTTTAAATATTAACGTTTCGCTAATGTATTTAGCTTCTTCAGAATTAAAACATGTTACAGTTATTGACATATTACATTTAAAATATTTTGGCACTTGTTGGTATTAATCTATAAAATAACAGAGATTTAATTAGGTTTGTGAAAGAATAAACTTCCTTTGGTTGTTACCATTTTATGAATTATTCCTATTCTTTGGTAAGAGGTTGATAAATTAGTGATGTATATTAAAGATAAGCTTTCCTTGAACTTCACCATTTGTGCTAAAAATATTATGAAAATTAGATTTTATGAAACCACATTAAACATTATTGTGTAACTTACGTGGGAAAATGATTCTGTTGTTTTAATGGTATTTTTGGCAGAAATAATTTATCTCGATTAATAGTTTTTTTTTATTAAAAAAAAACCATGATTTAGTTTCGTCTGTGTTTTGTATTACTTTCTTCCAATTTTTATATTATTTTTCTTCTTTTCTGGTTAATGGTCGTGTTCGTTGCAATACTTTGTTTGTGAGATAAACAATATTTAGGTTATTTGTTAAATACTTAGTAATTCTGGAAAGTTTTTGTCCTTCTGGAAAGAGAAAGTTTGATAAATGTTGTTTCAAAGGGGTTATTTGACCGTGCAATTCTACTATCAAACAAAAAACATCATAAATCCAATATAAAAATTATCACAAATATACTATTATCAAATGATTATCCACTTAACTTCATTAACAGAAACATTAAAACTAGAATTAACATTTTAAAAAAACCTAACAACCAAAACAACTCAATAAACCTACAACCAAACTTTTTAAACGACGAATTCAACAATTATCAAAGGGGAAAAAAATATTACACTACAATACCTTACATCCCAGGACTATCTGAAAACATTGAAAAAGAACTAAAAAAAAACCAAATCAATACTGCCTTCAAAAACCATAACACCCTTCAAAAATTAATCTATAAAAACTTAATAGACAAAACAAACCCAAAATTAAAATCACATGTAATATACCAAGTCGATTGTAACGACTGTGACGTTGCATACATAGGTCAAACAAAACAATACATTAAAAAACGAATGAAACAACACCAACAATCAATTAGAACTAAGATGTTAACACCTCATAAACCAAACACTGCCCTATCTGAACATGCAATCAACAACCTACACAGTTTCAATTTAGAAAGCCCGAAAATATTACAATTAGAATGTATAGAAATCAAAAAATCACCAAATGCCATTAATTACAAAACTGACACCGAAACATTAAACAATACTTATGACAACATTTAAAAAAAAAAGAAAAAATTAATATAACTAACTTATTTATCAAAATTTTTCATATTTCATCTCATAAAAAACATTTTTTTTCTTTAGAAATTGGGTTAAAAATGTTAGAAATAAAGAAAGAAGGAGGGGGCAAAAAAAGGGAAAAAAACAAAACAAAACAAAAACGGAAACAAAAACTGCCAATCTAACTTTCACTTTTTTCAATAACTTACTAATATAAACAAATTAGAATTTGAAAATAATACTCTACAAACCACAAAAATCATTTCAGAAAAACATAGTAATTGAATTTTCGAACAAATGAGATTTTAACTTTTGGGATAAGACCTAATCATATATCTAATACTTACTATATTGCTAGCGGCTATGCGTGGGAAACTGACCAAGGAAGTGAGACAAACAACCAACTCTTCAATGTATAATGGTGAGCTGTGCGCAAGCGCGGCGGCGTCGTCCGGCCAATGGGGAAGTGGGCAAGTTTAAAATTCGCTTTTAAAGGCGGAGTTCGAATTCTCACGCATGCGCACGAGACGCGTTATACTCTAAGTGAGACTATGTCGGCGCCGTAATGTTTTCTGACGTTTCCAGGCCCTACTAGCAATATATGTGTATTATATATATGGACCTAATACGTCACGCACTAGCACGAAAATGTAATGGCAGATTTAAGGTACTATATTTATACGAGCAAGCTCGTCCGCCATTTTGAGTTACCGAAAGTGGCGGCAAATTCAAATTCTAGTTACTTTCCAAATAGCATACGATAAGTCGGAAAAACAACGATCATGTTATTTAATTTTATCCGTCTTAAAAAAGATTGGTTTTTAAACAAATAAAAAGAAAGCAGAAGAAATCGAAACGAAAACACTGTTAACTAACACGCACGTGGTTCAAACTAGAGAACTTTAATAGTACCTTAGTTCAAACAACAGTGACGAGTAACAGAACTCGATAGAACTGACAGATACAATTGACAGCACAGAACAACACCTACATACTGTATATAGATTTAAATAACCACACTTGGTTGAAGACTGTAATTATAATTAGCATCGTAATGGAATGCACCAAGATTTAAATCAGCATGCATTGTTCGTCTGGATCGAGCAGTATGTACTCCAACAGTTTCTAGTCTTGCTTGGTTGACAGACGACAGAATGCACGGTTACCGGTCAGCGCAGCCAACGGCTGGGCGCTAATATCCCTGTGACACAAAATCTAGTGGGATAAGCTTGCCTGGTTAATAAAGCACTCTAGGCAGATTGATGGTCGCTATTTTTAAAACACCTCAAACAACTCATGTTAAATCTCCATTTCCACCCACGTAAGTAAATAAAAACTCAACCAACATACATTCTATCAAACCACTATCATTTTCAGAATACCTCCCAAGAAATCCAATAAAAAGGAAAATTATTCATAACAATATACAACCAACAACGTTCACGGAAATACAAAATGGCCAAATCTTATCATCTTTGCTAAACAAATAGTAATATTTAGAATTAAAAAACAAGTACTCCACTTCCATACGAAAATTTAACCCCAAACTAAAGGTCAGTTTTTACTAAATATCCCATTAAAACAATGAGTATAAAAATTTTTCCGTTCCAGAATGGCAAAAACCTTCCAGAAATAAGTTTTCAACAAATAACCTAAATACTGTTCATCGCCCTAACACTGTGCTGTAACGAACACGATTTTTGACCTGAAAAGAGGAAAAATAATATAAAAATTAAAAGAAACAAACACAATACACAGACGAAACCAAATTATGATTAAAAAACCCTTAATCGAAGTAAATTAATCCTGCCAAATACAACTATTTATAAAACAAATATTCCAACTCCATACGAAAACCTAATTACAAACTAAAGGTCAGTTTTTACCAAATAACCCCTTTGAAACAACATTTATCAAACTTTCTCTTTCCAGAAGGACAAAAACTTTCCAGAATTACTAAGTATTTAACAAATAACCTAAATATTGTTTATCTCACAAACAAAGTATTGCAACGAACACGACCATTAACCAGAAAAGAAGAAAAATAATATAAAAATTGGAAGAAAGTAATACAAAACACAGACGAAACTAAATCATGGTTTTTTTTTAATAAAAAAAAACTATTAATCGAGATAAATTATTTCTGCCAAAAATACCATTAAAACAACAGAATCATTTTCCCACGTAAGTTACACAATAATGTTTAATGTGGTTTCATAAAATCTAATTTTCATAATATTTTTAGCACAAATGGTGAAGTTCAAGGAAAGCTTATCTTTAATATACATCACTAATTTATCAACCTCTTACCAAAGAATAGGAATAATTCATAAAATGGTAACAACCAAAGGAAGTTTATTCTTTCACAAACCTAATTAAATCTCTGTTATTTTATAGATTAATACCAACAAGTGCCAAAATATTTTAAATGTAATATGTCAATAACTGTAACATGTTTTAATTCTGAAGAAGCTAAATACATTAGCGAAACGTTAATATTTAAAAAATTGCCCTTTGACTCAACTAATCCAATTTAAACGATTAGCATCGTATTTAAAAATTTTAGCTGAATTTTTCTTCTAAGAATAGAAGGAGGATACAAGACATTATGAATTGTATTTTCTTCTTTTCTTTTTCAATTCAAGATTATATGTGGATCGCCAACCCCTTTTGAAATTGTGAAAATATTTCTCAACATTTGACACAAGTTTTCATTAAATTTAGTATTATCCATTTCTTTTGTGATTTGATTTATCAAAAAAATAAGTAGCATTATTTTTCTCAATTGTTGCTTCTAGTAGAGATTTATTTATTTTATAACCATTTTTTTTTCTGTTTATACAGTGTGCCCCGGATGGAGTTGACAAGATGAAAAACATTTTTATTATTGATTTTACGACAAAGTCATTCTTTATAAAAAGTTCTGCTTGTTGAATAAATAAGTTTACCATCAGAAAATCTAAGATTAAATGTACAGAATGTCCATAAATTAAGATAAAATCAATCAAGAAAATGAAAAATCTACACTTTGACAGTTCAATACAATAAAATGACAAAACAACAACCTTTGATCGACAAGATTAAATTATGATTATCTACAGTAAATTCAAGATAAGACGTTATCTTAATTAAACTTAACAACATACAACCATAACAATCTAAATTTAAACTTGAAATGTTGTATTTTAACTAATTTTATGTTTTTAAGGAACTTTTTCTATTAACAGTAAACTCTAAAATGCAATAAATGGTATTTCTCTCTTGAAGCATTTTCATGCTATCTTAATTTATGGACATTCTGTACATTTAATTTGAGATCTTCTGATGGTAAACTTATTTATTCAACAAGCAGAACTTTTTATAAAGAACGACTTTTTGTTGTAAAATCAATATTTTTTTCCCCTTGTCAACTCCATCCGGGGACGCACTGTAAACAAATATTGTTACAATTTTTCTGACTTAAATTCACAAAAAAATGTGTTTATTGTAAATTTTATTATTATTTTTGTAAAATAACCCCACAATCATAAGGATTTTTTATTTTGCAAAAATAAAACTTACACTATGTATATGTACAATAGTCTTTAGGGGTGCTTGAGAAACACCTAACATGCTAGAGGGTGCACCCAGAAAAAATGTTGAGAACCACTGTCGTAGAGAACAATATTATTTTATCTAGCATGGCAGTGTATATGAATTGAACATCATGCCTATCTATGTATTGTGCATTATATCTGTAACGTTGCCATATTTACGAATCTTAATTTGCCTACATTTTGGTGCTTGGGTTTTCAGTTTAGTTTTAGGTGTAGAATAGCTTAGTGCACTTTTTGTATGACCGATTACATACACCCTGTATATTACAAACAGAACAACAAAAGTGTTTGTCGTTTGTATGAGATTCATATGTGACTATTCTACAGGGCGATCCATTTGGTTAGGACATTTTAGAATTTATGTAGCTCCAGATAATAATAATAATAATAATAATAATAATAATAATGAATTTATTTCTCAATAGTTACATAACTATTTACAAAACAAATAATTAAAGTATCATACAATTGAGAAATCGCAAGGATTCAATTCAAATAGGTAGATGACCACCTTTGATTTTCCATTAAACCCTGAAAGATATTAGATGTGTTCAGAGAGAATGTCCATCATTATACGCAGAAAAGCTAGAGTTTTACATGATCTAGTTAGCTGAGTCAGTGCAAGCCTCGGATCGTGAAAAAGTCAATAAAATGATACCTACAATCCTACAAATGCCTGTTTAGTGCATTTTGTGTTTGGCATCAGAAAAGCACTTAAGTAACATAACATTACTTATACGATGGTGCAGACTGATTTTACTATTTCTATTTACAGAACAGAAAAGGGTTTGTCACCTGTATGGGATTGCATATGTCTAACTAAATAACGTTTTACTGTGGTTCTGTATTCACAAGCAGAACACGAAAAGGGTTTTTCGTCTGTATGAGATTTCATGTGTGTGACTAAACTACTTTTGTGGATAGATTTATATTCACAAACTGAACAAGAATAAGGTTTTTTGCCGATATGAGATTTTATATGTGTGACTAAATGACTTTTCTGGGCAGATTTATATTCACAAACTCAACAAGAATAAGGTTTTTCGCCGGTATGAGATTTCATATGTCTAACTAAATTATGTTTCACTGCAGTTTTATAGTCACAAACAGAACAAGAAAAGGATTTTTTGCCTGTATGAGATTTTATATGCGTGACTAAATCACTTTTCTGGATAGATTTATATTCACAAACTGAACAAGAATAAGGTTTTTCACCTGTATGAGATTTCACGTGTCTGACTAAATGACTTTTCTTAATAGATTTATATTCACAAACTGAACAAGAATAAGGTTTTTCGCCGGTATGAGATTTCAAGTGTATGACTAAATTACTTTTCTTAATAGATTTATATTCACAAACTGAACAAGAATAAGGTTTTTCGCCGGTATGAGATTTCATGTGTGTGACTAAACTACTTTTCTGGGCAGATTTATATTCACAAACTGAACAAGAATAAGGTTTCTTGCCTGTATGAGTCCTCATATGTATGACTAAACTATTTTTCTCGGTAGATTTATATTCACAAACAGAACAAGAATAAGGTTTTTCGCCGGTATGAGATTTCATGTGTCTGACTAAACTATTTTTCTCGGTAGATTTATATTCACAAACTGAACAAGAATAAGGTTTTTCGCCGGTATGAGATTTTATATGTCTGACTAAATGGCTTTTCTGGGCAGATTTATATTCACAAACTGAACAAGAATAAGGTTTTTCACCTGTATGAGATTTCACGTGTCTGACTAAATGACTTTTCTTAATAGATTTATATTCACAAACTGAACAAGAATAAGGTTTTTCGCCGGTATGAGATTTCATGTGTCTGACTAAACTATTTTTCACGGCAGATTTATATTCACAAACTGAACAAGAATAAATTTTTTCGCCAGTATGAGATTTCATATGTCTAACTAAATTATGTTTTACTGCAGTTTCATATTCACAAACAGAACAAGAATAAGGTTTTTCGCCGGTATGAGATTTCATGTGTGTGACTAAATGACCTTTCTGGGTAGATTTATATTCACAAACTGGACAAGAATAAGGTTTTTCGCCGGTATGAGATTTCATGTGTGTGACTAAACTACTTTTCTTGGTAGATTTATATTCACAAACAGAACAAGCATAAGGTTTTTCGCCGGTATGAGATTTCATGTGCATGACTAAACTACTTTTCTGGGTAGATTTATATTCACAAACTAAACAAGAATAAGGTTTTTCGCCGGTATGAGAATTCATGTGTCTGACTAAACTACTTTTATGGGCAGATTTATATTCACAAATTAGACAAGAATAAGGTTTTTCGCCGGTATGAGATTTCATGTGTATGACTAAATGACTTTTCTTAATAGATTTATATTCACAAACTGAACAAGAATAAGGTTTTTCGCCGGTATGAGATTTCATGTGTGTGACTAAATTACTTTTCTGGGCAGATTTATATTCACAAACTGAACAAGAATAAGGTTTCTTGCCTGTATGAGTCCTCATATGTATGACTAAACTATTTTTCTCCGTAGATTTATATTCACAAACAGAACAAGAATAAGGTTTTTCGCCAGTATGAGATTTCATGTGTCTGACTAAACTATTTTTCACGGCAGATTTATATTCACAAACTGAACAAAAAAAAGATTTTTTGCCTGTATGGAATTTTATATGTGTGACTAAATGACTTTTCTCGGCAAATTTATATTCACAAACTGAACAAGAATAAGGTGTTTTGCCGGTATGAGATTTCATGTGTTTGACTAAACTACTTTTGTGGATAGATTTATATTCACAAACTGAACAAGAATAAGGTGTTTCACCTGTGTGGGACCGCATATGTTTAACTAAATTACCTTTGTATGATGTTGTATATATACAAACAGCACAAGAAAATGGTTTCTTGCCTGTACGAGATTTCATAGCTGTAACCAAACTACTCTTGGCTGTTGAATTTTGAGGCACATAATATTGGTTTTTAATTTCAAACTCACATTTAATATCAAGTTCGGAATGAATACTGATGTCATGATTGCTTTCAATGACTTCTTGTTTGACAGAAAACATCTTAATATCTTCATTGCCATCTACGTCTGTTAATACCTGCAGTGATGTTTCTGTTGAACTATTAAAATTATTATCTGCTGTTGCTTGATTAGTGGTCATCATAGGTAGTTAAATATCGGCTTGAGAAGTAATACTGTTTTGCTCGGTAATCTACGATTATGAGAATTTTTGAGGTTACAACACCTGGAACAATTAGGTATTATTAGAATTAGCAAATTACAGATAATTACATTTATTTTATTTTGGATCCATAGGTTTGTTTAGTGACCATCGATAGTGGGCAAAATATGGCTTTTATGGCCCGAGGGTCTATAAAGTTTCTAAGCACTACAACAAACAATATAGCAACACCACCAATCTACACAGTAAATGCAGCACACCAAACATTTACAGCCTGTGCCCAAAATACTGAATCCTTGAATTTTGTCCTTTTGGAGAATCAAATTAAAATAAAACATTGGATGTACCAACTGCATAATCAAGAAATTTCAAGCACTTTGCATAATCTATTCATTTTACGCTTAATACATAAATAGCTATTATATACTGTTCTGTAAAGAAAACTGCAGTTATTTTAAAGCTAATATTCTGAATGGAATAGTTATTTATGTAAAGAGCGCCGAAAGAAAAAGTTTACACTCGATAACAAAGTTTCCAAAAGTGTAAACGTTCTTTGGGCCTGAGGTAAGTAGAACGTTTTACATACAACTTGGTTCAGATGCACTACTGGAATGGTTTGTTCTAAATACGCTCTTCAGAGCCACTTTCTACTGAAGGTATTACATTTTACCACATATTAAATTATATTTTTAAGATTAACAAATAAATGTATTGCTATCCTTACAATGAAGATTGCAAATCATATATTTGAACATTACTTTCGTTGCTAGTTTTGTTTTTTACAGCTCATCAGGCATAAAGTTACACTTTCGATCATAGTACTACAATATAAAAAACAGTTCCGGCTCGGTTGTGCATAAATATTATTGCATTACAAACTGAATCACTATAACTACCAATCCATCGATTTATAAAGTCATTATAGCGAATTAAAATAGCTCTCAAAGAGTCGGATGTAATTTTTAGTTGTTCTGTTCATGGGCATGTGTTAATTAGTAAATGTAGCAACCGTTTTGCTTCTTATGTTGACTGATTACAATTTACCTTAAATAAACAAGAAGTCTTTATACATTGGATGGAACGATTTAGAACTACTCCAATAACAAAATTGTAGCCCTTTACACCGTCTGTAAAGTAAAGAATAATATTCAGTAACAATTCGTGTGAACACGCATTAACACTTAACCTCAGGTTCAGAAGTGGCGCAATGCAATTTCAAACATCAACGTTGTCAGAGAGTTGAAGTCGCTCATTTGATCAGACACTAGGCGAAATGGACGAGTGGATTAATTAATTAATCACTTGCTTTTGTTTAACAGAAAATATATAACATCACTTGATGGAGTACAGAAGACAAAGGTTAACCGGGGTTACATTATCTATGGGTTAACCACCTTTCAGTGTTGGTATATACGTGGAGTGTGGACTGTAGCTCCCTCTACCTGATTAAATAATTCCCATTGTAGGTGAAAAAATTCCTACCGCTTATTGGTGATAAATTTGAAAATCGTTAATAAATTCTACAATAAAATATCAGTTAACTGAACATAACTTTTATTAAAAAAGAACAAAACCAAATTACCCGTAAAATAATTATAGAAAATAAACATATATACTGTACATGCAAGTACATAAATATAAAAAATAAACTTATTGTATTCTAATAAGAATTACTTCTCAGACTTAAAGCTAGAAAAATAAATAAATATTTTATTTAATAATTATTAAATAGAAAATAGTAAAAATAGACACTAAAAAGAAATGTTGTGGACATAGAATTAATCGTAAATGCTTTTGTTAGAATGTTTATAATGATCCTCTTTTGGAGTAAAATTGGTGCAATTAATTCCTTCGAATTTAAATTTAGTTCTCAGGACGCATATTGAAGTTAGGCTATCTGAACTAATTTTATTTCGTTTTTGTCTTAATATCTGTTATTAGAATAGAAAATACTCTCAGACTCCTCATTTGAATAAGGAAGAGTTAAAATTATACACGCTATTTTTGCGATATTTTTAAAAAACTATTTACCTGTGAAATCTTGGGCCTTTTCAATTTCTAACCACATCTCAACTTTATAGAGCTGTAGTAATCTTTCTTTTTGTGTATCGTCAAAATAGTATGGAAAAAGCACGCCATTCAAAACCAAGTGCATCAACATCAATAATGTGTCTATAAATATTGAAAATATTGGTTAATGTACTTAGCGTGTTATTTCTACTGGTTGAAAACGCAACTAACTTGAATTCCTAAAATAATATATTGTTAACCCTTTATGTCCCAAATTAATTTTTTTTTAATTTCAAGGAAATTTTTTGATAAATGTAGTCAATACCCTTTATTAAACATAAAAAATACAAACATTTTATAAACTTATACATTAGAAAAAAACAGGTGGTCTTCCTGTATAACCACTAGGCCTTTAGTCTTATGCACTTTCAGATGTATGAAATTTATAAAAAACAGTTTTTGTAGCTCGACAAACATAATCCAACTTTACATGTTGAACATGACCATCTGGAACGGTGTACCTTTGCTTTTGTGGAGCACATAGAACAACGCGTGGATGTCCCATATACGGGAAGATGGCTAACTTTAACGTATAGGATTTCTATAGGAACATTTATTTTTAAGGCGTTTATTTTATATTTTCGTCCTTTAGGAGTACTCTCAGTTGTGGCCCCTATTAGTCCACTGATTACAGTTAAGCGAAATTCTTTCAAGGAAATTGACTTAGTAATAGCCCTTAGACTGAAAATAATAAAAGCATTTGCCACGGTAACATCTAAAAAGTGGAAAAAGATCCTGTGCCACGATTTTTTACTTTTTCTATCTATAGCATAGTAACTTTTGTACATGTCCGCCTTATCTACCGCGCCCATGTACTTATTATAATCTTTTACTAGTAGTGGGCAAGGAACCACAGTTATAGACCCATCCTTATTTTTGCGATTGACTTGTGAAGAGTCATCTGGGTTGTGGAAATTGGACAAGAAGTTTGTAGCTTTTTACTTCCTTTTACAATAAAGGAAGTATTGGATTCACCCCAAAAATTCGAAATTGAGTTTTCAACAGATCTTCACGTTTTAGAGTCCCCTGATCCCAAAAAACAATTTTTTTTCATTGGTCTGTCGTGTCTGTCTGTCTGTCTGTGAACAGAATATCTCAAAAACAAAAAGAGGTATGGCGTTGAAACTTCATATATAAGTTTTGTATAGTATGTAGATGCGACAGCAAGCTTTTGAAGAAAATTTCATAACCGGAAGTAGGTGTTTACTCTTGCGATTTTTTAGTTTTTTTAGATTTTTAAAAAAACGGCAGTAACGATTTCCTTTAAACTCTATATTTTTATTACATTTTTAATGTGTATTGACGTGAGATAAGTGATATTCCAGTTGAATACCTCTAAAATGGGTTTCTCTTGTTTGTTTTTTCTATTTTTTGTATTAACTCCTATTTTAAGTACAACATCCGGTATATTATTACATTTTTGAATTCAGCTTAAAATTCTAGAGAAAATTTGTCTCTTGATCTAAATCTCTATTTTGTACGGTTTTTGTACCATTTGCAATTTTTTAAAATTTTTGACAGATGCTGAAAAATAAAAAATCAAATTTTTACCTAATTATAAGATCGCTGTAAAAGGAAGTTGTGTGAGTGTATTACACCAGATTTTTTACTTCCTTTTACAATAAAGGAAGTATTGGATTCACCCTAAAAATTCGAAATTGAGTTTTCAACAGATCTTCACGTTTTTGAGTCCCCTGAACCCAAAAAATTTTTTTTTTCATTGGTCTGTGTGTCTGTCTGTAAACAGAATATCTCAAAAACGAAAAGAGATATGGCATTGAAACTTCATATATAAGTTTTGTGTACCATATAGATGCGACAGCAAGCTTTTGAAGAAAATCGCAGAACCGGAAGTAGGTGTTTACTCTTGTGATTTTTCAGTTTTTTTTCGATTTTTTCAAAAACGGCTATAACGATTTTTTTTTAACTTTACATTTTTATTGAATTTTTAATGTGTATTGATGTGAGATAGGTGCTTTTCCAGTTGAATGCTTCTAAAATGGGTTTATTTTGTTTTATTTTCTATTTTTTTTATTAACTCCTATTTTAAATAGAACACCCGGTATATTATTGCATTTTTAAATTCAGCTTAAAATTCTAGAGAAAATTTGTCTCTTGAACTAACGTAACGCTCTATTTTGTACCGTTTTTGTAGAATTTGTAATTTTTGAAAAATTTTGACAAATGCTTAAAAATTTGAAATCAAATTTTTTGCTAATTATAAGATCACTGTAAAAGGAAGTTGTGTGCGTGTATCACACCAGATTTTTATCTTTCCATTTGACATATAATAGTCCATTCTCACTCTGTCTCCAATCTATATCGCCTCTTTCCATATCCTTGTCAGATTGGATATCTGTGGGCAGAAATTTTCTAGTTTGCCGAACTGTACCACATGCATAAATCTGCGCCTTGGCTAAATCTTCTAAAAGTCTTACAGAGCTGAAGTAATTGTCGAAGTATACATGATGGTTTTTATGAGCTAAACATTTAGTCAGATCTTTAACAACACGTTCTCCTAAACACTTCTCTTGCAGTTGATCTACTTTTCCCGTGTAAATTTGAAATTCACAAACGTATCCTGTTTGATCAGCTCGAACCCACACTTTGTACCCTCGTTTGGTCGGATTCATTGGTAGATATTGCTTAAGGCTTGATCTACCTTTAAATTTAATCATACTTTCATCAACAGATTGATTTTTGCCGGGTTCATAACATTTCAAATACGTTTGAGAAAGAATATTCAAAAAACGGACGCACTTTATATAGCTTGTCAAATGGTGCAGAATTCCTTTCAGGTAAAACAGAATTATCATTTATATGAAGGTTTCCTAAGTACCAACTAAACCTATTTCGTGACAATTGATTGATGGCTAAGAAAATCTTCATTTCATCTTTTGTGGCTGATTTGAAAGGCTTTCCCTTTTGTGTAGCGTATAAATTTGTTTGAAAGACCAAGTGATCTAACAACTCCTGAGGAAAAACTTCTAAAAATACATCGTATGGAGTTTCAATGTTTTCTAACAAATTTGGACCATAATCTTCTGTAAACGGTAAAATATTTTGGGTAAACTTTTTCTTTTCCCATTCAATACAATAAGGTTTTTTACCCCGAGTCATTGATGAATCCTCCTCTGACCCTGATTCATATACCAGCTCAAAACGAGGTTGCTTGAAAACTTCAGCCAGGGGAATATCGTCATCAGAATCTAATTCACTTGTTAGTTCATCACGCAAAAATATATTGTCGTTTTCTTCCTGAAAGTAATGCTCTTGATTGTCAACAATCTGTGAAGAAGTATCTCTTGATGTTGATGGAACAGCCACATCGGGTGGATTTAATAATATATTTGACAAAGTAATAACTTTTTGAGGTCCTATTTCTTCTAGTTCTTCTTCATCAGAACTAGTTACCACAGATTCAGAATCTGAAGGGATGTCATCTATAATCGTCTGAAGTTCTTCAGACGTTAAATTTTCCAAATCTCCGTACCGCCAAAAAGCTCTTTTTCTTACTGAATCTGGAGCAATAATTATAAAAAATAATAAATTTCTTGATAGCTGCAGTAATATAAAAAATTAAAGCTTTTTAGGCGACGAGATAAATACGATCACAATAAAAAACACACACACTGAATAAAGTACAAGTTACCAGTGGCTACAACAACTAACCACCATATTTAGGCATGATTTTCTAAAATTGAGCTTTCTATATCTATATTCTACAAGGCTTATATTATACTGGCAACATTTTCTACAAAAATTGCAAATCTTACCTTGCATTTTTTCTAAAATGATCTGATTTACCAAAAATTTCTTTCAACAGACACGTAAATAATGCGTCACACAACAAACAGCAAAGTTTACGAAAATCACAGAGAGTTATTTTACCTACTAAACTTTCATATTTAATATTTTTTGGTAGAGGGCAATACTGTTGTTGAAATAACGTGGTTATATGGTAAATCCACTTTACACTTAAAGCAAAGAATATAGATAGGGGAAGAAGGACAGCCTATGGGTTATTAGCGTATTATTTAAAAGCTCCTCAGTTCTTGCCTGGCCCTCAAGCAGCCGCCGCCAGTACTAATGAACTTGTTCAGGGCTACGGTCGGAGACGCATTTACAGATTCCTGTCGCATTTTTCCCAAGAACGCGTCTCAGCATTGCCAGATTGCAAGGAAGTTACAGAGTTATGATTTTAACAGCTATTTGTATAAGAGCGAAATTGGCAATTTGATTTTGCGTTCAAAATATACACAAGATTTTATACAGAGTGGGGTCATTTTCGAGGTGCCACCATTGGCATCTCGGAAACGGTAAGAGATACAATTTCGGTCAAATGGGGAAAAAGGTGCACATTTATGAGGCCATTTTATTGACGCTTCTGTTTTTCCGAAAAAAAACGCATAGCCTACTTGTTATAATAGAAAAACTGAAACTGGTCGATTTCTTCAACATGCATAACTTTTTTATTATTTCATATAATTTCAATTTTCAAAAAAGAGATTGTAGGGAATTGTAGGCTCTACAGAATAGGCCTACTTTAATATTTCTGATTCGTAATTTTCGAGGTACAACCCAAACTTACATTTTTTTAAATGGAATGGATATCAAAATTTTGCATCATTGGAAAGCTTGTTTTTTTCCCTTTATTCATGTATGGTTTCGCATACTTATTTTCACAAACTTTTAAAATATTTTATAAAACACTTTTTAATCTAGTGTGCCTTGACTGTGTTAGTTGTAAAAACAAATTAATAGTGTGCTCTGGTTGCTATGTAACAAAACAAAAGACAATTTGCAGTGAAAACTTTCTAAACATACTGCAATAAGAAATAATAAGCTACTAACTACTCAAAGTTTAATCATATGCTCAAAATTATAGTTATTATTAGTGACTTTTATTTGATACTTTTTCCACAAATATTAAAGTTTGGTAAATGTTTTACGTTTTATGAAAATAGGTTTTTCGGTCAGTTCTATCGTACATAAGTCAATAGTCAATAGGTCGTTACCTACTTTCGATTAATTCTTCATTAGCATCGTTCCTTACTGATGTGCTTTCCTGATAAGACGTGTCCTATTCCTTAGGCTAATTAACAGGACAGCTTATAAGAATTTCTTCTGGAAATTCACATTCAGTTGTGCTGAAGTTTGTCTTCAGTGTTGTCGTACTCTTTTGACGTTTCCTTTTCCGAAATTGATCACTCGAACGCTTAATCTTAATCATGGTTAATTCGTGCGTATATTTTGAATGTAAGCGAAATCGCAGAACCGACTGCGATTTAAGCTTTTTTCGTTTTCCTATAGAAAAAGAAAGACGCGATTTGTGGTTGATTAATTGTGGCCATCCACAGCTTTTCACGTTATCTGAAGAACAATTACGTGAAAGAACTGTGTGTGCCATGCATTTTTCCAAAAAGCAGTTTATGAATTCAAGAAAAAATAGGCTGAGTCATAATGCTGTTCCCTTAAATTACAAAACTGCCATGCAACCTGACCACGCAACATCGCCAGTGTCGCCCAAAGAACTCGCATTTAAAAAAGAGATCATGCCAAGGGTCCATGGTAAAGCAACGTCTTGTTCGGGCTCTTTTCATTTGGATGAAGATCATATTGCTTCGCCTATGCAATTAGATGCAGATACCATACCGGATTCGTCTATGATACAGGTTAGTTCCTTTAAAAATGCCCGTTCTGTATACAGTGTGGTGATAACGTCCCGCACAATATTCATTATTTTCTTATTTAATGTATTTTGGGAAAACCCCGAAACACGTCATTTTATTTTTTAAAAAGACTCAATTATCCTCCTTATTTTGATAGATCTCCTCACCAGTTAAATGATGATGTAAAAAATTAGTGCCTCTCGTAGGTAACAATTGTTTTGAGAAAACTACACATGAAGTTCAAACAATTCAGAATTTATTTTTAATGAAAATAAGAGCTATGACAAAAACTACCTAATTTTGATTTTAAAACATTTACCACTGTTTCACAAATGTGTCAAAGTCAACAATTTAACGTTTCTAAGGAAACAGATGTGGTGCTTTATTTTAATTTTAAAAAAATCTGAATTTTTTGAACTTTATGTGTATTTTTCTCAAAAAATTGTTATGTGGGGTACTAATTTTTTATATCACCATTTAACTGGCGAGATCTATCAACATAAGGGGGGAAAATGGGATTTCCATTTGAAAAAATTAATAATGACGTCATAGCGCAGAAACAAAAACCTCCCTCCCCCTTCTATTTTTGAAAAATTAATTGTTTATTCTAATTGTCGTCACTATTTTGCTTCAAAGAATCAGAAAATAAAAAGATCGAATTTTTATGCCATACAAAATATGATTTTCAGGGACTTCGAAAATTTCACCTAACCATGTTAGCAGGCGGGGTTTTACGATAGCGCTCAAGCAGCCGTTTTGAGGAAAATAACTATACTGTTAAATGCAAAAGAAAATATGAACAATTTCCAGTATGGGAAAGTCTAGGGACGGTGCCATGTCCACTTTTTAAAGAATAAAATTGACGTGTCAGGGTTTTCCCAAAAAACATTAAATAACAAAATTATTAATTTTGTGTGGAACTTTATCACCACACTGTATAATAAAATTTTTAAATTTTCCATCGATAGTAGGTTAACACGATGTCCGATTATAGGGGCTTAAATCTTATAGTTTCCCCAAATTTGTTGCTCGCTCTTCGTGTAGGTACTAATTAAATAAGGTATAATTAGTTAAAATTTCTTTTAAAGTTTTATTAATTAAATCAAAACTAAATTCCAAGCAGTAAGTATACAGGGTGATCAATTTTCACTTCTTTAGGCGTTTTTATTCAATAACACAAAATGAACAAAAGTTGGCAGTTTCATAAAATACAGAAAAATTATTGACGTTTTGAATTCTCTGATAAATCGTGTAGAAATATGTAGGCAAAACAATGAGCTTGTAAAGCATTTTAATGGAGCCTACAGCATGAAATTTTTTTCTGTTATTAGTATGTTTTATTTTTAATAACCATATTTCAACAGGCCATGTTAGAAATGCCAACACCTACCAAAACAAGAAAGCGCCGTAGTTCTGCTGTGCTACATCAAAAAATTGCAAAACTGCGAAGACAAGTGGCGGCAAAAAATTCACAAATTTACCGTATGAAGAAGTAATGTGCACGAAAGGGGGCTAATTTAGATGCATTGGGCTTGAAACCAAAAACCGTTCGCGTCTTTGTAAATATGCAACTTTCTCACAAATCTAAACAACCTTGGACAGAAGCTGAAAAAGAATTGACCTTAAATATGTACCACAAATCTCCAGCCCTCTACTTTTTTATGAGAGAAAAATTAAAATTTACTATGCCCTCCAAATCTACAATAGTTTCATGGTTAAGGTTAAACCAACTTAATACAGGCACCAGTATGGAACTAATGAAAAAACTGGCTGTTAAAGTTAACAGCATGACCGATGATGAAAAACAGTGTGTCGTATTACTTGACGAAATGCATTTAAAGAAAGGTCTAGCATATAATCCACGCCAAGATATGATTGAAGGTTTCGAAGATTTAGGACATCTTGGACGGAAAAGCGAAATCGCTAGTCATGCACTAGTGTTTATGGCAAGAGGACTTATTCACAAATGGAAGATTCCTGTCAGCTTTTATGTTTCTTCAGGTACCATTAAACATGGAGAGCTATCTTCCTTCATTATTAAAAACAACGAAGAGTTACAAAGAATAGGACTTAAAGTGCGTGCTGTTACTAGTGACCAAGCTGCTACAAGTAGAGCTGCATTTTTAAATCTAGGAGTGACTTCAGAACAGCCGTATTTTTTTGTCTGCGACGCAAAAATTTTTGCAATATATGACGTACCGCACTTGATAAAAAGCGTACGGAATAATCTCCTATCAAAGGATTTTTACGTGGAGGGCAAGAAAGTTTCTTGGACAGATATCGAAGAGACATACAAAATAGTAAAATCTTCTTGTACTGTTCGAGCAGCTGTAAAAATCACGGATACCCACATCTACCCCAATACTTTCCAGCGAATGAGGGTTAAATTTGCAACGCAAGTGTTTTCCAACACCATGAGTGCTACGATAAGAACTGCTGTTGGAACGGGCGAGTTAAAAAGCACCAGCGCTCTGGATACTGCAGAATTCGTACAGAAAATTAACTATTTATTTGATTGCTTAAACAGTCGAATGCTGAAAGACAGTAACCCATATGCATGTGCTCTATCCGTCAACGTACCGCGTACTGAAAATAATTTGAAAGAGTATTTGCAGTGGGTTAAGACTTGGCAAACATATACATCTAATAACAAGGTGAACCAAGGTGTTTATTGTTTTAATGGACTTATTTTAACCATGCAGTCAGTTATGGAGCTATGGGAAGACTTAAAACAAGAAGGGTATCGTTTCCTCCTGACCAACAGACTAAACCAAGATCCTCTAGAAAATCTTTCCGCGGTCCTGAGGTATAGGGGAGGCAATTCTTCGAATCCCACACTAAAATCTTTCCGACAAGCACTACAGTTCAACATGCTGGTTAAATTGCAGCATCCTACAGAGAGCTCCAACTGCGAAGTTGATGAAGATGCTGTTGTCAACATGGCGAATGTTGAAGTGCCAGAAAAAGACGTCATGGGATATGTTGAGGACATACCATATACAGTTTCTGAACAAACTGAATTAGCAGAAGATGGTGATCTCAGTTTACTCAGTGAGGTAATAGAAGTTTCAACACAACCAAATCAAGAAGCCACATTAGAATCTTGTGCGACGGTATATGTAGCTGGTTATGTCATTCATAAAACGCTTTTACGTTTTAATTGTGATCAGTGTCAAAATATGTGCAGCCGTGACTCTGTAGTGCATCATGATGAACTGTTTTTACAGCAAAAAGACTATGGTGCGGGCGACTGTGTTATTTACCTAAAAAAACCTTCAAGTATTTTAATAAAAATAGTTACAATGTTACTTGAACATTTTGAATACCTATTATTTTAAAAATAGTAAGTCGTGTGTAAGTTTTAAGAAAACATTATTGGCATATAGTGTAAATAAAGTGAAAATTTTAGTACCAGGGTGGCTTAACGAGCAAGACACATGTTACTCTCATAAACTGTTTTTAATTAATCATTTAATTAAGTGCAAACTCCATAAAACGTTGAAATGGCTATCGCAAGATTTAAGGACTACAAACCAGTCTGGTACGCGCAACAAAAAAATACAATATTTAAGTAATGTTTAAAGCTTAAAAACTGTACGTTTATATGCTTACAGATATATTTGTGTACTTGCTATTTTTTGTAACTTTGTATATTATATTGTTTTATTGTATGTAATATTTACACCTTGAAAATCTCATTTATTTAATAGATCATTGAAATTGGCGAGAGTAAGAAATGTATAACATCTTTATTTCAAAATATTTTAATTTAAACTGGCGTTAATGGATCTGACTCAAATTTCCTATAATCTGCCTTTAAAAAAAAAGTAATTAAACCCGTAAAAGGTTGGGGCAAATTGGGGTTCAATCCCTAACAATAGGTACCTAACTCTTTATTAACAAATTATTATTTATATCGCCCAAAAATTATGTCAAATGCAAGTAATAATAATTTATTTAAAAATAGCTATTTGGCAAAATTTTTGAGCGACTTAAGTATAATAATAATAATAATAAATTTCGTATATTGAGCAAAAATAAATAAAATTGTTATTTTACAATATACTTGAATTATGAATACATAAGTTGCTCAAAGGGGCAAAGTTCAGGCGTGCTAATCGAATTAGCATACTGTTCTACCACTTAACCCCAAGGTAAATAAAGAAAACAGATAATTTGTTAAAAAAAAGATATATTGTTGGGTATTGAACCCCAACCCTCGATTAGTTTGCAGCTCCTTAACCACATAAGTTCTTTTTGGTTTCTACTCTAATTTACGTTTAAAGTGCAGTAATTTAAACTAGAGTATAAATTTATAAATTATTAAATAATTGTGAGTTTTCTGTGAAAACCGCCCCGATCCATTTTTTTAATAACAGATTGTACAGAACTTGGGTCAGATCCCTAATCACCAAATTAAATGTTTGCATACATTTCTGAAAGATAATTTAATGTCGGTAATAAATGTTCGAATAATATTGTCTTATTCTTTGCTGAGACTATACATAGAGATCGCCAACTTAAATGTGCCTAAATAGACATTTTTTAATGCATCAAGTAAATGAGATATTCAAGGCGTACTGTTTTAGTAGCCGTACTCTATACGTATCAACTTCACAAGATACAATATTATTTTTGTTTTTATTTGCTTTTTAAAATAGATCACTGTAAACTGTATTAATCGTCAACATTACTTGATGAACAATAATTTCCTCTCGTATTAAAATTTTTAAATAAAATCCGTATATTGTTTATTAATTTTTTTTTCATTATTTGTACATAGCTAATTCTATATTTATTATAGAATTTTGTGAGAATAAAGTGGGGACAATCCGTATTCCGTATAATCTTGTGCTCATCGGTGAACTTTTTGTTGAAATTATATTAGAAACCTTTTATGTAATTTTTATAGGTACCTAGCTACCTATTAAATGTTTAAAAGTGTTGCATGTGAAACTTATAAAACCTTTATTTTACTTGGTACGAGTTCATCCGATTGACAACAAATGTTTTTAAATAATAACAAAACAAACCAAAGAATATACACCTATATTTAATATTCTTTGTAACAAACTTAACTTAGATGTAAGCAGAATCGAACTACTTAAATATTCTTTGGCAGAATACAAGTTTATTTCGGGTAGGTACAACCATTGTAAAACTATTGGAATTGTAGAGAGAAAGTTCTTGCAACACTGTTATAGCTCAAGAATGCTAATGACGCATTTACCTGCTGAATGCCACTGATAAGGTAATCACTTTGACGCTAGGAGCTTCCAGCGGCATTTTCGAACAAAAAATGATATATTTAACCAAGTAAATAGTTATGCAACCCAAATCACAGCATATACTGTATAGCCCATAAGGCTGCCCTTCCCCTATCAATATTCTTTGCTTAAAGCATATTTTGAAAGGTGGTTACACTTCGTAGCCAGTGGCACACAAAGGTTTAATGGGACATCTAGACAACATTTCAGTGACAACAGTCACATAAAATTGCAAAATTCTTTTTCTTATTTCATTCGATTATCGTGGAATTATATTTTAATAATTAAATTGTAAACACTTTGTATAATGCTAATTTAACCACTGGGATTACTACAATACTGGATATTATTTAACTAATGAAAAATTAATTCAATCATGGCGATCACCCCTTACAATCCACAAAACAAGTTCGATATTATTAGACAATTATCTGTAATTGCTTAATTAAAGCGTTGCCGTGGTGATAACAATTGCAGTAAGTAAATACACGTCACAAACAAAAAACACTCAGAGAACGCATCTGCCGGAAGTGCACATAAAACTATACGCCACGCTTGGAATTCACTAAATTCAATCTTTTATGATGAACCTCCCTGACCTTTTTGTTACTTTTCCAATGGAAACTAGTGCCCGAGTCTCTTTCTCCGTTAGCCTGCAGATACAAGCCGCTGAAAGCGCTGTAGCTCGACCGCTGCGAATAACGCCTGCAATTCAGCCGTTGCCTCACACCTTGGGCTCAAATTTCTTCCCACGAAGGTCGCTGCCTACCTCTAGTTTACAAGAGTCCAATTACACTGCCCATACTTCGTACAGAATCTAGGAAAAACCAGGCAACGCTCGATGCGTAAATTAAACACCTTTTTAAAACTCTGCAAAGATGCTAGGAATCATTGCAACCTACTACAGCACACCCAAAGGACATAGAATTAATTTTCAAACACACTGAATTGATAAATGGGTATTTATTCACGTATTAATAATTATTTATAAGGTAAGCCAAAATTAACACCACTTCACAACTTGGCTTCCTTTCCCCAATTGCTTGTCTTCACTGTTACATTGTTTTAGATTATTTCCAAGCCTACTCTGAATACATTTTGTTCAAATCAAGGCTAACACTATTTTTAATACCGCTTTACAAATTATTATCAAGGCCAATGCTATTTTATACTATTTACAAAAATTAAACTAGCACATTTCTGAAACATTTTATAATATAATATTTGATATACTTAAAATATTATTAACTGCTATTATAATCATAAAGGCTTAAAATGTGTTCATATCAATATCTACAACTATTTTAAGTTAAGTCAATTTGATATTTGAAGAAATAAAAGTTTGTACAGTGTTAGGTGAAAAGATCTGAAAAAGCGACCCAAAAATCAATAACCTTGAAATAATTGATAGAATCTAATTTGTTTAAACAATGATCTCAAGTATTGTTTCAACGAATAGAACTAATTTAATCCCAATTGGAATTAAGGGCATAGAAAATATAAAAAAAAACAATAAAAATAAGGAAAAACCGAAAAATATACATAAAAATACAATATCATTTGTTTAAACAATCAACACCATTAAAAATGTATTGCAAATTACAATGTCACGCGTATTTCATTAGTACAAATCGAAAAAATAAACGGATTAATGCTGAAAAAACTGTATGGACACCCGAAATTCGGTTGAGAAAATCGCGACTTTCAAATGCTGCTGCCGCCATTTTCTTCACTTTTTTTAAAAGACAGCAGTAGTTTTCTTACACAGAAATTGATGATCTTTCAGATATCGTTTGAATGTTTTTGAAGTTCGATGATACTAGAAAATAGGATCCGAGGGATCACTTATCTCCCTGCTGCCGCTGATAAGAGTTCTCACGGAGGCTAGCTGCACTGTTTTTTCTTATAGCCCTACCCTACCCTATCCTGGAGGTAGATAGCTAGATATAAAAAAAACAAAATAAATAAAAAAATGTATAGCGCCGTTCGGTTTGCACGTGACAGCAGTGTCTTTTTGTGTTCTCCCATCAATGACGTAACGAATTATATATATATGATTTTGTTTTATCACACTAGACCTAGTGTCACCGCCGTTTAGACTATATAGATGCACACAATACTACAGCTCAAGAAACTAATAGCAAATGACAATAATACCATCTTATTTATTTTACTTATACATATTCATTATTCAGTAGTTTTCCAAGATTCTCGTCAATTTTTATTATTAATTATTTAGTATGTTATATTCTAACCATTAACAGTTATTCATTATTCTAATTAATATACAAGATACCTATAAAGCATAAATACGTACATTAAATTGCAGTATTATAATAGGTGTCCTCTAATGTCGCAGACTTGGTGCTATGACTCATGAGATAAACTGAGGTGTCCGCTTTTGTCGTGATTTAAGTAAGCGTCCGCATTTCATGCGTTCGCTCCTGACGCGACACCACCGTACCTACCCATGGTAATTATTAGGGGTCAGCATAATGTAATATAACATGTGAGAAACATTTTAGTTGTAAAGTCCTAGAGAAAGGTAAATCTGCCATAAACGGAGTTTTGGGTTTGAAACGAAGGCATTTTATGCATTTTGACAAAACTTGTTCAATGGCCCTGCAAGAAGATAGGATCGATAATTTTTCCGTACATATTAAGTACTGCACTGTGTGTAATTTAGGATGCAAATTCTCTTGATAAACTTGTTCAATCAGCAAATCGTCAGCCTATGATTTTGGGGTAGCAAAAGAGAATGTTTGGCCTCAAAAGAAAGTTCTGATTTTCTAAAAATGGAGCAAGCTATCGAAAAGGTTTGGTAAAAGCTGATTATTTTTAATTTGTAAAATCCAATCAAAAAAATGTTTCCCCTAAACACTATCGACCAAAAGCAACAAAGATTTATCTAAGTGTACGGATGAAAAAATCATGATAAACTTTGGAATATTGTCTTTTAATGTTATGACGGAGTCTATTACAGTACAAATAATCCTTTGAATTTTTGACAATCAAGAGATATTTTTAAGTAATTTCTCCAGAAAATGTTGTTTAGCAATAACTGAAAGTACCAAAGGCTTTTCTTCATGACCTATTTCCGGAAAAGTAGTATTTTGGAGGGTTTTTTTTATTTTCCACTCTGAAGATATCCATGTAAGTTCTTTGAACATAATGGGCATGTTACAAGAAAGGTTGCAGTTAATCCTTGACTAACACAATTTGCTGGGTTTTCTAAGGCAGTGGTATGATGCCAAGGTACATTTGGAATGGTTTCCTGGATGTGATTTAAATTTTTAATTTTTATAAAATCTGGTGTGATACACGCACACAACTTCCTTCTTATAATTAGCCGTAAAATTTATTTTTAATTCTTAAGCATTTGTAAAAATTTTTAAAAAATTACAAATTTTACAGAAACCGTACAAAATAGAGCGTTGGTTGAAAACACAAGCTTTCTGTAAAATTTTAAACTGAATTCAAAAATGTAATAATATACCGGGTGTTCTATTTAAAACAGCAGTTAAAAAAACAAAAGAAATCCATTTTAAAAGCATTCAACTGGAAAATCACCTATCTCACATCAATACACATTAAAAATGTAATAAAAGTGTAGTTTGAAAAAATCGTTGGATCCGTTTTCGATTTTTTTTTTAATCTTAAAAATCACAAGAATAAACACCATACTTCCGGTTACGCGATTTCCTTCAAAAGATTCCTGTCGCATCTAGTTAGTACACAAAACTTGTATATGATAGCTTAGTGTCTGTACAAACACATGACTGAGATGCGACACATCTGTAAATATGGCTAAATATAAAAACATTGAACGACCTTATCAAAACTAGTGGTTGTAGTCGCAGTTAAACTTAAAAATTATGATGAACTTTTCTTATTATTTTATTTTATTTTCGCCGAGCAATCGTGTCGAGTTTTTAAACTATATATTTTGTATAAGTACAGACATCTTATGATAAAATATTTCCTAATCTGCTGGTTACAACTCACACCTGTATTAAAAATATTGAATAACAGGTAATTTTTAACAAAATATAGCACTTTTAGGTAAGATTTTATTGTCAATATAGAATATTACATAATTTACAATTAAAGGAAAGTTTAATTTTAAATTAATTTTTACAAATTCGAAACAAAGGGATATAGCTATATTGTAATGGTATTAAGCCCAAGAATTGGCTCTGACTGCAGTGCAGGACAATCAACATTCAAATAAGCACAGAGTTGAGATATTGTAAATAACTGCAATGGTAAACAAAAGTAACATAGTAAATGCATTGATAATGAGATGCGAGAACCAATAATTAGTAGAGAAAGGCACGCTAAGACAGGACATGTTTAGGGGGTTTGAAACAATTTTTTGGCTCCGCTTAATTGTTTCGCCAGTTACCAATTTATTTCAGGCCTAACCTGTATATTTTTACTTGAGTTATAATCCATTGTATATCGAATTATTTCAAATTATGAGTTCGCTCATTTCGTGCCGATTCTGGAAAACCCAGATCGCTGGCTATCGCGAGGCCGCAGCATTCAGCTGTTTTTCGTTAATTGGCCGAATACGCGAGCATTCTTTTCTTGCACCTCGACGAAGCAACTCGCTTCTAAGAAGGCTCTGTTCGTGCTCTATTACGCCACGACGATTAATTTCGTTTTCAAGAGCTGATAACTCGAATCAGGTACGATTGAGATTTTCTGCTTGCTTTTCTCGTATTAATTGTATTTCCTTTAGCTCTTAATTAACAGTTTTAACTCAAGAATTTCATCTGGGACGCAAGGCCGCCGTTCTGCTTTAATTTTCGACACCGGCTAATATCCAACCTAACCTCTGCAATTTGGGGAAATGGTTCTGCTTCAATTCCGGGCGCATCCAAGGTACTTTTAACCACATGGTATAGCAACCCCCGACCAGCATTTCTCCTGTCAGCAATTAATGGGTGCTGGAAAATCGACGTTAGCGCTGCTTTTGTGGTGATTAACGTATTAAAAGCGAATGGTCTCCCGGCCTGCAAGCTAATTTGTACCGGCTATTCCAAGATTATTTTGTATTAAATTATATTCGATACCTGGAACTTATATTCCAAAACTATCAGTAGTTAACATTTACATTTTCGCTTTCCGTTATTATTAGCCTGTAAATCTCAAATTCATATATGCTCTGGTATTTAATATTTACACTTTTATACGTACATTTAATTACGAACCATATCTAAAGTTACAATTTAGGTGTGTAATTGAATTTTTGTAAAAGGAGCATTCACGCTTTTTGCCTTCAATAGCCTGAGCAGAAAGGTTTAATGATACGAAAGAGATAAGCTTATTCCTTGATTTATTTTGAGATTACAGTTAATTTAATAACCCGAAAGGGTTTTTTTGATCTTTGTGCGTGCTGCAACCTTCAGTGTTTGCACATTTTTTGTTATGGTTACATTGGTTGTGACCGAATTATTTTAATTATTCATTATTGAGTTACCTTTACTGATACTACAAAACTACTCAGTATTATTAAATAAATGCTAGTTACTTGTAGTTTATTTTAATTATTTGAAATCTTTTGATTTCTGGCGCCCATACCGTTTTGAAGTTATTGCAGGGAACACAGTTGATAATTTGAATCCACGACCATATCGCCGAAATAGAGTTAGCTCGGCCATCGCGGTAAGTGAAGATTTTTCAGAGCTTCCGTGTTGTACAAGCTATAAGGGGGTTGATCTGCGATTTTTCTTACTACCATTGATTATTTTAATTAGTTAATCGCAGGTCAGCTCCTTTATCGTTTCAGGTTTTGAATTGGCTCGTTAATTATTAATTTCAAATGAAAGGTTTGTGCACGGCAAATCCAAACCATATAAAATTTATTTAACCCAAATGGTTTGTTGGCTGCAATTTTAACACAGCGTAAGTTTGTGAAGTCAAAGCATAAGATGGCAAAAATTGTGAGCATAGCAGGAAGGTAATTCAGTACGAAGCAGAATAGAAAGATATTGCAAGAGAACAATGGCTAAGGCATGGCAACAGTTTGTGGCATGAGACATGAAAGTGGGGAACTCAAGAATTAGTGCATTTATAAAAACAAAGGAAAAACATAGCAGAGCCGTGACTAAAATATCGTTTGTAAGTGCAACGCAAATAGACATTTTTAAATTATAAGATTAAAAGACAATAAATTAGTTTTAAGAAATGTTAATTTTAAATTTAGATATCAAACTTTATTCTGTTTGTAACTTGTTGTATCAAAACTAATTTCCGTAAACAAAAAACAATTCAAATAACTTAGCAACCACATTCGAATTTGTTTAGGATACAGAGAAAACAAATGAAATTAATTAAATTGATGTTTGTATGTAATTTGCTCCACTTAAAATACGAATTTTTAATATTAAATAATCATATTACCAGTCAAAAAGTGTTGAGTTTTATTTAAAAAGTGCCCAAGTTGTGTACCAGTGTTTGTAAAGCTTTACACCACAAATAAATATAAAAATTCTTCATCTGATCTTCGAGTGTGTTTCGGCAGCGAGCATATCATAATTTCGAGCCCCATCTACCAGCGACTAGAGCATCGGGAAGTAGAGGACAAAGCCCAGGGCAACGTACGAGCCTGCAGGAACATCCTGACCACCGTTTGCAGCGACGAGAGCAGTGCCAGAGGCTGAAATATCAACAGCGTCTCCAACAGCGGTATCCGACCAGCTTCGACAAAAGTTTCCAGGTAGGAAATCAGTTGTAATCTAAATGTCAACAGTCAACGTTCCGGAAACGCATCAGAATCCAACATCAAACCTTTCTGAGGACGGCCAGCGTGTTTCCCAGGGCCCATTTGCATCGGTTTGCTCAGAATTAGCGTGGCTTGGGTAAATTCTGAAGATTTGGCGAGAGCGACGCGGCCAAAGACAAAAGCCACAAGTGGCGTGATTTCCACTTCGAGAACAACAGAGACCCGGTTCTTCCTACGTCATCACTAAAACAAAATAGAATTGTTTATTGCCAAGCGGGAAAAATTCAAATGACTTACCTAACGCAATTTTCACGATATTTCCACGAGTTAAGATATTCAAATACGCAGTCTTGCATCGCCATAATTATTTGTGTCAGCTATCAGTTGAATGATTTTTTTGACCTACCGAACCGCACGTTTGAACTAACTTTGAATTGAGACAGTTATTTTCAGATCAAATTTGAAATAGTTCGATTCTGATCCCATCTGAGTGAGTTTCATGTTTTATCGACGAGCTAGTCCAACCATTTATTTTGTAGTTAATATTACATCTCATTTTAAACAGCCGAAATTAGTTGACAGACAAAATAAGAACCACAGTACAACATAAAATCTGAGAATTGTGCGAACCTTACATGAAATTTACCATATTAATTTAACTTATTAAATATCAAATTAACAATCAATCAAACAAAGATAGGGAGCCATTACAATATGTAGCACAAAATCTATGGCTTAGCAGACATCTTGCTTGTTGCATAAACTATAAGTTGGTTGCAACCATCTCGGATATCCTCATGTAAGATTATATACAATATTTTATTCTTAATTCTGAGCTCCTACACTACTTATCCATACTTGTAACACATTTCTAATATTATTTTATAATTCATATTGTTCCAATGTTATCTTATCTATTTTAACTTAATTGCAGTGCCTTTCATTCTGTTACATTTTACAAAATCCAATATCTGTAAATTCGACATTAATATACCTTTTTGAATGATTTTGTATATCATAAAAATGACTTCAAATTTTGTATGCAGCCGCCTTACTGTTTTACCTAGAATTTTACTCACACTTCCTTATCCATATACCTGACCAAATCATGTTTTTGTACTGGTTTAAAATCATATATAACAAGCGAATAGTTATTTGGTTTTGTACGATTCCTCATATTTTTTCCCTGTATTTGCCCTTACATGTCTCACTAACTTTTACTGTTGTATTACACTTACAAATGGAGCACATATAAAGCTATTCAGCATCTTCAATGCCTATCTAAGTACTGTTTTTAGGTAGCTTTAAAGCAGGCGGAATTACGAATTGCAAAACCTTTCGGTAAACGACATTAGGAGTTTCAGATAGAGATGGGCGCGTGAGTGAGTTTTCGTTCACGTCACGCACGTTTCACGCTTGCTTTAAACACTCACGTTCACGCAAGTTCACTCACGTTCACGGCGTGACACGCCGCTCACGACGTGACACGCAGCTTTTATTTCAAAATTTAAATTCAGATAGAACAGAATGTTCAAATTTAAAACCAATGAAAAAAAACCTAAACATAACTAAAAATATGTTTTACACGTGACCTAATTTACGTGATATGTCACAATCAGAATAGTTGACATAAAAAAAAACAAATGAAAATTGTCTACAATAACTGACGACAAGGAATAAAATTCTCGTAAATACATTTCTTGCAGCTGTCTTCAAAGATATGACTTTTAATACCAAACGCTGTCATTGGAATTGACGTTTCCCTTATTGCTATGAGTACAAAAGGTATATGTTGCTAGGCAATACTTAATTCGTAGGTTTAAAAGTACTTTTACGTACGAAGATCAACATTTTCAGCGTTAAGGCGAGTATGCAAAACAAAACATTACTTTTATTAGAATAATAAGTTCATCTACACATGTACACAATAAATTGGTTTAAAAATAAAACGTAATCAACATTTTCAGTGTTAAGTCGAGTATACAAAACAAAACACTACTTTTCTAAAAATAGGTTCATCTGCACATCTACACAATACATTTTTGGTTTAATAATAAAACGTAATTAACACTTTCAGCGTTAAGCCGAGTATACAAAACAAAACATTACTTTTATTAGAATAATAAGTTCATCTACACATCTACACATTAAAATTTTGATTTAAAAATAATATGTAATCAGCACTCGGGGCACCCTGGAGTTTTTTATTCGTTATTAAATATTTAACGTGAAATTAACGTGAAACGTGAATCACGCCTTGGAAATTTTTCACTCACGTTCACTCACGATTTTCAAATATTAGTCACGTTCACGACGTGACACGCCGTGACACGACGTGACACGACTGTTTTCACGTCACGCGCCCTTCCCTAGTTTCAGATACTAAGGTTTTTCTCCAGTATGTGTTTGAATATGTTTAACTAAAGTAGGTTTTGCAGCTGCTTTATATTCGCAAATATAACATAAATAAGGTTTTTCTCTGCTATGTATCTTCCTATGTGTAACTAAATGACGTTTTTGTGCTGCAAATTTACAAATAAGATTTTGCCCTGTATGCGTGTTCATATGTTTAATGCATCCTTTTCTGCTGCTGTAAATTTGCCAATAGAACATGAATAGGTTTCTTCTTCTGTATGCCTTTTAATATGTGCAACTAAATGACTTTTTTGTATTGCTTTATACTTGCAAATAGAACATCAATAAGGTTTTTCTCTGCTATGCATCTTCATATGTGCAACTAAATGACTTTTAGTGCTGCTTTTTACTCGCAAACAGAACATTAATACGGTTTTTCTCCACTATGCATCTTCATATATTATGTGTAACTAAATGACTTTTTAGTGCTGCTTTATATTTGCAAACAGAACATGAATAAGGTTTTTCTCCTGTATGCATCTTCAGATGGCGCACAAATAGAATATAAATAAGGTTTTTCTCCGGTATGCATCTTCATATGTTTAACTAAATGAATTTTTTGTGCTGCTTGATATTTGCAAATAGAACACAAATAAGGTTTTGGTCCTGTATGCGTGTTCATATGTCTAACTAAATGACTTTTTAGTGCTGCTTTATACTCGCAAACAGAACATGAATAAGGTTTTTCTCCTGTATGCACCTTCATAATGGCGCACTAAAACATCTTTTCGTGCTGCTTTATATTCACAAATAGAACATAAATAAGGTTTTTCTCCTGTATGCGTTTTCATATGTGTAACTAAATGATTTTTAGTGCTGCTTTATATTTGCAAATATAACACAAATAAGGTTTTTCTGCTGTATGCGTGTGCATATGGCGCACTAAAGAATTTTTTCGTTCTGTTTTATATCCGCAAAAGAACACAAGTAAGATTTTGCTTCTGTATGCGTGTTCATATGTTTAACTAAAGCACCCTTTTCCGCTGCTGTATATTCACCAATAGAACATGAATAAGTTGTTTATTCTACATGTGTTTTCATTTGTGCAACTAAGTGTTCTTTTTGTACTGATTTATTTATATTTGCAAATAGAACATGAATAAGCTTTGTCTCCTGTATGCGTCTTCATACGGTTTTTTAAATCGCCTTGAAAATGAATAAGATTTTTCACATGTATGGGTCTCCAGATAGTTAATTAACTTACATTTCCCTGCAGTTTCTAACCTGATAATCTTGAATTTGACAGTGACATTACTTTACAGTAAGGTGACATTTCTATGCACCAAAGTGCCACTTTATTAAACGATTTTGAATTTAGTAAAGTACCTAGCACATTATTATACAAAATGCGAAAAAATATGTAAGTAACATCAAGGATTGCTTCAATGTATGGTTGCTAAGACGTTGCTTGTATTTACATGGTTACCATGAGAATGAGAGAGAAATAGTTTGAGAAATCTCTTGAGAGTTATGAGTACCTTTATATATTTTGAATCTATGACGAAAATGAACAATATCATGTTGCTAGTAAATAATAGCTATTTACGCAACAAGTGCTAAAAGTTGACGTTTATGCACGAGACATGAAAATTATGAAACGAAGCCGAAGGCTGAGTTTCATAACATGGCTCGTGCATAAACGACTTTTAGCACGCGTTGCATACAATATTTTATTTACGACCTTAATTTTACTGTTATTAATCCATAAATATCGATTTAACAAAGGTTTGCATCTACGACACTTCTAATTTATGTCATAAGAAACAGTAGGCCATGCCGCGCGGGCGAATGTTTGCGAATGACAGTAGTCAAAGTCGGTTACGAAATGTAATTATTAATACTCCACATCTGACTGTATTCATAACATAACGCTTTAATTATTTCAAAAACACTTTACCTGTAACGCCAGAAGCAACTAGAATAACTTTACAACTGCACCTTCAGTTCGATATTGTAGTTCTATAACCTCACTTCACTTTTAGCACATGGGCTAAAAGTAAACAGCTGATTTCTTTAACTACAGTAAACTATAAAACATCACTTTTAGTGAAACAAGCTAGCGCTAAAAGGCCTACTTTTAGTGGTGGTCGTAGATAAACTTATTTATTTACTAGCAAAATGATGTTGTACATTTTCGTCATAGAAACAAAATATGAAAAATCTGGTGTGATACACTCACACAACTTCCTTTTACAGTGATCTTATAATTAGTCAAAAATTTCATTTTTAATTTTTAACCATTTGTTAAAAATTTTCAAAAATTACAAATTCTACAAAAACGGTACAAAATCGAGTGTTAGTTGAAGAGACAAATTTTCTCTAGAATTTTAAGGTGAATTCAAAAATGTAATAATATACCGGGTGTTTTATTTAAAATAGGAGTTAATAAGAAAAATAGAAAAAAAAACAAAAGAAACCCACTTTAGAAGTATTCAACTGGAAAATCACCTATCTCACATCAATACACATTAAAAATGTAAGAAAAATGTAAAGTTTAAAAAAAATTGTTAGAGCCGTTTTTGAAAAAATCGAAAAAAACTGAAAAATCACAAGAGTAAACACCTACTTCCGGTTATGCGATTTTCTTCAAAAGCTTGCTGTCTCATCTACATAGTACACAAAACTTATATATGAAGTTTCAATGCCATACCTTGTTTCGTTTTTGAGATATTCTGTTCACAGACAGACAGACACACAGACAGACAGACACACAGACCAATGAAAAAAAATATGTTTTTTGGGATCAGGAAACTCTAAAACGTGAAGATCTGTTGAAAACTCAATTTCGAATTTTTGGGGTGAATCCAATACTTCCTTTATAGTAGTAAAAGGAAGTAAAAGCTGCTCATAGCTCTCCCAAGGGACTTGTCAAATTATTTCTCCCTCAAACTCATGGTAACCATGCAACTACAAATAACGTTTTAGCAACCATACAATGAGGCAATCCTTGATGTTACTTACAAACTCTAATTTTAAATGTCATTATGACATTTTGAAATTTCATCCTATTCTTACTAATATGCTAGTAAATAAAATATTGTATGCACCACGGGAGATATTCATGTTCTTTACCTTCGGTCAGAGGCCCTCGGTCTGTAACACATGTCAACCTCAGGGAAAAAACATATTCATATCTCCCTTAATGCATAAATATCTATTTCGATAAAATATTCAGAAGGGTGTATTCCTTAGCCATCTACAGGGTGTCCGGAAATGGCATGTACAACCGAAGACCACAAGTTTCTTGACACAAAATATGATGGTTTAACTCAACTTACCTATATACAAAGTTGCTTAGTTTAGCCTCTAGAGGGCTTTAAAATGATTAGCTTTTTAATTTTTTTTCAATTAGGTCGAAACATATTTAATCAATTTTATTCATTTTTTGGCCATGCATTTGTACCAGTAAACTACAGCTTTTTGTGGAATAAACCCTAATTGCGAAAAGTACAGGGTGTTTAAAAACTTTGTCACAGTAAATTATCCTTCCATATTTTTTTAACCCCCTGAATAATCACTACCAATTTTCGTCTGGATAGTCACTTTAATTCAGAAGCTATTTCTTCTCTTACAAAATTATAGCTGGGTAAACGGTTTAGCCACAAATTTTTTTTTCTAAATTCCTACAAGCCTGAATCAGTAATTGTAACTTAACACTAATAAAGTTTTTATTAAAAGAATTAACAAACAATTAACTACCTACTGTTACAAAACATGTTCAAAATGGCCAACATTTTCTTATACACATGCGTTAATACTACGTCGAAAATTAAATTGTTCTCTTTCTAGTGTTACGGGATCGAATGGTGTTGTCAGAATTTAAAATTAAATCTTCTTCGCTTTCAATAGAAGAAGAGTTTTCATAGCACCCCATAAAAATATTCATCGGGTGTTAGATACGGCGATCTTGCTGGCCATTTTACAGAAGCATCAGTCCCTCTTCCTATCCACCGATTTGGATAAAGCGTATTTAAATACTGACGCACTTGTAACAAAAAATGTGGCGGAACACCATCGTGCAGAAACCACAGATTCTGTCAGTAATAAGGGCAAAACCTCTAGTAAAATGGGTAATGTTTCTTGCAAAAAATTTAAATAATTATTTCTATTTAAGCTATCTGGTATAATAACTGGACTTATTAGAAAATTGACAATAATTCCTGCCCACATATTAACTTTAAATTCATGTTGGTAATGAGTAACTTTTGCTGCAATGGGATTTTCATCAGAGTAAACATGTTCATTATGTAAGTTAGTTATA
Source organism: Agriotes lineatus (assembly GCA_940337035.1). NCBI lineage: Eukaryota > Metazoa > Arthropoda > Insecta > Coleoptera > Elateridae > Agriotes > Agriotes lineatus. The sequence goes on along the minus strand of CALNHX010000176.1, from coordinate 93,297 downwards.
CCGGATCTTATAAACAAAGCTGCATCAGGAAATACATTATCCTATTGAAATTTGGATTTTCTATCTGATTTTGCATAAAATTGCAAAATGTTAAGCAGGATTCTTAAAGCCTTAAGTCTTAAATTTTTACTTCCCTCTTCTGAAAGACGAAGGAAGTATTATAATCACGAAAAAATCACCTTCCGAGATTTCTTCAGATCTTCACGTTGCAAGGTCCCTAGATGACGAAAAAGAGGTTTTTTTAATTCCGTCTGCCTGTCTGTCTGTCTGTTGGCAGTATAGCTCAAAAACTATTTGTCGGAGTAAGACGATATTTTGCGTACATATTATATATCTACCTCGCATGAAACCGGTACAATTTCATACAAATATATACAGAGTTAGCACCTTAAAAAAATTAAATTTTGTTTATTTTTGGGTTAATTTTGAAATAGAAAGAAGTAATAACTTTCATATAGGTCAGGCTTTACATTTGCCGAAAATAAGACTCAACCGATACAGGATAATGTCACGTCACAAAAGAGTAAAGAGGCTCGGTAGCGTAGTTGGCTTTATGGCTTTATGTTCGTCATTTTGTTTTAGTAGTTTATTTTTAGGATCCATTCAGAGCCCGCTGTACGGCAGATCACCGATAGTTAGAATTAAAAACAAAATTATCTCGGCTATCCTGAAGTGTTTCGGGCTTGAGCGCTCCTTTCCTGCAAATTAGTACAATATAGCTGTGGGAGCTTTAGTAGCAGTATAGAAAGTTGATAGCACTTACCGGTGGCTGATTTTCGCCGAGTTTGGGCACTTTTATCGAGGCTCATTCCGCGTCGTTTGTAGGTTAAGATTAAGAAACGGCTGTGTCTCGAGGACCGACTCCGGGAGGCTCTTCCGTCAATTCCGCGTTAACGTGGTATAATTGCGCAACCTTACTTAGATACAAGTTTGTCAAGAGCATATTCAAGTGATTGTCGAAGCGTTCATTAACTTACCTGATGTCTTTACACTGAGAAAACCACCCCGTACCTATATAACCATATAAACCCGGTGTTTTCGCCTAGTAGAAATTTTGAATATTACTTTAGAGTCATTTTGAGCTGATACTCTGAGGATGCTTGCAGATTACTTGACTACTCCATTCGTTTATTGCTAATTCTTTTTCCTTTTCACGAAACGCCGTTACCTGAGGAAGTAATTCTATTTGTTTGTGCCGTGCACGCCCTATTTTAATGTGTGAATATATATTGTTATGATACACTATATTCTTTGATAATTTAAAAATGAATACTAAAGAAACAGGTTAGTCAAATAAATTTGGAAGTCAGATATAAGCAAATTAATGGATCTAAATACATGTTAAAGTATAATGAAATTAACTTTCTTATTATTGGTTAGTCAAATAATAGCATAATGATTGATTACTCAAACTTAATCTGTAATAAGAAAATTCTGAATAGGAATAAATACCAAGGTTACTACTAAAATGTATCTGTTATGATAATTAAAATAAAATATCTGTTTTGATTATATAAAAAAATGTATATAGGAGGCAGCAAGAATCGTGTCTAGTAGTAATAATTTGTAATTTGTTTAATTAGTTACTAAAAAAACAACTCAAAAATGTATACATAATTTGATATGGGTGTGATTTTCGAATAAAGAAACATTAATAAATGTTGTATAATTTGTAAATGTTATGGTTGATGCAAATTATATGGGTTAAAAGCAAAATCTTCGAGGTGGAAACATAAAATAAAATATTAAAAACAAGAAATAAAGGGACAAGCTTTGGTTAGTGAGGATATTATTGATAATACATTGGAAATGGAATACAAGCCACAAACAAGAGGTTAGTACGTGCAGCGAATTGTTTTTGGGAAACCTGTGGGTATCATTGAAGACGTAGGACCATCTAAAAAAGAGACAAATTCATATTTGGAACAAGATTTATGCTGACACTTACCAGAGAGGGATCGGAGCTGCAGTAATCCAGTACAGGAGCTAGGATACTTGAAGTTGACAGCAGCAGGGGACAACGACAGGAATCCAGTATAGGATGTGGAAGTTTTGAAGTGGATGGCAATAAGGTGATGCTCAGAGTTTACATTCATCGCAGGTGATGCAGTTGCATAAGGACCCAGCAGGTGTTTGAGGGCAGTCGGAGTGAGGATCCAGCTTGGAAGGATTTTGGCAGTATTAACAAGCAAAGTGTTAAATCAGGTTTGTGTTTTAAAAGGTTAAATGAAACATTTAAAAAGCTATAACCAGTAAGAAGGTATAAAAAATATAATTGAATTTCATACTTACATAAGAGATTGGTGAAAGAATTGCATATTAGATCTTATTGTAAAAACCTTGATATTCGTTCTGAATTTTTATTAATTTGACGTTAGTTGTCAATTTTTTTGAAAGTCAATGAACTTGCAATTAAACAAAGAGAATTTGACAAGTCAATCATTGGGTTACTAGATATTGCGAACTACCTGAGAGAGTTTCATTAATAATATTGTAAAATACGGATTTGAATTGAAAGTTAAAAATAAAGGGCAAAAATAGTAATACGATAATTTAAATAAATTTATCAGCTAGCATAACATAGCAAATTTTATGGCGCCGCAACGAGAGGGCATAGCAAATTGATGTAGCTTGTCAATGTCAGGTAATTGAAAAGTCAAACGTAAGATTAGAAAATACAATCAAACCCGTTTATTTGAATATAGCTGATAAACCAGGTTTATGGTTAATTTGTAATTAACAATCACGAATAAAAGAACAGAATTGTAAAAAGGTAAAAGGGTATCATAACTAAGTTCTTTTGAGCAAAAATAGAGTAACAGAATAGGACATTTAATTTGAGTAACTAAAGTATTGGATAACGGATTCAATTGGTAAATCAAATATAAAGATATACGATTCATTATAAAGGGTTATAATAAAAAATAGGTACATTTAAACAATTTAACTGAAAGATGGCAGATAAAAGGGTTACAAGGAAAGGCAAGAAGGTGGAAGAAGAGAAAAAAGAAGAAGGACCAGAACAGATGGAAGTAGTGGCGGGTAGCGCAGGAGTAGAAGATGAAGAAGGACAGCTAGAAATGGAAGTACAAGGAGACCAGGTAAGGTTACAGGAAGAACATACAGCAAAAGATGACAGGATGAAACAAATAATGGGAATGATGCAGCAAATGCAAATGCAATCATTACAGTCAATGGAAAGAATGATGCAGCAAAGTAATAGGGAAGCTGAGGAAAGGGAAAACAGGTCGAAGAAAGAATTACTACAGTCAATACAGAAAACTGCGGAGAAAATTGAGAAAAATGCTGAGATAAGCAAGAAGGATACAGCAGAGCTGAGGAAGGATTTTGTGAAGAATGCGGAAGAGTTGAAAAAGGATTTGCAACAGGCAATTGAGGAGCAAAAAGAACAGGCAAAAAGGATGGAAGAATCGATATTGGGATTAAGAGAAGAATTTAATAAGGTGCAAATCGAGAATAAGCAAGAATTAACAGAGAGGTGATCCATCATGCTGATAGTGGAGGTGTCTTAATTAGAAACAATAAAACGCAGTAGTCTTCTCCACGTACATTTATTAAAAAGGCGACATGTTTCGAAGCCAAACTGGCTTCATCTTCAGGCCAAAATGATCATCTACAGAGGCATATGGTTAACAATAGTGTACAATGTAAAGAGAATAACTTACTGGTTAAAAACAGGTGAAACCACGTGTTCAAATTTTTAGGTTAAGTAGAGGTTATGCGCTGAAGGCGAGGTAGTAATACAAAATTCACAAAGAACACCACATTGGAGAAGAAAATTAATTCAATAACCAGCAAACTACGTTATAAAGATCGTTGTACTGGTTATTACATCAAATTTAAAATTTAACAAATAGCAAGTAAAATAGCGACCATTCTCTGACGGAGAAGGCACTAGAATGGGAAAATTACGGTCAGTACAAAATTACTAGAACCAGATCAAAAGTCCCTAAATTCAATGACACTGAAATTACCAGAGAGGGTCAGAAAGTAAAAGAACAAAGTTAAAACCAAAAAGGCAAAGACAAAACAACTATTTAATATTGAGGAAAATGTAATTAGTATCAAAATCTGTGACTTCATTGAGTCTGTATTCATTATTGTTGGACATAATTTCAAAAATTTCGAGTAAATTCAACAACCTACCTTTATTAGCTATATGTAAAATTTTATAATCTTTATTAGGATCAAAGTTGTGGTTATGTTCCAAAATGTGATTAACAAAGGCTGATTTATTAGGTTGGTCGATATTAAAGTTGTTGTTTTTAATGCAAGCAGAATGTTCTTTGATTCTTTTTTTGAAAGTACGTCCAGTCTGACCAATGTAAAAGCAGTTGCATGACGAACAGTCGAGACGGTAGACACCAGATCTATCTAATAAAGGGGTGGGATCTTTATTGAAAACTACCAATTTCTGAAGGGAATTGGTAGTAGAAAAAGAAATTTGAAAATTGTATTTACTCAGTATGTTTTTAATGGACATTGAGATAGTACCGTAATAAGGGATTGAATAAAAAGTTTTGTTATCCAGGTTATTGATAGGGGTTAAGTTTGTAGAAAATTTAATACGGAGTTTATAATAAATAGGTAGAATGAGTTGAAGAGGATAACCGTTTTTGATAGCAATGTATTTAATGATGTTAAATTCATTGTTGAAGTTTTCTATGGACATAGGAATTGAAAGTAAACGTCTGAACAAAAATTGAAAATTAGCAAGTTTATGGGATAAGGGGTGAAAGGAAGAATAAGGGATAGTATGGTCAGTACAACTGGGCTTCCTATAAATACTGAAATTTAAAAAATTAGTTGTAGAACTATTGTTTTTAGTAATCAAAATGTCTAGAAAAGGTAAAGAATTATTGTGTTCAATTTCAAAAGTAAATTTAATATTAGGGTGTACTGAGTTTAGCCAGGTGATATAATCATCAATATTAGGGTTGTTAGAATTAAAAATAACCAGGATATCATCGACGTACCTGCCCCAATAAATAATGTTATGAGTAAATGGGGCTTCAATGAAAATTTTGTTTTCAAGGTTATTCATAAAAATTTCAGCTAGCAGAGGTGATAGGTTAGATCCCATGGCCAAACCAGACTTTTGTTTGAAAAATGAAGAGTCAAATTTGAAAAAGTTTTGTGATAAAGCTAAGTTTAAACAAATGAGTAAAGTTTCAACTTGATTGTTATTAAGGTCTGAATCAAAAAGCATTTCTTTTAATAAAGACACACATTCATTAGAAGGAATGCTAGGAAAAAGGTTGGTTACATCAAAAGAACAAAGAGTGAAATTATTAGGTAAATTTAATTTTGATAAAGTTTTTGTAAGTTCTATGGAGTTTTTTATGGCAAATTTAGGTTTGAAATTAGTGACGTTACGAATTAATTTGTTGAGCCAAGAGGTAATGACCGATACTGGGGTGTTGGAAAAGGAAACAACGGGTCTGATAGGGATGTCAGGTTTATGAATTTTAGGGAGGCCATATAATTTAGGAATGGAAGGGTTCATAATGAGTAAGGAAAGGGGGTTAATATTTAAAGATTTAAGCAAGAATTGCAAGCACAAATTAATAAGATGAGTGAAACATTAGGAAGTTATAAGGAGGAACTCAAGAATGAGGTGAGAAAAGAAAGACAGGAGGAACGCAAAGAGATAGAAGAAAATTTAACAAAGATTATGGAAACTAAGTCAGTACAGGATAAAGAAGAGTTAGATGGAAAGTTAAAGCAAATACAAAATCAAAGTAACCAGATGCAAGAAGAAATTAAAGATAATAAAAGCAGAGTGAACTCATTAGAAGAAAGTCAGTCGACCAAGTTAAAAGAGGTAGAAGATTCATTGAAGAAAATACAAGAAGGCACGGGAATTCAAACTGGAAGTTTAAGAGGAAATTACATGGGGATACAAGCAGATATGTTGCCCATTTTTGAAGGTAGGATAAGAGAACAGCCGATGACCTACTTAGTGAAATTAGATGACATAATGAAGTCTGTGTTTGATGAACAAAAACGACTGCAAATTATTAACATGACCCTAAGAAATCATGCTGACATTTGGCACAGTATAGTTAAAAATAAATATAAAAATTATCAGGAATTTAGGCAGTTATTTATGAGTCAGTACTGGAGCAATGCACATCAAGCTCAGGTAAGAACGCAATTAACAAAGGGTAGGTTTTTTGAAGGAGGCAGTACTAGGGAAATGTATGTAATTAATAAGTTTAATAAAGCACAACATCTAACGCCTGCACTGGCAGAAGAAGAGATAATTCAACATTTATCTCGACATCTAGAAGGGGAAATAACAAGAGCTGTAGCGGTCCAAAATATTAAGACGATGAAAGATTTCTTGGAAATAGTTCGAAATTATGATATGGCTATTGGTAACAAATATCGAAATTTTAACAAGAATGAAGGGCCTAATTTTCAAAATTTTAGTAAAAGAAAATTTGATGAAGTACAACAAAATAAATTCAATTTTGGCAGAAGTAATCACAACAATTTTAGACATAATGATCGAAACTTTAATGCATATAATTATAATAGGAATAATGACAGATGGAGAGGTGACCAAAATAAGAATTATTACGAAAAAAACCAGGAAAGGAACTACCCGAACAAATATGATAACAACTATGATAGGAAAAGATACAGGAATATGATTGACGAGAAAAATCAGGAGAAAACGAACCAAGAAGAGGCAAGAAATAAATATCCCAATCGACAATATGTAAATACATTATTTAGACAAGATTACAATAAAGAAGAACCAATACAAGAAAATCGGAAAGAAGAAGCTGAGGTGTATGAAGGTACCTCAGTAGATAAAAAAAAACTTCAATTTTAGTTAATTTAGTTAAGAACCTCACATGGTTTAACACTAATTATGAGAATAATGGGGAATTTTTACTGGAAGACGAAGAAGAAGATAATCAAAATTCAAATTTACCATTTATTAAAGTTCTTTTAAATAATACTGAATATTTAGCTTTGATTGATAGTGGTGCAATGGCATCTTTAATAAATGAGGAAGTAATTTTAAATAATTTAGATGTCCTGTACAAGAATATAATTAAAGTAAATAAAATAGATTTGCTATCAGCAACCAAAAGAAAGATATCAACCACAAACCGAGTGTTAAATGTAAAGATAAGTATAAATCAATGGGAAGATTTTGTTAGATTGTTTATAATAAAAGGTCTCACTGTCGATATGGTGTTAGGAATTGATGTAATTCAGCAATTAGGGATTCATATTGATGGAACACAAAAGTGTATTCATTTAAAAGGGGTAAAAAAATCTTGGAACTGTACTAATAGAGTCAGCCGAGAAAATAAGTGTGTTCAATTAGATAGAATTGGAGATACAATGAAGTATAAGGAAGGTATAATAATTAATAATAATGTAATATGTGATATACAGAGTGATAATAATTATAAGGGGGTTTTGCTGAATGATTTGAAAATAGCTGAAAATAATAAGCAATATGAAGGCCGAATACTAGAAATAATCAACAGAAATAAAGATATTATTAATGAAAAGGTAGGACAAGCACAGAAATACATTCATAAGTTGCAGGTTGACGAAACGAAAGGTTTTAATAGCAAATCTTATCCTATTCCATTTGCATTAAGAGAACAAGTAAGGAATGAAATTAAGAAAATGATAAAAGATGGAGTAATAGAATCTTCAAAGAGCAATTTTATAAATCCTTTAGTGGTAGTTAAAAAACGTGACGGTTCTTTACGTTTATGTTTTGATGCACGCAGAATTAATCAAATAACAAAGCCACAATACGAATCTCCACAAATGATTGATGGATTGTTAAGCAGAATTTGGGATAAGAAAGTTTTTACAAAATTAGATTTGAAAAATTCGTTTTGGCTGATTCCGCTACATGAAGAATCGAGAAAATATACTGGTTTTAGTATTGATGGGGAGATTTTTCACTTTAAAGTGGTACCATTTGGGCTATCGACTTCTTGTGCAGCTTTAGTTAGAGCAATGCAGAAAATATTAAACCAATTTGAAGACTTTTGTGTGCATTACGTCGATGATATTTTATTGTTTTCTAAAAACGAACAACAACATTTACAACATTTAGCAATTGTAATAGAGACATTAAACAAAAATGGATTAAAACTGAATATTTTAAAATGTGAATTTATGCAGGATAATGTAACATATTTGGGATATGAAATAAGTAGAAATGGAGTAACCATAAATGAAAAACGTCTTGAAGAAATCAAGAATTTACCTCGTCCAACAAATCTAAAAAAATTAAGGGGGTTATTAGGTGTTTTCAATTATTACAAAAGGTTCATAAGTAACTACTCAGAGTTGACATTACCATTAGTGCAATTATTAAGAAAAGATGTTAAATGGTCTTGGAATGAAGAAAGAGAAAAGGCAGTGAATACTATCAAACAGAGGTTTTATGAAGGATTATTGCTGAAATATCCGAATTTTGAAGAGAAGTTTATACTACGTACGGATGCATCTGATCAAGCAATTGCAGCAGAACTAATACAAGTTCAAGATGGGATAGAAGTACCCATATGCTTTATATCAAGAATATTAAAAGGGTATGAAATTAGATACACGGTAGCAGAGAAAGAAATGTTGGCAATTATATTCGCAATTAATAAGCTGAAATTTTATTTAACAGGGAACAAATTTGATATTGAAACGGATAATTCTGCGATTTCGTTTTTGAAAAATAAAACTTTCCATAATGACAGGTTATACAGATGGGCATTGTATTTACAACAATACGAATTTGATATCAAACACAGGCCAGGAAAGTTAAATGTAGTTGCAGATTTCTTAAGTAGAAAAGATATACCTAACTATGAAAAACCGAAACAGATCCTGATTGGAATTGAGAAAATTTATGAGGAAGGAAGATTGTCGAAACAAGAAGTTTTAAATAAGCAGAACGTAGAAGAAATTCAAGAATTAAAAACGTTAGTATTACAAAGTCAAGATAACAATTATAAAGGGTATCAAATTAAGGAAAACTTGTTGGTAAAGGTCATAGAAAATAAAGAATTATTGGTTTTAAGTAAAGAAGACATGTTAGAAATCGTAGAGGAAATTCATACAATATTTGGACATTGTGGAACTAGAAAAGTTTGGTTAATGTTTAGGGAATGTTTTTATACGAAGAATGATATTAAATTAATTAAAAAACTCATTCAAACGTGCCAAATTTGTCAATTCGCAAAGGAAAAGAACTTCAAGAATCAGAATATTGTAAAAAGTATTAGGGTAAATGAACCGATGGAACTAGTAGCTATTGATTACTTATCAAACTTAGTTACAGGACAATATGGGTTTAAGCATATTCTGATTATGGTAGATGCATTTTCAAAATTTATAAAGTTATATCCAGCGAAAAATTGTAATACTAAACATGTTATTAAGTCAATTAGAAATTTTGAAGAACAAGTAGGTAAACCAAAAAGAATTTTAGCAGACAACGCAACATATATTTAGAAATGCAAGATTAATAAATAATTTAGATAAAAGGGGGATTAAGATTTGTTTCTGTAGCATAAGACATCCTCAAAGTAACATTGCAGAGAGGTATATTAAAGAAGTAATTAAATATTTAAGAATATTAACATATAAACAGTATAATAAATGGGTTCAATATTTGCTAGATGTGGAGAATTTCATAAACAATGTTCAAAATACAACGACCGAGATTAGTCCAATTACTTTGTGTCAACAAATAATTCCAGCTAGACCATGGAGAAGAGAACAATGTGATGTTGAGATAATGCAATTGTTAGATAAAGCTAAAAGCAGATTGAAAATAATTCATGATAGGTACGAAAATGAACAGAATAAGAAAATTAAGAAACGAGTACAATTTAATATAGGGGACTTAGTAATTGTTAAAAAACTTAAAGTAGCTAACCGAAAGGAAAAAATATGTGCAAAGTTATTATACACATATGAGGGACCATATAGGATACAGAAAACTTTTAATAACAATACATATGAATTAATAAATGATACAGATGGACGAATTAGAGGAAGATTTCATATTACAATGATTTACCCATATATAACGAAAACTTAGAAAACATGAAAATCTGTAAATATTGCATTAAATGTTGTTGGTTGGTAAAGTTAATTATTTCGTTTCTATAGTAATTTTAAAATAGATAGATGTAAATAGGTGTTGATTGTTATTAATTTAGATAATAGGATATTTGGTTGGGTTCTACAAAATTTATTAATTAAATAACGAATTAAGAAAATACATTTGAAATAAAACGAGTTTATTAAAAATGTTTTTCTTAATTGAGGAATTATGTTATGATACACTATATTCTTTGATAATTTAAAAATGAATACTAAAGAAACAGTTTAGTCAAATAAATTTGGAAGTCAGATATAAGCAAATTAATGGATCTAAATACATGTTAAAGTATAATGAAATTAACTTTCTTATTATTGGTTAGTCAAATAATAGCATAATGATTGATTACTCAAACTTAATCTGTAATAAGAAAATTCTGAATAGGAATAAATAAGGTTACTACTAAAATGTATCTGTTATGATAATTAAAATAAAATATCTGTTTTGATTATATAAAAAAATGTATATAGGAGGCAGCAAGAATCGTGTCTAGTAGTAATAATTTGTAATTTGTTTAATTAGTTACTAAAAAAACAACTCAAAAATGTATACATAATTTGATATGGGTGTGATTTTCGAATAAAGAAACATTAATAAATGTTGTATAATTTGTAAATGTTATGGTTGATGCAAATTATATGGGTTAAAAGCAAAATCTTCGAGGTGGAAACATAAAATAAAATATTAAAAACAAGAAATAAAGGGACAAGCTTTGGTTAGTGAGGATATTATTGATAATACATTGGAAATGGAATACAAGCCACAAACAAGAGGTTAGTACGTGCAGCGAATTGTTTTTGGGAAACCTGTGGGTATCATTGAAGACGTAGGACCATCTAAAAAAGAGACAAATTCATATTTGGAACAAGATTTATGCTGACACTTACCAGAGAGGGATCGGAGCTGCAGTAATCCAGTACAGGAGCTAGGATACTTGAAGTTGACAGCAGCAGGGGACAACGACAGGAATCCAGTATAGGATGTGGAAGTTTTGAAGTGGATGGCAATAAGGTGATGCTGAGAGTTTACATTCATCGCAGGTGATGCAGTTGGATAAGGACCCAGCAGGTGTTTGAGGGCAGTCGGAGTGAGGATCCAGCTTGGAAGGATTTTGGCAGTATTAACAAGCAAAGTGTTAAATCAGGTTTGTGTTTTAAAAGGTTAAATGAAACATTTAAAAAGCTATAACCAGTAAGAAGGTATAAAAAATATAATTGAAATTCATACTTACATAAGAGATTGGTGAAAGAATTGCATATTAGATCTTATTGTAAAAACCTTGATATTCGTTCTGAATTTTTATTAATTTGACGTTAGTTGTCAATTTTTTTGAAAGTCAATGAACTTGCAATTAAACAAAGAGAATTTGACAAGTCAATCATTGGGTTACTAGATATTGCGAACTACCTGAGAGAGTTTCATTAATAATATTGTAAAATACGGATTTGAATTGAAAGTTAAAAATAAAGGGCAAAAATAGTAATACGATAATTTAAATAAATTTATCAGCTAGCATAACATAGCAATATTTATATTTATTGCTGCCTACTGCGTTTTTTTTTAGATGTATATTTATTATTGTATACTGCCTGTCGTATTTCTACTTATTGTAATGATCACGTGGTCTAATTTTAATATTACTGATTAAATAAGTGATTTTCAAATGCCCCACGTTGGAATTGACATTTACTTATGTAATGACCCCTGTACAGTTATTTGTGGTTATATTATTTATTTAAATATGTAATTTTAAAATGTTAAAACAATAAAAATGGCGACTACACAATACTTAAGTTTCATTTAAATTCGAATTTTGGCTGATTAAATTATTTATTATCATTTCTGGGTTCTAGTTAGGAATGTTATAAACGGTAGTATGCCCTCAATTAATAATTCATTCATCTGCTAATAAAAATTAATAAGCTAGCTCTGAAAATTGAACATGAAACTCAAATCTCGGGTTGGGATCCTTGATTTGTTAAAATATTCGAATGTAAAACGGTACGCCACTCAGAGCTGGGACAATTACAAGGAAAAAGTAATCGAGTACCGATTACAATTACTGGTATAAAAAAGTAATCGAGTACCGCTTACAATTACTTGTATAAAAATGTAATCGATTAAAAATTACATTTGTAATCGATTTTATTTATGCTTCGATTACAATTACTCTTTGCAATTCTATCAAAAATAAATATTAACGAATGACTGTCCCAAGCTTATATATATTTATGTATTCGTTAAGTTATACGATCTCATAAAGAACTGAATGAAAATGAATTATGAAAGTTGAAATAAAGCAACCAATAAATGAAACATTTTTTATTTCAAATAGAGAACATCCATTAAACATATATATGGAAAGAAATTAAAACAATCTGATTACTCTAAATCTTAGTTTTCGGAAGACGCATTTGACAAGTTGCTTCAATATTTTGACTACCGGTGTGAATGTTATGAAACTTAAAAAAATGTCCATCTAAAGTAACAGGGTTTTTAAGTTTTTTAAAGTATCATTATTATCAATATTAATCGACAAGTTACTTTCAATATGTTAAAACGCAAGGTGTACTTTTAAACGAGAGCGCATTGGTAATAGTGAGAGTATTACCATGACTCATGACTAGTACCAGCTACTGCAGAACACGTGATAGTAGATGCTATTTGATTTTGTGGTGGAGGAAAATTTTTTTGTGGCAGTAAATACACGGAAATTTTTCGTTTTCGAAACAATTCTTTATGTTGCTTAGGCCTAACAAGCACATTAAATATTTGAGACTGAGGCAGGTTAAAAAATTATTTTTTTAATTTTTATCTGGTGTGTATTCCGGATCACCATCTGAAAGATTTTTTATACATCTTATTCTGAGGATGAATTCTTATTCTTCTAAACTACGTTCACCACTTAAAAAAAATTAACATTTTGAAAATCGAGGAATGATCAATGTGCTCGTGGCCTAACATAGAAAGCTTAGACATTTTAAAAAACAATTGCCGTCGTTTGACACAACAGCCTTTTTTAGTAACACACGTCTATTGCTTGCTGCACTCTTGATTGTTTTGTAAAGCAATACGTGTTAGGTTCCGTCAAATGGAAAAAGGTGAAATTCCTGCAATAAAATAACTATTTGTTCAAAAAGAATGATGCCTCTTGAAATCTACCGGTATTTACATAAGGTGATTCTGCTCTTTCTTACAGTACGGTCAAAAAGTTGTCCCTGCTTGCAGGGAATTGCTGTGGTTGAGCATCGTTTGGAAAATTATATTGCTGTTCAGGGTGTTTACGTTGAAAAATAAATGTTGATTCAAGCGTCTTTGTTTCTTTAAATGTTAGGTTGCGAATACATTTATCATCCCTCATACTGAAGCCAAAATTGCTGATCCAGCTTAATAGCTTAACATCCTGCTATACCTAATTATGTAAATTGTTCGCAAGTGAATTTATTTCAGAATTTCGTTTTTAGAAGAAATTAATTTAGAAAAATGAATGTTACTATAAAGTAGAATGCGCTTAGTACTTATTACTAGTACTACTTGCCCAATATTTTCAAGCAGAAAGAATAGATTATTTTATTATCTTTCTATCCTACGACTCATATTGCACAGTAATGCATTTTAAAAGTAGTTAACCTTGAAGTTGCGATTACATTTATACCCGTAATTACAATTGTAATCATCTTTAGCCTTGTAATTGAATACATTTTAAAAGAGTATTTGATTACATTTGATATAATTACAATTACTCGTGTAATCACATGAAAAAGAGTACTAATTACAATTACATTTCCAAAATACACGTGATTCCAATTACAAATTACTGGTTAGCAAAAGTAATCAACTACAAGTACTAATTACTTAAAATGTAATTAATTACTGTAATTGATTACATTTGTAATCGATTACTTCCCAGCTCTGATCGCCACTGCATATAAATTAAATTGAATTACAGCGCGCAGGCGCTGCCTTGTCTGTCAAAATAACTGGCCAAAACACTTCGAAATATGCGAACAGCTCGCGTGTTTGTTTAAATTTTCAAAGGAATTAATGAGCAAATTTTCCGGTGAGTTTTTAAAATTATCGCGCCTTCAAACGGCGTCACTTGGTTCTTTTGTTTCAGGCTAAAACCTCGATTAATTTGTTTGGAAAGGACGCTTAACGTGCATTTGTTTTTTCTAACCTCCAAATGACGATTAAAAATACAATTCCTGGACAATTGGTTGCTCATGGACAAATAAATTCAATGGAATTCGCTTCTTTGAGTTGTGCTTTACGTATGGTACTACTTTCCAAGCCTCTAGCTCCGATTATTTGTTCGCACACACTAACCTTAAATAATAGGATCGTGGCCGCTTGCAAGGACCCCTCTCTGGTGCCTGCTGTGGAAGCTGGGCCCCCCTGGTCGATGGAATGGCTGTTGTTGCTCGTATCTACTGGGCTGACTCGCTGGTACACCTAGCATAGGCTCAGGAACCCCGGCAGCACTCCAAACTGGCTGAATCGGAAACTGAAGTCGCTGCCGTTCTTGTCCGAAGGAGGTACCGGAGCAAAATAATTTTAGGACGTGGATTTTGCTATCTTCATTTGTGCTGGTACTGGACAAAATTCTGAACACACTGGTATCTTTTATAACTCTCTATTTTAATGTTTACTATATAAAATTTATTTGGAGAGTAAAAACTGGTCTGTCATTCAAAGATGTATTCAGTTGTTAACAGCCACTGGTCGTTATAAACAAAACACTATTTAAACAAAGGAAATCAACCAAGTACAATAATATTACCTTTACAATTAAATTGAACTTATGCTATAAATATTTACAATTCTTAATAATAAAATAAATCTCCTTTGAATTTCGGATTTTTACTGCCTTATTGTGCCACTTAGTTTGTTTTTAAATTTTACTGATTGTTCAATCCGCCACTACACTGATTAGTTTTCACACCACTTTTGTTTCATATCCTGTCATTTTATTTTCTGCAATTTCCACCAAAGCTGCTTCCTTTTTCTCAATTCTCACATCTTGCTGTAGCATGTAGTAGTTTCTTTGTTTGCCTGACTTATACATTCTGCACAGTCCGTCTGTGATCTTTTTATTCTTACCTCTTATTATAAACTGCTCAGAAAATTGTCCACATGTTAATTACTTTAATTTTTACGCTTCTTTTATACTGAACATATTTCGAACCATTCTGTGCCAGTTTTATTCAAATGGGTTTAGCTTTACGTCGCACAAACCTTTTATATTATGCTAAAATTACACCAATGATTCCAACTTATGAAAATTGAGTTTCTTTGCTTATTTGTTCTAATAATCTCAATGCCACTGTCCATATTTGCCAATGTAATTACGGGCTGACAATTTATGTGAAATTTTACAGTTGTGTGAATAATCCCAACTCTGTGCTTTTGTGATTTGATTTATAATTTGTTTGCACTGCAACTAGAGTTGAGTGGAGGGCTAAATACCATCTCAATATATACAGTGTGACCAGTAAAGTCCGCATCATATGGGATTTTTTTATTAATAGCTTTTTTCGAAATTTGACTTTGGCATCAATTGCTGCTTCGATCGAGATAAAAATTAAACAAAAAAATTATAGTCACGTCATTCGCATTATCTGTCAAATTTTAATTTAAAAAAAAATTCAAAAGTGGGGTTATTTCTCAAAATTTCGAAAAAAGTTATTACAAAAAGTTTTTCTAAATGCAATTTTTAGCCCATATGCAAAATTTCAGCTGTATAAGATAATTTAGATTTTTTGCCCATTTTTTGTAAATTGCACCACTGTTGCAAAGCAAGACTCAACGCAACCTACATAAAACTTCTTACTTTTGACAATGCTTTATTCCACATAGTGTTGTGCCTTTGACCGGTCAACAACTTTTTGGTCAATTGACCAGCCAATTGACCGCTCATTTGACCATTTTAATTTTTTTAATTAACCTTTTTTAATCAATTGTATTGATAGTTCTGTAAGTAAAGCACAACTGAAACTGAAGACTCCAATGCTGAATTTACAATTTGCACAAAACTGTACTTCCCCAAGAAACATTGGTCGCTGTGTGAATCCCTCGCGAAATATGTAAATCCTCTGCATTTTTACAATTTCAGTAAATGTTTGATTAGTTACAGGCTTACAGCCAATAATAAAGACCTTCTACAAAAAAAACCGTTGATTGATAGTGTAATTTAATATAAGCAATTTTAAGGCTAAAAGAGCATTTGACAGTGAATTTGACCACACAGTTTTTTGACCGTGGTCAAATTGACCAGTCAATTGACCGGTCAATTGACCAAGGCACAACACTAATTCCACACAGATTTTCTTTAAAGTAGCGCTATATTAAATGTGTGTTTTTCTACAAAATCCAAATAAGGCTATTAAAATTTGGTCACATGTGATGCAAAGTTTATTTGTTTTTGACCCTGTATAATGTAACTTTATTAAAATAACGTGTATTACTTTTAGACACAAACTGCGTTTTCAAAAATAGTTATTTTATGGAGTTACATTATACAGGGTCAAAAACCATAAACTTTGCATCACATGTGACCAAATTTTAATAGCCCTATTTGGATTTTGTAGAAAAACACATATTTAATATGGCGCTACTTTAAAGAAAATGTGTCTCGAATAAAGCATTGTCAAAACTAAGAAGTTTTATGTAGGTTGCGTTGAGTCTTATTTTGCAACAGTGGTGCAATTTACAAAAAATGGACAAAAAATCTAGATTACCTTATACAGCTGAAATTTTGCATATCGGCTAAAAATTGCATTTAGAAAAACTTTTTCTAATAACTTTTTCGATATTTTGAGAAATAACCCCACTATTGATTTTTATTTGGAGAAAAATTAAAATTTGACAGATAATACGAATGACGTGACTATTACTTTTTTGGTTAATTTTCATCTTGATCGAAGCAGAAATTGATGCCATCGTCAAATTTCGAATAAAGCTATTAATAAAAAAAATCCCATATGATGCGGACTTTACTGGTCACACTGTATATACCCATTAGTCATTGCATGTGCACTATTGTACCCACTAATTAAATAAAGCTGATAATTTATTGGTCGTTACTATTCTGTTTGTTCTGCTGGATTTATCTTCTACCTTGTGGTGGTCCGACGCAAGGATTAGACAACGTCGAAGACCTGGTGCCCTCTCTCCTTTTTATTCTTTTTCAGCGTAGCTGGAACCCCGACCCTTCTCGGCGAGTTAGCCCAATTAGGCCGATATTTACCAGCCGGCAAAATACCCACTATAACTTTCGCCAACAGGTAAGGCCAAACTTTTATCCTTCCTCACAATCGATGAGGCTAACAGCAAATTGATGTAAGACTATTGCTCCATCTTTGATGCAGAATCGGATGCTATGTCTATTGTCGGCCATTTAGAATTCACCCTCTATAGAAACACGGATATTTTACTTTAGCAATAGACAATACCGAATATTATAAATTTAGCCATAATTCACAACTTGCATTATTACATATCTAATTATAGTAGTAAGTTTATAATCTCGTAAAACACGAAAACCCCTATAAACCCCAATCACTCGTGTTAAACTGTTGAGAATTACACGCTTTGTTCTCAATAAAAAGTACCAAATTGTAGTAACGTTCCTAAGCATAAAAACTCGAAAGTTTTAAAATACATGTAGAAATATCATCGTGTAAAACCCACTTTAGGTAAATTTAGTTGGCAATTTCTTAAAGTACTCGAAACTATACACCGTTCCCTTTAACCGGGCTCGGTAACTCAGTGGTTAAGCATCCTGACTACTGGTCTATGGGTCGATTGCCGTTCCTGATTAGGTTTTTAAAAATAAAAAGAGTCTGGATGAAAACTATAATTAGTAACTGCATATAAGATAAGTGTAGAGCAAACGCATTTTATTGGTTGGATCTCTATGGATTTCATTAGAATTCAAAAATATATGTGGCCCGCGTGCTTTTAATTTTAAAACTCACTGACATTAAAGTTGTCAGAATTACTGCAGTTTTACAGTACATATTTCAAACTATGTTTTAGTACTGCTAGAAGTTTAAATAAGTTTGTGGAGTTCGCACGGTAGTATAGTACTTTCAGCGACTACCGATAATATCCCTAACAAAGGGTTTTGCAGGATTACAACTACTTACCTACGATTCTCAGTACTGATAATAATTCTTGTTGTGGTTGAAAGCAAGATTGGTCTTTGTCCCATTGAACTGCGTTAGCAGTTTACTTACAAGCTCATTAGCTTCTCGTGTAATGCTTATCTTAAGTCCTTGTAGCTTAATAGTATATTACATAAGAAGCTGCGAAATTGGTATATATCGTGCGAGTATATTTGAGAAACGAGGCGATGCGTAGTGAAGCCGAGTGACTTAAAACACGAGCGTACAATACACTTTCGAGCGAGTTATATATGTTATTTTCTCCACGATCACAAAAGACATATTTTTGCAATTTAATGAATGACAGCTTTATTGTGACAACTGACAATGACAGTAGATTGTAAGTAGTTTTTAGGTTAAAATAACATATTGTCACCCGTTTTTACTTCCCTTTCTTATATAAAAGAAGTATTGGATTCACCCCAAAAATTTGAAATTGAGATTTCAACAGATCTTCACGTTTTCGAGTTACCTGGACCAAAAAAAAAAACATGTTTTTGTTCATTGGTTTGTCGGTGTGGTTGTCTGTGAATAGAATATCCCAAAAACGAAAAGAAGTATGACGTTGAAACTTCGTATATAAGTTTTGTATACTATCTAAGTGCGACAGCAAGTTTTTGAAGAAAATCACATAACTGGTATGGCGTTTACTCTTGTTATTTTTCAGTTTTTTTTTCGATTTTTTCAGAAACGGCTCTAACGAGTTTAATGACGGCGGGAAACTACCGAATTTTTAAATGAAAGCGCGGAATAATCTTGTCCTAACAAATGCTGATGCAAATCCTAGCCAGGGCAAGGATTTTTAAAAATCAATGCAAACATTACAAGAGGCATGACAAAGACCAACCTTAGAAACAAAATGCGAGTTCTAAGAAACAATTTACACAAGTCGAAACATGGCAGGTGTGAATTAGTGCAACAGATAATAGTATGATCCAGAGAGAGCATCATACAACAAGATTGCCATCGAAATTGCGTAATTTCAATCGGGAGTCAAATCAAAGTTCAATTTAATTAACATATGTGGGCATGTCAATCAATTTAATTGGGCCATTTAATTGAAGCACAAGGTGGCCGCCAAGGGGAACTATTTCTACTGGTAATTAATAGTTGCTAAGAATAACACACAAACTCATAATTATTAAGAATTTATTATAAAACTGTAAAGACAACACCAAGCTTGTTTACATATAGTACAATGTTCTTAGTTTTTCATTCCTTGAAGTGCTACCCGTCTTAACAATAACTAAGTTACCAGGTAACTCACAACTTCCTATTTTAATTTAAAACATAAGCCCCATATAGAGTGATTGAAAACATTTTTCGCATGTTCTGGAGGTTGAAAGTGTGTCCTCACTGTTATCATTATAAAAACAGAAGTTTGACAATATTATTGAAAGCATTTTTAAGTTTTTTTGACATTCAATAAATTTGGGTTTTTCTCAACTGAAGCTACGACGTGACATTTTTTGTGTTACAATGATCAGTCGCTTCAGGAGAAAATTTTTCATCGCTCTACATGTCACAGGTTGGCAAATTTCTTGCTTTGTTCCATTGGCTGTCAATCTCAGTGCTGCCATTTGTGTTTACAGGTCCAACATTATCATCCTCCGATTTACTGTTAACAACTTACATATTACCTACTATAGTCCGTTTTTAAACTAGGAGGAGCAATTGAAAAGGCGTCTTTATACTATAATGTACCACCATAAAATACATTATTAAAATTTAATGGTAATTTTGAATTATTTCACCTATGTTTAATTAAGAACACAAAACTGCTAACTGATGTGTAAACGCTTTGAATAGCTGATATGTCAACACACATGTCAAAATATAAGCAACTTAGTATTGTGTAAAACAGTAGTCTTAGCCAATTCCAGATGTAGATTTTAGTTGTAAGAAATTTGAATTGTTCCCCATAGGTAAAAACCGACTATAGACACATCAAGATAATTGACATTGCTAAACCGTCTTTCATTATCAAATATGAGCTATTTCAACTATTAAATTTGACCGTCTTACCTTCCCACGTTCCACCACGCATGGTCCTAGTTTGTTACATTTCTTTACAATTTTTGCTGGCTCATACACAATCCTTTCTCTTAGTAACATTTTGATTAAGCTGAAATCGTTTCTTGTTCTAGTAGTTTTATCATGATGCTTAGCTACATCCTGTTTATGTACTAATGTTCACATGGACTATTTCCTTATTCTCTACTTTAGAAACTAACAAGTTATTACTTACTGCTATGTTACTTATGTCTCCTATTCATTAACAACTATAAAAGAGTAAGTCCTACTCCAGATACAACACTATTACTATAATCTAACTGTGCTACATAATGACCTTTTAACAATTTTTACACTACCTTCCGCAAGCCCATATTTTTAGAATAATACAGCTACACTCTATTTTTTAATGCCACAGACAAATTTATGCAACCCATTTTTGCATTATACTAGTTAACTAGATAATATTTTTTGAGACTTAATTTTATGGATCAAGGACTCTTAACGTTAGTCAGCTTGACAGTGTCAATTTGTCATTAACTTTCGTATCTCATAATTTTATAAGACAAAAATGTCTTCAAGCGAATATGTGTCGAAATAGTTATATATATAATAAGTTCACTTTGTTTTCTTACTTTATAATTAACATTAAACATATCTAGGACATTAATCAAACTGACACATAAAACAACCTAACTTCTTGACACATATTTAATCATGCCCTCGTGGATTGTATGCTTTAAAAATAAAATTGTGATCCAGCTTTCATTGGAAACAGAATTTTAGGTTGCATAAAGATTGTCCGCGGCATTAAAAAATAAAGTATAGTCACTATCTCAAAATTAATTTCTTCTGAAAATTGTTTGAGCAAGTGTGAAAAATAAGGCACATTATCTCTGGTGCTATACTTAACCCAAATGGTATTATCTTAAATTTATAAATGAGCTAAATATCCATAAACTATTGAACTTTTCATTCAGTTTCCGGGCATGTTACCATGGGTTGGGGGCTGAAGAAGCACAGGCCCCCTTAAAGAAAAGAAATGCCCCCCATAGTACCTCTCACTCAAAATAAAATAGAATTAAATGAATTTTCGGTGGGTAACTTTCCAAAAAATTATTAGTTCTTATCTATTATAAACAAACAAATGATAAAAATTCTCCATTCAAAACAAAAAGTATAATGTAGGTGGAAAGAGCCTTTAGGCATAGGTCAGAACGTTTCTGTAGACTCTAAGAAAGCAATTATTCAACATTTTGACGAATATTTTCCTAATGATGTGGACATTCAAGATTATATGTGGATCGCCAACCCCTTTGAAATTGAGAAAACATTTCTCAACATTTGACACAAGTTTTCATTAAATTTAGTATTATCCATTTCTTTTGTGATTTGATTTATCAAAAAAATAAGTAGCATTATTTTTCACAATTGTTGCTTCTAGTAGAGATTTATTTATTTTATAACCATTTTTTTTTTCTGTTTATACAGTGTGCCCCGGATGGAGTTGACAAGATGAAAAACATTTTTATTATTGATTTTACGACAAAGTCATTCTTTATAAAAAGTTCTGCTTGTTGAATAAATAAGTTTACCATCAGAAAATCTAAGATTAAATGTACAGAATGTCCATAAATTAAGATAAAATCAATCAAGAAAATGAAAAATCTACACTTTGACAGTTCAATACAATAAAATGACAAAACAACAACCTTTGATCGACAAGATTAAATTATGATTATCTACAGTAAATTCAAGATAAGATGTTATCTTAATTAAACTTAACAACATACAACCATAACAATCTAAATTTAAACTTGAAATGTTGTATTTTAACTAATTTTATGTTTTTAAGGAACTTTTTCTATTAACAGTAAACTCTAAAATGCAATAAATGGTATTTCTCTCTTGAAGCATTTTCATGTTATCTTAATTTATGGACATTCTGTACATTTAATTTGAGGTCTTCTGATGGTAAACTTATTTATTCAACAAGCAGAACTTTTTATAAAGAATGACTTTGTCGTAAAATCAATATTTTTTCCTCTTGTCAACTCCATCCGGGGACGCACTGTAAACAAATATTGTTACAATTTTTGTGATTTAAGTTCACAAAAAAAATATATGTATTGTAAATTTTATTATTATTTTTGTAAAATAACCCCACAATCATAAGGATTTTTTATTTTGCAAAAATGAAACTTACACTATGGGCCGGTTGCAGAAAGCAATGTTAAGTCTGGTGTTAGCTAACATCGCGTCAAAGTGAACAAAATCGCATCAAATTTTGTTTACTAATGTATTAGTTACCATAATCATTTGAGATTTGATTCGTTTTTGTTCACTTTGATGCGATGTTAGCTAACACCAGACTTAACATTGCTTTCTGCAACCGGCCCTATGTATATATACAATAGTCTTTAGGGGTGCTTGAGAAACACCTAACATGCTAGAGGGTGCGCCCAGAAAAAATGTTGAGAACCACTGTCGTAGAGAACAATATTATTTTATCTAGCATGCCAGTGTATATGAATTGAACATCATGCCTATCTATGTATTAATTTGTGCATTATATCTGTAACGTTGCCATATTTACAAAGCTTAATTTGCCTACATTTTGGTGCTTGGGTTTTCAGTTTAGTTTTAGGTGTAGAATAGCTTAGTGCACTTTTTGTATGACTGATTACATACACCCTGTATATTTACAAACAGAACAAGAAAAGTGTTTGTCGTTTGTATGAGATTCATATGTGACTATTCTACAGGGCGATCCATTTGGTTAGGACATTTTAGAATTTATGTAGCTCCAGATAGTAATAATAATAATAATAATAATAATAATAATAATGAATTTATTTCTCAATAGTTAGATAACTATTTACAAAACAAATAATTAAAGTATCATACAATTGAGAAATCGCAAGGATTCAATTCAAATAGGTAGTAGGTAGATGACCACCTTTGATTTTCCATTAAACCCCGAAAGATATTAGATGTGTTCAGAGAGAATGTCCATCATTATACGCAGAAAAGCTAGAGTTTTACATGATCTAGTTAGCTGAGTCAGTGCAAGCCTCGGATCGTGAAAAAGTCAATAAAATGATACCTACAATCCTACAAATGCCTGTTTAGTGCATTTTGTGTTTGGCATCAGAAAAGCACTTAAGTAACATAACATTATGCGATGGTGCCGAATGATTTTACTATTTTTATTTACAGAACAGAAAAGGGTTTGTCACCTGTATGGGATTGCATATGTCTAACTAAATAACGTTTTACTGTGGTTCTATATTCACAAGCAGAACACGAAAAGAGTTTTTCGTCTGTATGAGATTTCATGTGTGTGACTAAACTACTTTTGTGGATAGATTTATATTCACAAACTCAACAAGAATAAGGTTTTTCGCCGGTATGAGATTTCATATGTCTAACTAAATTATGTTTCACTCCAGTTTTATAGTCACAAACAGAACAAGAAAAGGATTTTTTGCCTGTATGAGATTTTATATGCGTGACTAAATCACTTTTCTGGATAGATTTATATTCGCAAACTGAACAAGAATAAGGTTTTTCACCTGTATGAGATTTCACGTGTCTGACTAAATGACTTTTCTTAATAGATTTATATTCACAAACTGAACAAGAATAAGGTTTTTCGCCGGTATGAGATTTTATATGTGTGACTAAATGACTTTTCTGAGCAGATTTATATTCACAAACTGAACAAGAATAAGGTTTTTCACCGGTATGAGATTTCACGTGTCTGACTAAATGACTTTTCTTAATAGATTTATATTCACAAACTGAACAAGAATAAGGTTTTTCGCCGGTATGAGATTTCATGTGTATGACTAAACTACTTTTCTGGGTAGATTTATATTCACAAACTAAACAAGAATAAGGTTTTTCGCCGGTATGAGATTTCATGTGTGTGACTAAATTACCTTTCTGGGCAGATTTATATTCACAAACTGGACAAGAATAAGGTTTTTCGCCGGTGTGAGATTTCATGTGTGTGACTAAACTACTTTTCTTGGTAGATTTATATTCACAAACAGAACAAGCATAAGGTTTTTCGCCGGTATGAGATTTCATGTGTGTGACTAAACTACTTTTCTGGGTAGATTTATATTCACAAACTAAACAAGAATAAGGTTTTTCGCCGGTATGAGATTTCATGTGTGTGACTAAATTACCTTTCTGGGCAGATTTATATTCACAAACTGGACAAGAATAAGGTTTTTCGCCGGTGTGAGATTTCATGTGTGTGACTAAACTACTTTTCTTGGTAGATTTATATTCACAAACAGAACAAGCATAAGGTTTTTCGCCGGTATGAGATTTCATGTGTGTGACTAAACTACTTTTCTTGGTAGATTTATATTCACAAACAGAACAAGCATAAGGTTTTTCACCGGTATGAGATTTCACGTGTCTGACTAAATGACTTTTCTTAATAGATTTATATTCACAAACTGAACAAGAATAAGGTTTTTCGCCGGTATGAGATTTCATGTGTATGACTAAACTACTTTTCTGGGTAGATTTATATTCACAAACTAAACAAGAATAAGGTTTTTCGCCGGTATGAGATTTCATGTGTGTGACTAAATTACCTTTCTGGGCAGATTTATATTCACAAACTGGACAAGAATAAGGTTTTTCGCCGGTGTGAGATTTCATGTGTGTGACTAAACTACTTTTCTTGGTAGATTTATATTCACAAACTAAACAAGAATAAGGTTTTTCGCCGGTATGAGATTTCATGTGTCTGACTAAACTACTTTTATGGGCAGATTTATATTCACAAATTAGACAAGAATAAGGTTTTTCGCCGGTATGAGATTTCATGTGTATGACTAAATGACTTTTCTTGGTAGATTTATATTCACAAACAGAACAAGCATAAGGTTTTTCGCCGGTATGAGATTTCATGTGTGTGACTAAACTACTTTTCTGGGTAGATTTATATTCACAAACTAAACAAGAATAAGGTTTTTCGCCGGTATGAGATTTCATGTGTCTGACTAAACTACTTTTATGGGCAGATTTATATTCACAAACTGAACAAGAATAAGGTTTTTCGCCGGTATGAGATTTCATGTGTGTGACTAAATTACTTTTCTGGGCAGATTTATATTCACAAACTGAACAAGAATAAGGTTTCTTGCCTGTATGAGTCCTCATATGTATGACTAAACTATTTTTCTCGGTAGATTTATATTCACAAACAGAACAAGAATAAGGTTTTTCGCCGGTATGAGATTTCATGTGTCTGACTAAACTATTTTTCACGGCAGATTTATAATCACAAACTGAACAAGAAAATGATTTTTCGCCTGTATGGAATTTTATATGT
Source organism: Agriotes lineatus (assembly GCA_940337035.1). NCBI lineage: Eukaryota > Metazoa > Arthropoda > Insecta > Coleoptera > Elateridae > Agriotes > Agriotes lineatus. The sequence continues at coordinate 67,589 of CALNHX010000176.1, read as the reverse complement.
GTGACTAAATGACTTTTCTCGGCAAATTTATATTCAGAAACTGAACAAGAATAAGGTTTTTTGCCAGTATGAGATTTCATGTGTCTGACTAAACTACTTTTGTGGATAGATTTATATTCACAAACTGAACAAGAATAAGGTTTTTCGCCTGTGTGGGACCGCATGTGTTTAACTAAATTACCTTTGTATGATGTTGTATATATACAAACAGCACAAGAAAATGGTTTCTTGCCTGTACGAGATTTCATAGGTGTAACCAAACTACTCTTGGCTGTTGAATTTTGAGGCACATAATATTGGTTTTTAATTTCAAACTCACATTTAATATCAAGTTCGGAATGAATACTGATGTCATGATTGCTTTCAATGACTTCTTGTTTGACGGAAAACATCTTAATATCTTCATTGCCATCTACGTCTGTTAATACCTGCAGTGATGTTTCTGTTGAACTATTAAAATTATTAGCTGCTGTTTCTTGATTAGTGGTCATCATAGGTAGCTAAATATCGGCTTGAGAAGTAATACTGTTTCGCTCGGTAATCTACGATTATGAGAATTTTTGATGTTACAACACCTGGAACAAGTAGGTATTATTAGAATTAGCAAATTACAGATAATTACATTTATTTTATTTTGGATCCATACGTTAGTTTAGTGACCATCGATAGTAGGCAAAATATGGCTTTTATGGCCTGAGGGTCTATAAAGTTTCTAAGCACTACAACAAACAATATAGCAACACCACCATTCTACACAGTAAATGCAGCACACCAAAAATTTACAGCCCGTGCCCAAAATACTGAATCCTTGAATTTTGTCCTTTTCGAGAATCAAATTAAAATAAAACATTGGATGTACCAACTGCATAATCAAGAAATGTCAAGTACTTCGCATAATCTATTCATTTTACGCTTAATACATAAATAGCTATTATATACTGTTCTGTAAAGAAAACTGCAGTTATTTTAAAGCTAATATTCTGAATGGAATAGTTATTTAGTAAAGAGCGCCGAAAGAAAAAGTTTACACTCGATAACAAAGTTTCCAAAAGTGTAAACGTTCTTTGGGCCTGAGGTACGTAGAACGTTTTACATACAACTTGGTTCAAATGCACTACTGGAATGGTTTGTTCTAAATACGCTCTTCAGAGCCACTTTCTACTGAAGGTATTACATTTTACAACATATCAAATTATATTTTTAAGATTAACAAATAAATGTATTGCTATCCTTACAATGAAGATTGCTAATCATATATTTGAACATTACTTTCGTTGCTAGTTTTGTTTTTTACAGCTCATCAGGCATAAAGTTACACTTTCGATCATGGTACTACAATATAAAAAACAGTCCCGGCCCGGTTGTGCATAAATATTATTGCATTACAAACTGAATCACTATAACTACCAATCCATCGATTTATAAAGTCATTATAGCGAATTAAAATAGCTCTCCAAGAGTCGGATGTAATTTTTAGTTGTTCTGTTCATGGGCATGTGTTAATTAGTAAATGTAGCAACCGTTTTGCTTCTTATGTTGACTGATTACAATTTACCTTAAATAAACGAGAAGTCTTTATACATTGGATGGAACGACTTAGAACTACTCCAATAACAAAATTTTAGCCCTTTACACCATCTGTAAAGTAAAGAATAATATTCAGTAACAATTCGTGTGAACAGGCATAACACTTAACCTCAGGTTCAGAAATAGCGCAACTGACGCGCAAGTGCACTAATTAAATATTGCAATTTCAAACATCAACGTTGTCAAAGAGTTGAAGTCGCTCATTTGATCAGACACTAGGCGAAATGGACGAGTGGATTAATTAATTAATCACTTGCTTTTGTTTAATAGAAAATATGTAACATCAATTGATGGAGTACGGAAGACAGGTTAACCACCTTTCTATGTTTGTATATACGTGGAGTATGGACTGTAGCTCCCTCTACCTGATTAAATAATTCCCATTGTAGGTGTAAAAATCCCTACCGCTTATTGGTGATAAATTTGAAAATCGTTAATAAATTCTACAATAAAATATCAGTTAACTGAACATAACTTTTATTAAAAAAGAACAAAACCAAATTACCCGTAAAATAATTATAGAAAATAAATATATATACTGTACACGGAAGTTCATAAATATAAAAAATAAACTTATTGTATTCTAATAAGAATTACTTCTCAGACTTAAAGCTACAAAAATAAATAAATATTTTATTTCATAATTATTAAATAGAAAATAGTAAAAATAGACACCAAAAAGAAATTTTGTGGACATAGAATTAATCGTAAATGCTTTTGTTAGAATGTTTATAATGATCCTCTTTTGGAGTAAAATTGGTGCAATTAATTCCTTCGAATTTAAATTTAGTTCTCAGGACGCATATTGAAGTAAGGCTATCTGAACTAATCTTATTTCGTTTTTGTCTTAATATCTGTTATTAGAATAGAAAATACTCTCAGACTCCGCATTTGAATAAGGAAGAGTTAAAATTATACACGCTATTTTTGCGATATTTTTAAACAAATATTTACCTGTGAAATCTTGGGCCTTTTCAATTTCTAACCACATTTCAACTTTATAGAGCTGTAGTAATCTTTCTTTTTGTGTATCGTCAAAATAGTATGGAAAAAGCACACCATTCAAAACCAAGTGCATCAACATCAATAATGTGTCTATAAATATTGAAAATATTGGTTAATGTACTTAGGGTGTTATTTCTTCTGGTTGAAAACGCAACTAACTCGAATTCCTAAAATAATATATTGTTAACCCTTTATGTCCCAAATTAATTTTTTTTTATAAATATAAATGTAGTCAATACCCTTTATTAAACATAAAAAATACAAACATTTTATAAACTTATAAATACATTAGAAAAAAAAAACAGGTGGTCTTCCTGTATAACCACTAGGCCATTAATCTTATGCACTTTCAGATGTATGAAATTTATAAAAACAGTTTTTGTAGCTCGACAAACATAATCCAACTTTACATGTTGAACATGACCATCTGGAACGGTGTACCTTTGCTTTTGTGGAGCACATAGAACAACGCCTGGATGTCCCATATACGAGAAGATGGCTAACTTTATCGTATAGGATTTCTACAGGAACATTTATTTTTAAGGCGTTTATTTTATATTTTCGTCCTTTAGGTGTACTCTCAGTTGTGACCCCTATTAGTCCACTGATTACAGCTAAGCAAAATTCTTTCAAGGAAATTGACTTAGTAATAGCCCTTAGACTGAAAATAATAAAAGCATTTGCCACGGTAACATCCAAAAAGTGGAAAAAGATCCTGTGCCACCATTTTTTACTTTTCCTATCTATAGCATAGTAACTTTTGTATATGTCCGCCTTATCTACCGCGCCCATATACTTATTATAATCTTTTACTAGTAGTGGGCAAGGAACCACAGTTATAGACCCATCCTTATTTTTGCGATTGACTTGTGAAGAGTCATCTGGGTTGTGGAAATTGGACAAGAAGTTTGTAGCTTTTTACTTCCGTTTACAATAAAGGAAGTATTGGATTCACCCCAAAAATTCGAAATTGAGTTTTCAACAGATCTTCACGTTTTAGAGTCCCCTGATCCCAAAAAACATATTTTTTTTCATTGGTCTGTCTGTGTGTCTGTCTGTCTGTCTGTCTGTGAACAGAATATCTCAAAAACAAAAAGAGGTATGGCGTTGAAACTTCATATATAAGTTTTGTATAGTATGTAGATGCGACAGCAAGCTTTTGAAGAAAATTGCATAACCGGAAGTAGGTGTTTACTCTTGCGATTTTTCAGTTTTTTTAAATTTTTTTAAAAACGGCTCTAACTATTTCCTTCACACCCTATATTTTTATTACATTTTTGATGTGTATTGACGTGAGATAAGTGATATTTCAGTTGAATACCTCTAAAATGGGTTTCTTTTGTTTGTTTTTTCTATTTTTTGTATTAACTCCTATTTTAAGTACAAAACCCGGTATATTATTACATTTTTCAATTCAGCTTAAAATTCTAGAGAAAATTTGTCTCTTGATCTAATTCTCTATTTTGTACGGTTTTTGTACCATTTGCAGTTTTTTAAAATTTTTGACAGATGCTGAAAAATAAAAAATCAAATTTTTACCTAATTATAAGATCACTGTAAAAGGAAGTTGTGTGGGTGTATCACACCAGATTTTTTACTTCCTTTTACAATAAAAGAAGTATTGGATTCACCCCAAAAATTTGAAATTGAGTTTTCAACAGATCTTCACGTTTTAGAGTCCCCTGATCCCAAAAAACATAATTTTTTTCATTGGTCTGTGTGTCTGTCTGTGTGTCTGTCTGTGAACAGAATATCTCAAAAACTAAAAGAGATATGGCATTGAAACTTCATATATAAGTTTTGTGTACCATATAGATGCGACAGCAAGCTTTTGAAGAAAATCTCACAACCGGAAGTAGGTGTTTACTCTTGTGATTTTTTAGTTTTTTTCGATTTTTTCAAAAATGGCTCTAACGATCTTTTTTAAACTTTACATTTTTATTAAATTTTTAATGTGTATTGATGTGAGATAGGTGCTTTTCCAATTGAATACTTCTAAAATGGGTTTATTTTGTTTTATTTTCTATTTTTTTTATTCAATCCTATTTTAAATAGAACACCCGGTATATTATTACATTTTTAAATTCAGCTTAAAATTCTAGAGAAAATTTGTCTCTTGAACTAACGTAACGCTCTATTTTGTACCGTTTTTGTAGAATTTGTAATTTTTGAAAAATTTTGACAAATGCTTAAAAATTTGAAATCAAATTTTTTGTTAATTATAAGATCACTGTAAAAGGAAGTTGTGTGCGTGTATCACACCAGATTTTTATCTTTCCATTTGACATATAATAGTCCATTCTCACTCTGTCTCCAATCTATATCGCCTCTTTCCATATCCTTGTCAGATTGGATATCTGTGGGCAGAAATTTTCTAGTTTGCCGAACTGTACCACATGCATAAATCTGCGTCTTGGCTAAATCTTCTAAAAGTCTTACAGAGCTGAAGTAACTGTCGAAGTATACATGTTGGTTTTTATGAGCTAAACATTTAGTCAGATCTTTAACAACACGTTCTCCTAAACACTTCTCTTGCAGTTGATCTCTTTTTCCAGTGTAAATTTGAAATTCACAAACGTATTCTGTTTGATCAGCTCGAACCCACACTTTGTACCCTCGTTTGGTCGGTTTCATTGGTAGATATTGCTTAAGGCTTGATCTACCTTTAAATTTAATCATACTTTCATCAAAAGACTGATTTTTGCCGGGTTTATAACATTTCAAATACGTTTGAGAAAGAATATTCAAAAACGGACGCACTTTATATAGCTTGTCAAATTGTGCAGAATTCCTTTCAGGTAAAACAGAATTATCATTTATATGAAGGTTTCCTAAGTACCAACTAAACCTGTTTCGTGACATTTGAGATGCAATATATACATCTCTGAGTTGAGGATTAGACGACCAGTAATCCTTATAACTAGGTTGATGTTTGATTCCCATCATCAGATTTATGGCTAAGAAAATCTTCATTTCATCTTTTGTGGCTGATTTGAAAGGCTTTCCCTTTTGTGTAGCGTATAAATTTGTTTGAAAGACCAAGTGATCTAACAACTCCTTAGGAAAAACTTCTAAAAATACATCGTATGGAGTTTCAATGTTTTCTGACAAATTTGGACCATAATCTTCTGTAAACGGTAAAATATTTTGGGTAAACTTTTTCTTTTCCCATTCAATACAAAAAGGCTTTTTACCCCGAGTCATTGATGAATCCTCCTCTGACCCTGATTCATATACCAGCTCAAAACGAGGTTGCTTGAAAACTTGAGCCAGGGGAATATCGCCATCAGAATCTAATTCACTTGTTAGTTCATCACGCAAAAATATATTGTCGTTTTCTTCCTGAAAGTAATGCTCTTGATAGAACAGCCACATCGGGTGGATTTAATAATATATTTGACAAAGTAATAACTTTTTGAGGTCTTATTTCTTCTAGTTCTTCTTCATCAGAACTAGTTACCACAGATTCAGAATCTGAAGGGATGTCATCTATAATCGTATGAAGTTCTTCAGACGTAAAATTTTCCAAATCTCCGTACAGCCAAAAAGCTCTTTTTCTTACTGAATCTGGAGCAATAATTATAAATAATAATAAATTGCTTGATAGCTGCAGTAATATAAAAAATTAAAGCTTTTTTAGGCGACGAAATAAATACGATCACAATAAAAAACACACACTGAATAAAGTACAAGTTACCAGTGGCTACAACAACTAACCACCATATTTAGGCATGATTTTTTAAAATTGAGCTTTCTATATCTATATTCTACAAGGCTTATATTATACTGGCAACATATTTCTACAAAAATTGCAAATCTTACCTTGCATTTTTTCTAAAATGATCTGATTTACCAAAAATTTCTTTCAACAGGCACATAAATAATGCGTCACACAACAAACAGCTAAGTTTACGACAATCACTGAGAGTTATTTTACCTACTAAACTTTAATATTCAATATTTTTTGGTAGAGGGCAATACTGTTGTTGAAATAACGTGGTTATATGGTAAATCCACTTTACACTTAAAGCATATTTTGAAAGGTGGTAACACTTCGTAGCCAGTGGCACACAAAGGATTAATGGGCCATCTAGACAACATTTTAGTGACAACAGTCACATAAAATTGCAAAATTCTTTTTCTTATTTCATTCGATTATCGTGGAATTATATTTTAATAATTAAATTGTAAACACTTTGTATAATGCTGATTTAACCACTGGGATCGCTACAATACTGGATATTATTTAACTAATGAAACATTAATTCAATCATGGCGATCACCCCTTACAATCCACAAAACAAGTTCGATATTATTAGACAATTATCTGTAATTGCTTAATTAAAGCGTTGCCGTGGTGATAACAATTGCAGTAAGTAAATACACGTCACAAACAAAAAACTCTCAGAGAACGCATCTGCCGGAAGTGCACATAAAACCTACGCCACGCTTGGAATTCACTAAATTCAATCTTTTATGATGAACCTGCCTGACCTTTTTGTTACTTTTCCAATGGAAACTAGTGCCCGAGTCTCTTTCTCCGTTAGCCTGCAGATACAAGCCGCTGAAAGCGCTGTAGGTCGACCGCTGCGAATAACGCCTGCAATTCAGCCGTTGCCTCACACCTTGGACTCAAACTGCTTCCCACGAAAGTCGCTGCCTACCTCTAGTTCACAAGAGTCCAATTACACTGCCCGTACTTCGTACAGAATCTAGGAAAAATCAGGCAACGCTCGATGCGCAAATTAAACACTTTTTTAAAACTCTGCAAAGATGCTAGGAATCATTGCAACCTACTACAGCACACCCAAAGGACATAGAATTAATTTTCAAACACACTGAATTGATAAATGAGTATTTATTCACGTATTAATAATTATTTATAAGGTAAGCAAAAATTAACACCACTTCACAACTTGGCTTCCTTTCCCCAATTGCTTGTCTTCACTGTTACATTGTTTTAGATTATTTCCAAGCCTACTCTGATTACATTTTGTTCAAATCAAGGCTAACACTATTTTTAATACCGCTTTACAAATTATTATCAAGGCCAATGCTATTTTATACTATTTACAAAAATTAAACTAGCACATTTCTGGAACATTTTATAATATAATATTTGATATACTTAAAATATTATTAACTGCTATTATAATCATAAAGGCTTAAAATGTGTTCATATCAATATCTACAATTATTTTAAGTTAAGTCGATTTGATATTTGAAGAAATAAAAGTTTGTACAGTGTTAGGTGAAAAGATCTGAAAAAGCGACCCAAAAATCATTAACCTTGAAATAATTGATAGAATCTAATTTGTTTAAACAATGATCTCAAGTATTGTTTCAACGAATAGAACTAATTCAATCCCAATTGGAATTAAAGGCATAGAAAATATGAAAAAAAGCAAAAAAAATAAGGAAAACCCGAAAAATATACATAAAAATACAATATCATTTGTTTAAACAATCAACACCATTAAAAATTTATTGCAAATTACAATGTCACACGTATTTCATTAGTACAAATCGAAAAAATAAACGGATTAATGCTGAAAAAACCGAATGGACACCCGAAATTCGGTTGCGAAAATCGCGACTTTCAAATGCTGCTGCCGCCATTTTCTTCACTTTTTTTAAAAGACAGCAGTAGTTTTCTTACACAGAAATTGATGATCTTTCAGATAACGTTGGAATTTTTATGAAGTTCGATGATACTAGAAAATAGGATCCGAGGGATCACTTATCTCCCTGCTGCCGCTGATAAGAGTTCTCACGGAGGCTGGCTGCACTGTTTTTTCTTATAGCCCTACCCTACCCTATCCTGGAGGTAGATAGCTAGATATAAAAAAACAAAATAAATTAAAAAATGTATAGCGCCGTTCGGTTTGCACGTGGCAGCAGTGTCTTTTTGTGTTCTCCCATCAATGACGTAACGAATTATATATTGCTATAGCCCCTATTTATAGGAAACTATGCCTTCAAAATAATTCTGTTATATTTTTAATGACTTTTAATATAATCAAGACCTCTTATCTCATTGGGCTGGGTTCATCGAATCTAGCATGCTATCTAATATTGCAATGAAATATTATAACCTCAAATTAGCTTTATATTTGAATGTCAAAATTTACTTTTCAAACTCTTCACACTAAGGTGTACTGACAACTATGCTTTTACATTTGACGTTTAAAATTTGTTGACTTTTCTAGATAATTTTGCTTCAGTTTCCGTTAATTACTTTCAACATTTGACAGTATTCAAAACTTCAATCTAAACTTAATTTAACAAACCTGTTTCTGTTACTTACGTCCTCACTACGCACAACACTCACCACGAACAGCCTTCTCAAACAGGTAACACCTTCATAACATCCAACAGCCAATCCTTTCCTGGTTCTGTAACCCGATACAAGCTCCAACCTCCTGCAGCTGCCAATGTCAGACGTCACAACCAGCTACTACCTTTAGCCCTGTAAGTTACTGAAAAGAACACTTTTTTTCAGCAGCTACCGCTTCCTCTAGTCCAATCACCACAGCCACCAGTTCCTGTTGTATGCCTGTACCATCAATCCAATTTCAGTCACTATCCTGCTCGCTCGCTCACATCCAACCAACTCAACTGCCCCCCAAAACCTCGTCCTAGTTACTGCTGCAGTCCACAGTCCTGCTATCACACGATCTATTTGTCCAGGTAAGTTTCTCTCCTTCTGTTATTTTCAACTATTAACTTTGTCCAATTATTTTCAGGTATGCTGACAGCTCAAACTTGATGTTCCAAGTATCGATCCAATTCTTCACATAATCAATATGAAATTACTTCCAATCACTTGTAGTTAGATGCAATAAATCCACTTTCAATCGATGATGATTATTTTTGTTTACCAATATTTCAATAACTGTTTTTCTTTGCTATTAATCTTACTATTCATAATACCATATTAAATAAATAATTATTGCAGTTATTCCCATTAATTTTTAATATTTAATTTTCCATAAATTTTCTTACAACTGCCTTTATGAGTACTTATTTTGTAACTGTTTTATAAACAACTTTTTTTATATACTAGTAACGATTATTTATGCACACTATTTAATTAATTTAAAATAATACTAACAATACATAATTTTCTTAACAAACACAATTGTCGATGTAACCTTAGTTTGAATTTTTTTATTTCGTTAATTATTTATTTCAATGCATTCAAATCAGCCTACCAGTATTTTATGAATCCCAATGAATAATGCAATCAAAGTTGATCTTCATCAATTAATGTTAAATTTTTTATTTTATCTATTTAGACTCAATTTCTGTAACTGTTCAAATTTACTCGTTCAATTTTCAATATTCCTTTATTATAATCTCTGTCCATATCATGTATCATAACACAATTCCCCAATGAAGGAAAAGATTTAAATAAACTTGTTTTAGTTCAAATCTCTTTTCTGCATTCCCCTTTTATTCCTGCATTGTTTTGTATCCCATGTTACTTTCAATATTTTATTCTATTAACAATTAATCTTTATTTTATTCCACTCACTATGGAAACAACACATTAAATCTATTTAACGAACAACAACCTTAATATTAAAATATTTATTTGTTCCTCACTTGTAAACATCAATTTATCAAGTCACTGTATTCACCTTGAAAATTTTTCTTAACTGGCTAGCCAGTAAAAAAATTACTGGCTAGCCAGTTATATTTTACAAGCGTGCTCATAGATAAATGATAGCGTGCAAAGCCAGAGTTGTCTTCCTTAGTATGTGTCATATTGATGAATTTAGTTGCTTGTCAGTTTGACATTTTGAATAAATGGTAAATTTCTAGTTATTTACAAGTGAGAAACAAATAAAATATTCAACAAAACACACCAGGTAACCATTTTTACTGGCTCAAGGATATGACAGGCTCGCCTAACGGCTCGCCAGTCATCCCAATCCTATCGCCAGTAAAAACTGTTTTACCTGGCTTGTAATGTTAAATACTATTACATGTTTCTATTTACATTCACAATCTCAAAGAACCGTCACGTTTCTTAACTACTACCAACGGATTTATAAAATTACTTTTTGAAGCTTCTATGACACCATCTGTTACCATTTTCTTTATTTCCGTCCTTACCTGTTCTCGTAATTTATATGGTATTGGATACGATTTGCTATAAAAACTTTTCTCCTCATCAACCTGTAACTTGTGAATGTATTTCTGAGCTTGTCCTACTTTCTCATTGATAATCTCCTTATTATTATAAATTATTTCCAATATTTCACCTGCAAATTGTTTATTCTTCTCGCCTATTTTTAATTCATTCAGCAATACCCCCTTTATATCATATTTATTCTCAATATTACCTATTATACTATTATTAATAATTATACCTTCATTATACTTCATTTCATTTCCAATTTTCTTTAATTGGCTACACTTATTTTCTTGGCTGACTCTTTTGGTACAGTTCCAAGATTTAATGAACCCCTTTAAACGAATACATCTTTGTGTACCGTCTATACTTATTTCTAGTTGCTGAATGATGTCAATTCCTAACACTAGGTCCACTATTAATCCTTTTACAATAAACAACCTAACAACACCTTCCCATTAATCAATAATTATTTTAATATTTAACATTCTGTTCGTCGTTGAAATTTTTCTCTTAGTAGCCGATAGCAAATCTATTTTATTCACTTTTATGATATTTTTGTTTAGAACATCTAAATTATCTAAAATTATCTTCTCATTTATTAAGGACGCCATAGCTCCACTATCTACCAAAGCTAAATATTCAATATTATTTAAATTTACTTTTAAAAATGGTAACTTTGAAATCTGTTCTTCTTCTTCCTCCTCTTCCAGTAAAAATTCTCCATTATTTTCATAAATATTGTTAAAAATCGTGACGTTCTTCTTTAAAACATTTAAAATTGAAGTTTTTTTTTATCCTCTGAGGAATCTTCCAAACCCTCAGCTTCTTGTATTGGATTTTCTTATGTTTGTCTCCCTCTATCATATACATTTCTGAATAAAGTATTTACATACTGTCTTTGGGGATATTTATTCTTTATTTCTTCTTGTCTTGACTTCTCATGATTTCTTTCCTCAATCAACTCCCTATATCGCTTTCTATCATTTTGATTATAATCATTCCTGTTCTGATAATTTCCTTCATTGTTCCTGTTGTACTGATTATTCCTCCATCTGTCCAAAGTTCTATTATAATTATTATTGAAGTTCTGCTCACCTGACCTATAATTATTGTAATTATTTTTGCCAAAAGTAAATTTATTCTGATATGTTTCCTCAAATTTTCGTTTACTGTAATTTGGAAAATTCAAATTCTCTCTTCTGATATCTTCCCTATTGTTACTTCTCATAGCCATGTCATAATTTCGGACTATTTCTAAGAAATCCTTTAATGTTTTTCTATTTTGTACAGCTACTGCTCTCGTTATCTCACTTTCTAAATGCCTGGACAAATGTTGAATGTTAAATGCTGGGCTTTATTATATTTTTGTATTATATAATTTTCTCGTGTACTACCACCTTTATCCACGTATCTACCAGTTGTTAACTGAGTTCTTACTAATGCTTGATGTGCATTACTCCAGTATTGTTCTATAAATAATTTTCTGAATTCTTTATAACTGTTATACTTCTTTTTTATGATACTGTGCCACTTGTCTGCATTATTTTTCAAAGTCATATTTATTAGTTGTAATTTCTTATTTTCATCATATGTTGTCTTCATTATATCGTCCAATTTCACGATATAACGTACTTCCATAGTATTGGGAAGTAAGTTAATCGTAGAATACTATTGTATATGGTGGTGAGTAGAACTAATGCTTTTCTTGGAAGATGTTGCAGTATTTCTCCTACAATTAGATCATAGCCAGGGGCTTTTCTAATGTTTGTGAGTTTAATTTGCTGGCGAACTTCAGATGGTGAGAAGGGTGAAATCGGCAGTGAAAGCTGGCACGGAGCATTCAGAATATCTGCTATTTCATTGTCGTCATGATTGCCTTGCGGAATTGGAGTCGTGAAAACGTTAGTAAGATGTTGTGCAAATATATCTGCTTTATCTTTGTCAATTCTGGCCCATGTATCATCAGGTTTCTTGATTGGAGGAATTGCTACGATTGGTTTCTTGAACTTCTTCGTTGCCTTCCAGATAGTGTGGTCGTTAGGTGATAGTTTTGTGATGTATTGCTTAAATGTTTCATTGCGTGCTGCCGTAAGCGTGTCATGCAGCTGGTGAGTTAGTCTGTTGTAGATTATTTTGTCGTGCCTGTTTCTTGTTGTTTTCCACTTTTTCCGAGCTCTACGCTTCTCTGTGATGAGATCTCGTACGTGGCGAGGAATGTTAGTGACTTCAGGTCTACTATTTGTAGTAGTAGGTGTGGCTTGCCAAGCAGCTGATTGGATTATTGTAGTTAAGTATTGAACTGCTTCGTCGAGGTCATTAGCATCTTTAATCCTAATTCTGAGGGTGATGTTTTCTTCCAAGTAGTTTTTGAAGCTATCCCAATCCGTAATTTTAGTGCACAGTCTGATGGGCATTTCTTTTGTAATTACTGTTGTGCTGACGGTAATAATGACTGGAGAATGATCAGTTGATAAGTCATGGTTAGATTCTGCTTTAGTATATGTGGTAGCTATTCCATTGGTGATTGCGTAGTCTAGTAAATCCGGCAGTCTGTTTGTATCGCTAGGCCAATAGGTGGGTTCTCCAGTGGAAAGATAACCGAAGTTGTTTCTTTGGACTGTTCTTAGTAAGTTGCGTCCTTTTGGGTTTATCAGTCTAGAGCCCCAGGCTGTGTTTTTCGCATTCCAATCTCCCCCTGCTATGAATTTAGCACCCAGGGACCTGAGGAATTCTTCGTATTCATCGGATGATATGGCATGCCTCGGTGGACTGTAAACTGCCGCAATAACAAGTGGATAGGGAAGAGCTTGTACTTTTATAATTGCTCCTTAGATTTTTTCTGTTTGATGAGGCTGCAATTCGTAATGAGCGATTGTATTTTTGATTATAACAGCTGAGCCGCCGTGGGCAGTCCCATCTGGGTGATTAGCATAGTATATTTTATGATGTGGAATTTTTAATGCTGTCCTGTTCGTTGCATGAGTTTCTGAAATTAGTAATATATCAATATGTTGCAGCTGTAGGAAAGTTATTACTTCAGGAATGTGGTTAGAAATGCCGTTGGCGTTCCAGAGAGCAATACGTAGCGAAGTGGCCATTTTTAAGCTATTTTGTTAATTACAGTGGAGAGCATGTTTAGGATCATGCTATTTTGGCTTATGAGTTGAGAAAACATATTTTTGAATTCAATTAGGAAGTTTGAGAGCATATCGTTGATATTCATATGTTGGTCATGAATCGGAGGATTATTGCTTCTTCTTGCCCATGCTTGAGGATGACTAGTCACAGCTTGGGGGAGTCCTTGACTTCCATTATGGAGATTATTGGCTTGGTGCGGGAGAGGAGGAAATTCGTTTATATTTGGAGGGGTTTGTTGTGGGCGAGTTTTGTTTGCTATTCCTCTGAATGGTGCGTTTCTGGCTCTTTGAAGTTCTTGGTAAACTGTGCAACCTTTATAGTTGGCCGGGTGCCTTCCACCACATAAGGCACACTTGGCTGGAGTGTTGGGATCTTTTTTGCATACTGATGTTGCGTGTCCAGCGCCGCATTTAACGCAAGTGAAAGGTTTGTTACAATATCTCTTTGTATGGCCATAGTCTTGGCATCTAAGGCATTGTGGAATGGTATTTTTCTTCCTGGGGGGTTCTATGGAAACGATTATGTTACTGATGTGTTTAACGTTAAATACCTTTTTATTGTTTTCGCTGGGTTCGAGGTCCACCATAAAGAGAGGAAGAGGTTGTTTAGTTACTCTGTGGCGTAAATTTATGATATTACGAACCTTGTGACCTTGTTCGGATAGTTCTGTCTTGATAGTCTCCACTGGTACGGAATGATGTAGGTTTCGAATGGCTACTCTATATGCTCTCTCTTCTTTGAGCTGATACGTATGATGAATTATGTTTTCCTCTTTGAGATGTTTCGTTAATTTTCTGTAGGAGTCTGAGGTTAGGGTATTGATTTTAATTGAGTCGCTTGACGTTGCTGATGTGTAGTATTGCTCTTTTTCGATTACTTTTGTGATATTTTCTATCATTTTTCCATAATCATTGACACCATGAATGTAAATTGGTGGCGGTTTTGAGGTTTTACTCGGTTGATTATCATTATCATTATTACTTCTTTCTTGCGATAGAATTTCGTACCTGTTGGATGTGTTCAGTTGATTAGGTTGGGTTGAGTTGAGATTTGGTAGGGGTATGTTTCTTTTTCTTTTCTTAACTGTCTGCCAGTCGTGTTTTGAGTTTGTTGCACTTTCTTGATCATTATCACCATCCATCTCATCTGGCACTGACTCAGCTTCCTCGTATACCTGAGAGTTCGCGTACTGAATATCTGAATCGGTAATGTTGTCGTTATTTGTTTCTTTGGGGTGTTGTTGATTTGAGTTAGTTTGCATTGCCTGTGAGGGTTGGGCTGTGTTTGGATACATTATAAAAGAGGGTGTCATTACAGGTTGGTTATGGGATATATATGGGAATTGTGGATTAGGCTGGTTTCGAGGTTGAGGAAAGTTGTATCCTTGGGCACTCGGAATGTTAAACGTGAAACCATAATTTTCCTGGGCGGTTTGATTATTTACGGTTGATGTTCCTGGCGGGCCGAAGCCGTACCCGTTTCCGATTGGAAACATGGGTCGAGATGTTTACATTCAATAAGTAAAATAATTTGCTTGTACGTACGATTTTTAGCTGTACTGCAGTAGATTAAAATAAACTTGGTCTTCAACTTTACTATCTGCTAATGGCACTGCACTTTCAGAGATAACGGAGCGCGTCAAGCGTATGTTTACTCTTTGAAAGCTAAGTGCGGACTGATGCTTAGATTAAGTTAACTTTTGCTAGGGGACCCCGAAATTCCAGTTAGGATGTACCCTTTGTATTAAATTTAAACTCACCGCTGGGTGGGCTATTAAACATAAACCTTTGCTAATTTCAGTCTAGTTATTTGTTGTTGCTGAACCCTTTAGTCATTAGTTAATTACGGCAAAAGCCTGGTGTAATTAAATGTGAACCCAAAGCCTGCGCTTCGATTAAGAACGCCCCTAGATTTGGGCTTGTCAGTGTTTTCTTTTATTGCTCTAGAGGGTGTGGCCATCAAGGTAAGTCATTTGGTGCAAGGCCACACCGTGTATATACCAACAGGCCCGAAGGAGTTTGGTGGAGGGGACGCTGTAGCGAAGTGCAGTTACGTGGAGGACCTTCCCCATAGGCTACGTGTGTATTCTTGTTTCTAACACGTTTGCCATTCCCTATCTAGAAACAAGTGGCGCTCTAGGCATCTATCTTAAGCAATCCATCAGGGTAAGTGCCGCCGGTGCTTCTTTGAGCTTTCAAACCACGCCTTCCCGACTGAATTAAGTGCGAGTAACCGGAGCAACAAAATCTGCTCCAGCACATTAAGATCTGTGTTCTTTTTAGTAAAGCCGGCGAACCCTGTAGTTTGTACCCGATTTTGGGCAATTAATACGACCTATGTCGATCTGAGGATTTAATACCGTAACAAAGCTATCGAAAAGGTTTGGTAAAAGCTGATTATTTTTAATTTGTAAAATCCAATCAATAAAATGTTTCCCCTAAACACTATCGACCAAAAGCAACAAAGATTTATCTAATTGTACGGATGAAAAAATCATGATAAACTTTGGAATATTGTCTTTTAATGTTATGACGGAGTCTATTACAGTACAAATAATCCTTTGAATTTTTGACAATCAAGAGATATTTTTAAGTAATTTCTCCAGAAAATGTTGTTCAGCAATAACTGAAAGTACCAAAGGCTTTTCTTCATGACCTATTTCCGGAAAAGTAGTATTTTGGAGGTTTTGTTTTATTTTCCACTCTGAAGATATCCATGTAAGTTCTTTGAACATAATGGACATGTTACAAGAAAGGTTGCAGTTAATCCTTGACTAACACAATTTGCTGGGTTTTCTAAGGCAGTGGTATGATGCCAAGGTACATTTGGAATGGTTTCCTGGATGTGATTTAAATTTTTAATTTTTATAAAATCTGGTGTGATACACGCACACAACTTCCTTTTGCAGTGATCTTATAATTAGCCGTAAAATTTATTTTTAATTCTTAAGCATGTCAAAAATTTTCAAAAATTACAAATTTTACAAAAACCGTACAAAATAGAGCGTTAGTTGAAAACACAAACTTTCTCTAAAATGTTAAACTGAATTCAAAAATGTAATAATATACCGGGTGTTCTATTTAAAACAGCAGTTAAAAAACAAAAGAAATCCATTTTAAAAGTATTCAACTGGAAAATCACCTATCTCACGTCAATACACATTAAAAATGTAATAAAAATGTAGTTTGAAAAAAATCTTTGGATCCGTTTTCGATTTTTTTTTAACTTAAAAATCACAAGAATAAACACCATACTTCCGGTTATGCGATTTCCTTCAAAAGATTGCTGTCGCATCTAGTTAGTACACAAAACTTGTATATGATAGCTTAGTGTCTGTACAAACACATGACTGAGATGCGACACATCTGTAAATATGGCTAAATATAAAAACATTGAACGACCTTATCAAAACTAGTGGATGTAGTCGCAGTTAAACTAAAAATTATGATGAAATTTTCTTATTATTTTATTTTCGCGGAGCAATCGGGTCGAGTTTTTAAACTACATATTTTGTATAAGTACAGACATCTTATGATAAAATATTTCCTAATCTGCTGGTTACAACTCACACCTGTATTAGAAATATTGAATAACAGGTAATTTTTAACAAAATATAGCACTTTTAGATAAGGTTTTATTGTCAATATAGAATATTACATAATTTACAATTAAAGAAAAGTTTAATTTTAAATTAATTTTTACAAATTCGAAACAGAGGGATATAGCTATATTGTAATGGTATTAAGCCCACGAATTGGCTCTGACTGCAGTGCAGGACAATCAACATTCAAATAAGCACAGAGTTGAGATATTGTAAATAACTGCAATGGTAAACAAAAGTAACATAGTAAATGCATTGATAATGAGATGCGAGAACCAATAATTAGTAGAGAAAGGCACGCTAAGACAGGACATGTTTAGGGGGTTTGAAACAATTTTTTGGCTCCGCCTAATTGTTTCGGCAGTCACCAATTTATTTCAGGCCTAACCGTTATATTTTTACTTGAGTTATAATCCATTGTATTTCGAATTATTTCAAATTATTAGTTCGCTCATTTCGTGCCGATTCTGGAAAACCTAGATCGCTGACTATCGTGAGGCCGCAGCATTCGGCTGTTTTTCGTTAGTTGGCCGAATACGCGAGCATTCTTTTCTTGCACCTCGACGAAGCAACTCGCTTCTAAGAATTGAGATTTTCTGCTTGCTTTTCTCGTATTAATTGTATTTCCTTTAGCTCTTTATTAACAGTTTTAACTCAAGAATTTAATCTGGGACGCAAGGCCGCCGTTCTGCTTTAATTTTCGACACCGGCTAATGTCCAACCTAACCTCTGCAATTTGGGGAAATGGTTCTGCTTCAATTCTGGGCGCATCCAAGGTACTTTTAACCACATGGTATAGCAACCCCCGACCAGCATTTCTCCTATCAGCAATTAATGGGTGCTGGAAAACCGAGGTTAGTGCTGCTTTTGTGGTGATTACCGTATTAAAAGCGGATGGTCTCCCGGCCTTCAAGCTAATTTGTACCGGCTATTCCAAGATTATTTTGTATTAAATTATATTCGATACCTGGAACTTATATTCCAAAACTATCAGTAGTTACAATTTACATTTTCGCTTTCCGTTATTATTAGCCTGTAAATCTCAAATACATATATGCTCTGTTATTTAATATTTAAACTTTTATACGTACATTTAATTACGATCCATATCTAAAGCTACAATTTAGGTGTGTAATTGAATTTTTGTAAAAGGAGCATTCACGCTTTTTGCCTTCAATAGCCTGAGCAGAAAGGTTTAATGATATGAGAGAGATAAGCTTATCCCTTGATTTATTTTGAGGTTACAATTAATTTAATAACCCGAAAGGGTTTTTTTGATCTTTGTGCGTGCTGCAACCTTCAGTGTTTGCACATTTTTTGTTATGGTTACATTGGTTGTGACCGAATTATTTTAATTATTCATTATTGAGTTACCTTTACTGATACTACAAAACTGCTCAGTATTATTAAATAAATGCTAGTCACTCGTATTTTATTTTAATTATTTGAAATCTTTTGATTTCTGGCGCCCATACCGTTTTGAAGTTATTGCAGGGAACACAGTTGATAATTTGAATCCACGACCATATCGCCGAAATAGAGTTAGCTCGGCCATCGCGGTAAGTGAAGATTTTTCAGAGCTTCCGTGTTGTACAAACTATAAGGGGGTTGATCTGCGATTTTTCTTACTACTATTGATTATTTTAATTAGCTAATCGCAGGTCAGCTTCTTTATCGTTTCAGGTTTTGAATTGGCTCGTTAATTATTAATTTCAAATGAAAGGTTTGTGTACATGCAAAGCCAAACCGTATAAAATTTATTTAACCCAAATGGTTTGTTGGCTGCAATTTTAACACAGCGTAAGTTTGTGAAGTCAAAGCATAAGATGGCAAAAATTGTGAGCATAGCAGAAAGGTAATTCAGTACGAAGCAGAATAGAAAGATATTGCAAGAGAACAATGGCTAAGGCATGTCAACAGTTTGTGGCAAGAGACATGAAAGTGAGAAACTCAAGAATTAGTGCATTTATAAAAACAAAGGGAAAACATACCAGAGCCGTGATTAAAATACCGTTTGTGAGTGCAACGCAAATATACATTTTTAAATTATAAGATTAAAAGACAATAAATTAGTTTTAAGAAATGTTAATTTTAAATTTAGATATCAAACTTTATTCTGTTTGTAACGTTTTGTATCAAAACTAATTTCCTTAAACAAAAAACAATTCAAATAACTTAGCAACCAAATTCGAATTTGTTTAGTATACAGAGAAAACAAATGAAATTAATTAATTTGATGTTTGTATGTAATTTGCTCCACTTAAAATACGAATTTTTAATATTAAATAATCATTTTACCAGTCAAAAAGTGTTGAGTTTTATTCCAAAAGTGCCCAAGTTGTGTACCAGTGTTTGTAAAGCTTTACACCACAAATAAATATAAAAATTCTTCATCCGATCTTCGAGTGTGTTTCGGCAGCGAGCACATCTAAATTTCGAGCCCCATGTACCAGCGACTAGAGTATCGGGAAGTAGAGGACAAAGCCCAGGGCAACGTACGAGCCCGCAGGAACATCCTGACCACCGTTTGCAGCGACGAGAGCAGTGCCAGAGGCTGAAATATCACCAGCGTCTCCAACAGCGGTATCCGACCAGCTTCGACAAAAGTTTCCAGGTAGGATATCAGTTGTAATCTAAATGTCAACGTTCCGGAAACGCATCAGAATCCAACATCAAACCTTTCTGAGGACGGCCAGCGTGTTTCCCAGGGCCCATTTGCATCGGTTTGCTCAGAATTAGCGTGGCTTGGGTAAATTCTGAAGATTTGGCGAGAGCGACGCGGCCAAAAACAAAAGCCTCAAGTGGCGTGATTTCCACTTCGAGAACAACAGAGGCCCGGTTCTTCCTACGTTATCACTAAAACAAAATAGGATTGTTTATTGCCACGCGGGAAAAATTCAAATGACTTACCTAATGCAATTTTCACGATATTTCCACGAGTTAAGATATTCAAATACGCAGTCTTGCATCGCCATAATTATTTGTGTCAGCTTACCTAATGCAATTTTCACGATATTTCCACGAGTTAAGATATTCAAATACGCAGTCTTGCATCGCCATAGTTATTTGTGTCAGCTATCAGTTGAATGATTTTTTTGACCTACCGAACCGCACGTTTGAACTAACTTTGAATTGAGACAGTTCTTTTCAGATCAAATTTGAAATAGTTCGATTCTGATCCCATCTGAGTGAGTTTCATGTTTTATCGACGAGCTAGTCCATCAAATTTTGCAGTTGAATAAAATATTAAAAGGGCATACAACCATTTATTTTGTAGTTAATATTACATCTCATTTTCAACAGCCGGAATTAGTTGACAGGCAAAATAAGAACCACAGTACAACATAAAATCTGAGAATTGTGCGAACCTTACATGCAATTTACCATATTAATTTAACTTATTAAATATCAAATTAACAATCAATCAATGATAGGGAGCCATTACAATATGTAGCACAAAATCTATGGCTTAGCAGATATCTTGCTTGTTGCATAAACTATAAGTTGGTTGCAACCATCTCGAATATCCTCATGTAAGATTATATATAATATTTTATTCTTAATTCTGAGCTCCTACACTACTTATCCATACTTGTAACACATTTCTAATATTATTTCATAATTCATATTGTTCCAATGTTATCTTATCTATTTTAATTTAATTGCAGTGCCTTTCATTCTGTTACATTTTACAAAATCCAATATCTGTAAATTCGACATTAATATACTTTTTTGAATGATTTTTGTATATCATACAAACGACTTCAAATTTTGTATGCACCCGCCTTACTGTTTTACCTAGAATTTTACTCACACTTTCTAATCCATATACCTGACCAAATCATGTTTTTGTACTCGTTTAAAATCATATATAACAAGCGAATAGTTATTTGGTTTTGTATGATTCCTCATATTTTTCCCTGTATTTGCCCTCATATGTCTCACTAACTTTTACCGTTGTATTACACTTACAAATGGAGCACATATAAAGCTATTCAGCAACTTCAATGCCTATCTAAGTACTGTCTTTAGGTAGCTTTAAAGCAGGCGGAATTACGAATTGCAAAACCTTTTGGTAAACGACATTAGGAGTTTCAGATACTAAGGTTTTTCTCCAGTATGTGTTTGAATATGTTTAACTAAAGTAGGTTTTGCAGCTGCTTTATATTCGCAAATATAACATAAATAAGGTTTTTCTCTGCTATGTATCATCCTATGTGTAACTAAATGACGTTTTTGTGCTGCAAATTTACAAATAAGATTTTGCCCTGTATGCGTGTTCATATGTTTAATGCATCCTTTTCTGCTGCTGTAAATTTGCCAATAGAACATGAATAGGTTGCTGCTGTATATTCACCAATAGAACATGAATAAGTTGTTTATTTTACATGTGTTTTCATTTGTGCAACTAAATGTTCTTTTTGTACTGATTTATTTATATTTGCAAATAGAACATGAATAAGCTTTGTCTCCTGTATGCGTCTTCATACGGTTTTTTAAATCCCCTAGAAAATGAATAAGATTTTTCACATGTATGGGTCTCCAGATAGTTAACTAACTTACATTTCCCTGCAGTTTCTAACCTGATAATCTTGAATTTGACAGTGACATTACTTTACAGTAAGGTGACATTTCTATGCACCAAAGTGCCACTTTATTAAACGATTTTGAATTTAGTAAAGTACCTAGCACATTATTATACAAAATGCGAAAAAATATGTAAGTAACATCAAGGATTGCTTTAATGTATGGTTGCTAAGACGTTGCTTGTATTTACATGGTTACCATGAGAATGAGAGAGAAATAGTTTGAGAAATCTCTTGGGAGTTATGAGTACCTTTATATATTTTGAATCTATGACGACAATGAACAATATCATGTTGCTAGTAAATAATAGCTATTTATGCAACAAGTGCTAAAAGTTGACGTTTATGCACGAGACATGAAAATTATGAAACGAAGCCGAAGGCTGAGTTTCATAACATGTCTCGTGCATAAACGACTTTTAGCACACGTTGCATACAATATTTTATTTACGACCTTAATTTTACTGTTATTAATCCATAAATATCGATTTAACAAAGGTTTGCATCTACGACACTTCTAATTTATGTCATAAGAAACAGTAGGCCATGACGCGCGGGCAAATGTTTGCGAATGGCAGTAGTCAAAGTCGGTTACGAAATGTAATTATTAATACTCCACATCTGACTGTATTCATAACATAACGCTTTAATTATTTCAAAAACACTTTACCTGTAACGCCAGAAGCAACTAAAATAACTTTACAACTCCACTTTCAGTTCGATATTGTAGTTCTATAACCTCACTTCACTTTTAGCACATGGGCTAAAAGTAAACAGCTGATTTCTTTAACCACAGTAAACTATAAAACGTCACTTTTAGTGAAACAAGCTAGCGCTAAAAGGCCTACTTTTAGTGGTGGTCGTAGATAAACTTATTTATTTACTAGCAACATGATGTACATTTTCGTCATAGAAACAAAATATGAAAAGCTGCTCATAGCTCTCCCAAGGGACTTGTCAAATTATTTCTCCCTCAAACTCATGGTAACCATGCAACTACAAATAACGTTTTAGCAACCATACAATGAGGCAATCCTTGATGTTACTTACAAATTCTAATTTTAAATGTCATTATGACATTTTGAAATTTCATACTATTCTTACTAATATGCTAGTAAATAAAATATTGTATGCACCACGGGAGATATTCATGTTCTTTACCTTCGGTCAGAGGCCTCGGTCTGTAACACATGTCAACCTCAGGGAAAAAACATATTCATATCTCCCTTAATGCATAAATATCTATTTCGATAAAATATCCAGAAGGGTGTATTCCTTAGCCATCTACAGGGTGTCCGGAAATGGCATGTACAACCGAAGACCACAAGTTTCTTGGCCCAAATTATGATGGTTTAACTCAACTTACCTATATACAAAGTTGCTTAGTTTAGCCTCTAGAGGGCTTTAAAAATGATTAGCTTTTTAATTGTTTTGCAATTAGGTCGAAACATATTTAATAAATTTTATTCATTTTTTGGCCATGCATTTGTACCAGTAAACTACAGCTTTTTGTGGAATAAACCCTAATTGCGAAAAGTACAGGGTGTTTAAAAACTTTGTCACAGTAAATTATCCTTCCATATTTTTTAACCCCCTGAATAATCACTACCAATTTTTGTCTGGATAGTCACTTTAATTCAGAACCTATTTCTTCTCTTACAAAATTATAGCTGGGTAAACGGTTTAGCCACAATTTTTTTTTTCTAAATTCCTACAAGCCTGAATCAGTAATTGTAACTTAACACTAATAAAGTTTTTATTAAAAGAATTAACAAACAATTAACTACCTACTGTTACAAAACATGTTCAAAATGGCCAACATTTTCTTATCCACATGCGTTAATACTACGTCGAAAATTAAATTGGTCTCTTTCTAGTGTTACGGGATCGAATGGTGTTGTCAGAATTTAAAATTTAAATCTTCTTCGCTTTCAATAGAAGAAGAGTTTTCATAGCACCCCATAAAAATATTCACCGGGTGTTAGATACGGCGATCTTGCTGGCCATTTTACAGAAGCATCAGTCCCTCTTCCTATCCAGCGATTTGGATAAAGCGTATTTAAATACTGACGCACTGCTAACAAAAAACGTGGCGGAACACCATCGTGCAGAAACCACAGATTCTGTCAGTAATAAGGGCAAAACCTCTAGTAAAATGGGTAATGTTTCTTGCAAAAAAGTTAAATAATTATTTCCATTTAAGCTATCTGGTATAATAACTGGACTTATTAGAAAATTGTCAATAATTCCTGCCCACATATTAACTTTAAATTCATGTTGGTAATGAGTAACTTTTGCTGCAATGGGATTTTCATCAGAGTAAACATGTTCATTATGTAAGTTAGTTATACCGGATCTTATAAACGAAGCTGCATCAGTAAATACATTATCCTATTGAAATTTGGATTTTCTATCTGATTTTGCATAAAATTGCAAAATGTTAAGCGGGATTCTTAAAGTCTTAAGTCTTAAATTTTTACTTCCCTCTTCTGAAAGACGAAGGAAGTATTATAATCACGAAAAAATCACCTTCCGAGATTTCTTCAGATCTTCACGTTTCAAGGTCCCTAGATGACGAAAAAGAGGTTTTTTTAATTCCGTCTGCCTGTCTGTCTGTCTGTTGGCAGTATAGCTCAAAAACTATTTGTCGGAGTAAGACGATATTTTGCGTACATATTATATATCTACCTCGCATGAAACCGGTACAATTTCATACAAATATATATACAGAGTTAGCACCTTAAAAAAAATAAATTTTGTTTATTTTTGGGTTAATTTTGAAATAGAAGGAAGTAATAACTTTCATATAGGTCAGGCTTTACATTTGCCGAAAATAAGACTCAACCGATACAGGATAATGTCACATAATGTCACAAAAGAGTAAAGAGGCTCGATAGCGTAGTTGGCTTTATGGCTTTATGTTCGTCACTTTGTTTTAGTAGTTTATTTTTAGGCTCCATTCAGAGCCCGCTGTACGGCAGTTCACCGATAGTTAGAATAAAAAACAAAATTACCTCGGCTATCCTGAAGTGTTTCGGGCTTGAGCGCTCCTTTCCTGCAAATTAGTACAATATAGCTGTGGGAGCTTTAGTAGCAGTATAGAAAGTTGATAGCACTTACCAGTGGCTGATTTTCGCCGAGTTTGGGCATTTTTATCGGGGCTCATTCCGCGTTGTTCGCAGGTTAAGATTAAGAAACGGCTGTGTCTCGAGGACCGACTCCGGGAGGCTCTTCCGTCAATTCCGCGTTAACGTGGTATAATTGCGCAACCTTACGTAGATACAAGTTTGCCAAGAGCATATTCAAGTGATTGTCAAAGCGTTCATTAACTTACCTGATGTCTTTACACTGAGAAAACCACCCCGTACCTATATAACCATATAAACCCGGTGTTTTCGCCTCGTAGAAATTTTGAATATTACTTTAGTCATTTTGAGCTGATACTCGGGGCTTTACGTCAGCGGAATGCTTGCATTGCTCGGCTCTGCCGCATCCTGCCTCACAGGATGCTTGCAGATTACTTGACTACTCCATTAGTTTATTGCTAATTCTTTTTCCTTTTCACGAAACGCCGTTACCTGAGGAAGTAATTCTATTTGTTTGTGCCGTGCACGCCCTATCTTAATGTGTGAATATATATATTTATATTTATTGCTGCCTACTGCGTTTTTTATATGTATATTTATTATTGTATACTGCCTGCCGTATTTCTAAATATATATATACCTATTAGTCATTGCATGTGCACTATAGTACCCACTAATTAAATAAAGCTGTGATAATTTATTGGTCGTTACTATTCTGTTTGTTCTGCTGGATTTATTTTCTACCTTGTGCTGGTCCGACGCAAGGATTAGACAACGTCGAAAACCTGGTGCCCTTACCCCTTTTTATTCTTTTTCAGCGTAGCTGGAACCGCGACCCTTCTCGGCGAGTTAGCCCAATTAGGCCGATATTTACCAGCCGGCAAAATACCAACTATAACTTTCGCCAACAGGTAAGGCCAAAACTTTTATCCTTCCTCACAATCGATGAGGCTAACAGCAAATTGATATAAGACTATTGCTCCATCTTTGATGCAGAATCGGATATGTCTATTGTCGGCAATTTAGAATTCACCCTCTATAGAAACACGGATATTTTTACTTTAGCAGTAGGCAATACCGAATATTATAAATTTAGCCATAATTCACAACTTGCATTATTACATATCTAATTATAGTAGTAAGTTTATAATCTCGTAAAACACGAAAACCCCTATAAACCCCAATCAGGCGTGTTAAAACTGTTGAGAATTACACGTTTTGTTCTCAATAAAAAGTACCAAATGTAGTAACGTTCCTAAGCATAAAAACTCGAAAGTTTTAAAATACATGTAGAAATATCATCGTGTAAAACCCACTTTAGGTAAATTTATTTGGCAATTTCTTAAAGTACTCGAAACTATACACCGTTCCCTTTAACCGGGCTCGGTAACTCAGTGGTTAAGCATCCTGACTACTGGTCTATGGGTCGATTGCCGTTCCTGATTAGGTTTTTAAAAATAAAAAGAGTCTGGATGAAAACTATAATTAGTAACTGCATTAAGATAAGTGTAGAACAAACGCATTTTATTGGTTGGATCTCTATGGATTTCATTAGAATTCAAAAATATATGTGGCCCGCGTGCTTTTAATTTTAAAAATCAGTGACATTAAAGTTGTCAGAATTACTGCAGTTTTACATATTTCAAACTATGTTTTAGTACTGCTAGAAGTTTAAAAAAGTTTGTGGAGTTCACACGGTAGTATAGTACTTTCAGCGACTACCGATAATATCCCTAACAAAGGGTTTTGCAGGATTACAACTACTTACCTACGAGGTGTCGGCCCAGTTGCGCCCGGCCCACTTGCGCCCACCGCCATTTTCGACCCATTTGCGCCCCAGAAGAATGTCAACCGTAATTAAGGTCTCATTTACCTCCAGGCTTGCAACTCATTGGTCATCAGGACACCCGAACTTAGCCGACTGACTAGTGCAGCGGTCTTCTACCTGCAAATTAGTTATTACAAAAATACAAAATTTATTGGCCTTGCAGTTTTTTAATTACTTCCAAAAATCTGATCAGGTCTAAGTTAGGATCCAAACGATTTTTGGTAAAAATTTGTTGAAATCGGTAATTACAGTAGTTTTGTGTCAATCTGCGGAACAAAATCCGAGCCAAACGAAAACATTCTACACATACACTTATACAGTGTCCGCCAAAAAGTCGGCATAATATGTAAAAAAAATTATTTTAGGTTTTTCAAAAAACTTTTTACATCAATAATTTGTGCTTGTCTAAAAACCTATGTACCGCCTATCACATATACCGGGTGATTTTTATTTATTTAGAAAATTGAGTTTTTCGAAATTGTCAAAATCCAAAAAATGCTACTTATCGGAAATTAAGTAAGATTTCAATACGTTTTTTTAGAGTGTGTTATCTTTAGCTAACTGAAAAATCTCTAGGCCCGAAAACACATAATTTTTTTCACTTTAGCTAAAAATTAATTTTTTAAGTATTTTTCAAGATTTCACATACCAAGTCTTAATATTAAAATTCAATTTTTTTTATGTGAAGACTTAAGATTTATAATTAAAAAAAAATAATACAAAATGTTAATTACTTCTTCAGATTTTTATTATTTACCGAAAAGTAGTATGTTTGCATAATTTTTACGTTTTCTATGTATAGAGCTTTTTAGGAGAAATATTTTTCAATTGTAATTAATATCTATTTAAATGGCGCTTAGAAACTCTAATCTAGTCCTGTAAATGAATTACTGTTATAAAAATGCTGTAAATGTTCTATTACAGTTGTCTAAATAAGGCGAAAAAAAATTTAATTTTAATAGTCTTGGTATGTGCAATTTTGAAAAATATTTAAGAAATTGAAATATTAATTTTTAGCTAAATCGAAAAAAATAGGTGTTTTCTGGCCTTGAGATTGTTCAGTTAGCTAAAGATAACACACTCTAAAAAAGGCTCATTGAAGTCTTACTGAAATTTCCGAGAAATAGCACTTTACTGATTTTGAGCATTTCGAAAACCTGCATTTTCTAAATAAATAAAAATCACTCGGTATATATATGATAGGGGCTAAATAAGTTTTAAACAAGCACAAGCTATTGACCTAAAAAGTTATTTTGAAAAATCCAAAATAAATTTTTTTCCCATATTATGTCGACTTTTTGGCGGACGCTGTATATTTTTTGAAAGTGGTTTTTTTTGTATTCGGCGAATCTGAAGAAAAGTCAAAAATTCGCGGTCAGATTTTTACATGATCACAATACCTTCCTTGTACTATATATCTTATACACACATAGTAATATATTGGGTAGGATATAGCAGGCAAATAAAAAGATTAACATTCTTCCCTAAATTTAAATATTAACTTCCCTTCGCACTTTCTCCAGGCTTAGGACTGGCAGCTAACGAAGCATACTTCTGTTATGCTGGCGTGTTTAAATTGTGAAACAGCAAAGCTGAATCTTGTCATATATTGTGTTTTTTATTCGTTGTTTTTTGCTTTTTGTTTTGTTTTACAGTTTAAATTAGGTACTACACTGTTTATATAAAAACTTTTACAGAATTTCCATACTGAAGTTAATATAGCTTTTGTATGTACGATAAAGTGCTTAAACATTTTCTTAAATCGCCTGTATTTTCCAATTCCGCCATTGAATGGAGCACCATTCTTTCGTCCAACTTTACATATTTAATTTTTCTTCTTTTGCCTTCTAAGTTCAAATATTTCCTATCGTAAACATACGCCGTATATTCTGCTTCCTTTTTCAGAATCTTGACTAATTCGAAAATTTTCTTTTTATACTAAATGAAACACAGGCAAAGGTCAGCTAAAATAGAAAGACCTTAGTTGACAATAACTATTAAAAAAAGTTATAAACGGTACAACCTTTGTTAACCTATACGCCCTATCCTCTACTAACTCCTTCATTTATTTTCTAAAAGTGGATGGAGAGCTATATAAAATACGAGTATAAAAAATTACTTAGTATATTGGTTAATTCCTATAACATTATGTTCAAAAACGAGGTGTCACTGACACGCTGATAAAATGGGCTAATCTAATCATCTGAATTATTAATCAATAAATTTGATACCAGTGTAAAAACTCTTACTAAAATTTTAAACTAAATCTCAAATAAACACAAACATTAAAGAACCAACAGAAACGCATAGAAGTTAGGTCAGCTAAGGGAAAAATTGTTAAATTATGGGTTTTTCTACTAACTAATTTGCAGGTAGAAGACCGCCGCACTAGTCAGTCGGCTAAGTTCGGGTGTCCCGATGACTAATGAGTTGCAAGCCTGGAGGCAAATGAGACCTTAATTACCGTTGACATTCTTCTGGGGCGCAAATGGGTCGAAAATGGCGGTGAGCGCAAGTGGGCCGGGCGCAAGTGGGCCTATATCACCTACGAATCTCAGTACTGATAATTCTTGTTGTGGTTGAAAGCAAGTTTGGTCTTTGTCCCATTGAACTGCGTTAGCAGTTTACGTACAAGCTCATTAGCTTATCGTGTAATGCTTATCTTAAGTCCTTGTAGCTTAATAGTATATTACATAAGAAGCTGCGAAATTAGTATATATCGTGCGAGTATATATATATATATTTTTTAAATTCAAACTGCCTATTTACAATCTACTCTTAACATGAGTATTAAGTAAATTTGATGAAAATGTGATTGTCGTGCGGGGAGCTCTAACCAGTGCTAGTCTCCCTAAAGATTAATCTCTCTCAACAACAACAACGGAGGAGGAGGAAAGAGAGAGAATCTCTCTCTTTTCCTCCTCCTCCGTTGTTGTTGTTGAGAGAGATCGATGAGCTGGTTAGGATGTCCTGCCAAGTTACTGCTATAGTTGGTTGAGAGCCTTTTGATTTCGCTATCTACATAGGGAACTCCTAGGTCGTTATGAAGGGTGTCGTTCCTTATGTACCATGGAGCATTGGTTAGCATGCGGAGGGTCTTGGACTGAAATCTTTGGAGGATTTTTGTATGTGACGCTTTGGCGCATCCCCAGAGTTGTATCCCGTAGGACCATATGGGTTTCAGAATGACTTTATACAGTAAAATCTTGTTTGATAAAGAGAGTTGTGAATGTTTTCCAAGTAACCATGACATTTGTTTAATTTTTAGGTCTAACTGTTTCCTTTTGGTTTTAATATGCGAGCTCCAAGTGAGCTTTTGATCGAGGTGCATGCCAAGATATTTCACTTCGGTTTTCATTGGAATTGGCGCATCATTAATGCTGGTTTGAGCACATTCAGCACGTCTTGTGGTAAAGGTTACTTGTGCTGATTTATCAGTATTGACCGTGATTCTCCACTTATGGAACCAGTTTTGTAGTAAGTCGAGATGTTGTTGAAGGTGTTCTATTGCTAGTTCAGGAGACTGATTAGCTGACAGGATGGCCGTGTCGTCCGCAAACGTCGCAAGTATAGTATGGTCTGTGATTGGTGCATCTGATGTGTAAAGTAAATATAGCAGTGGTCCCAGAACGCTGCCCTGCGGAACTCCAGACTTGATTTGATGGATGTCTGATACTGCACTGTTCATTTTTACTTGATAAGTTCGATCTGTGCGGTATGACTTGAGTAGTAAGTATAGCTGACTGGGGAGGTGCAATTTAAGTTTGTATAACAAGCCGCTGTGCCACACTTTATCAAACGCTTGTTTGATATCCAGAAAGACCGCTGGGCACACACTCTTGTTCTCCATGCTTTCCATTATGTGAGTGATGATTTTATGGCTTTGGTGAATGGTGGAGTGGCCTTCACGGAATCCAAATTGGTGCGATGGAATAAGTTGGTCTAGGTTTACAGCTTCCTTAAGACGCTTGAGTAGTAGTCGCTCAAGGATTTTGGAAAGAAGAGGTAGGAGGCTTATCGGTCTGTAGGATTGTGGTTGGGTAAGCGGTTTACCAGGCTTAGCAATCATTACTATCTGGGCATGTTTCCATAATATAGGGAAGTAGCAGAGTCGTAGAATGATATTATATATTGTGGTAAGTAAGACAATGGCTTTCCTGGAAGGTTTTTCAGCACTTCTCCAACCATTAGGTCATATCCTGGTGCTTTTCGGACGTTTGTTAGTTGTATTTGTTGGGAAATTTCTGCTGGTGTGAAGGGTTTGATTGGCAGCGACAATTGGCACGCAGCATCAATGAAGGATTCAATTTCTCTGTCGTCAACATTATCTTGTGGCTGTGGTGTTGTAAAGACGCCAGCTAGATGTTTCGCAAAAGTATTGGCTTTATCGGTATCAGATCTGGCCCAGGTATTATCGGACTTTTTTATAGGAGGAATAGTTACTATTGGCCGCTTGAATTTTTTTGTTGCCTTCCATATAGAATTGTCATCAGGAGAAAGCTTAGTAATGTATTGTCTGAATGTTTCATTGCGCGCTTCTGCTAGCGCATTTTGTAGTTGGTGCGTTAGTCTATTGTAATAGGTTTTGTCTCGTCTATCTCTAGTTCTCTGCCATTGTTTTCGTGCCCTCCGTTTCTCAGTAATAAGATTTCGTAAATTCAGAGAAATTTTGTTTGTTGCAGGTGATGTTTTTGGAACGGGGGTGGCTTGCCATGCAGCTTGTTGTATAATTGTAGTCAAATACTGGGTTGCCTCGTCAATGTCTTGGGCATCCTTTATTCTGATACCAAGATTAATTTCATTTTCTAGGTAGTTTCTAAAGTAATCCCAATCAGTGTGCTTATTGCATAATTTTAAAGGGGGATCTTTCTTGATGACCGTCATGCTGATGCTTAGAATGATTGGTGTATGATCAGAGGAGAGATCGAAGTTGGATTCAGCTTGATGGTAAGTATTCGCTATGCCATTGGTAATTGCATGGTCAAGTAAATCTGGCAGTTTATGCGGGTCACTGGGCCAGTATGTTGGTTCACCAGTTGAAAGATAGTTAAAATTGTTTCGTTGGACTACAGTTAACAGTTTACGTCCTTTCGGGGTGGTAATCCTTGAGCCCCAAGCAGTATATATATTATTATATATATTATATTATATTCTTCAGTTGAGATGAGATGACGGGGTGGGCTGTAGATGGACGCAATGACCAAAGAATAAGGGAGAACTTCTATTTTTATTTTTGCACTTTGGATTTTGTTGGTCAGAAAAGGCTCCATCTCATAGTGGGAAATTGTGTTTTTGACAATTACAGCCGATCCGGAGTGAGCTGTGCCGTCTGGGTGATTAGCAAGGTAAGTTGTATAATTCGGTATTTTAATTATTGTTCTTTCGGTGGCATGGGTTTCCGAAATCAGTAAAATATCAATTTGTTGGAGTTGTAAAAATGTGATTATTTCCGGGATATGTCGGGTAATGCCATTGGCATTCCAGGTGCCGATACGTATGTAAGTAGCCATTCTTATGCTATTTTATTAATTACTGTGGACAGCATGTTGAGTACCATGCTATTTTGACTTATAAGTTGCGCAAACATTGCTTTAAATTCTGCAAGGAAATTGGAGAGTAGTTCATTAATGTTGTTTTGTCCTGTAGCTGCTTGTTGATATGTTAATGTGTTTTGAGGAATGTATGTACTGGCTTCATTATTTGCATTACTGGTTCTGCTTTTGAGGGGAGGAAAGTTAAGGTTATCCATAGTGGGGGGCATCTGGTAGTTTTGACGCGGGTTATTTGTTAGTGTTCTATATGTTGCATTTCTGGATCTCTGGAGGTTTTTATATACAGTACACCCTTTATAGTTGGCCGGGTGACTTCCTTGGCATAGGGCACACTTAGCTGGGGTGTCTGGGGGTTTCTTGCATACAGAAGTGCTATGTGTTGCACCGCATTTAACACAATTATAGGGTCTATTGCAATAAGTTTTAGTATGGCCATAACTCTGGCAACGCATACATTGTGGTATAGTATTTTTTGTTCTGGGTGGTTCAATTGTAACTTTTATGTTACTTAGGTATTCTACTTCAAATATCTTTTTATTATTTTCGTTTGGCTCTAAATCTACCATGAATAGCGGTAGTGGCAGTTTAGTTGTTCTATGGCGTATATTTATGATATTACGTACTTTATGTCCCAGTACTGCTAGTTCTTTTGTTATAAGTTCGGTTGGAATAGTGTGATGAAGATTGCGGATAGCTATTCTGTAAGCCCTTTCTTCCTTAATCTGGTAAGTATGATGTACTATATTCTCGTTTCTAAGGTGTGCCGTAAGTTTCCTATATGTATCTATAGTTCGGGCGTTAACTTTGACTGTATTATTAGCCAAGGCTGATGTATAATATTGTTCTTTCTCAATCACGTTCGTGATCTCATCAATCATCTGATCATAATTATTAACTCCATAAATGTATATCGGTGGAGGTTTGGGGATTTTTGGGGGTGGATTGCTGGGGCCTGGCTCAGGGTTATTGTTTTCACTTCTTATTTGAGAGAGTACATCATATCTGTTAGAAGTCAATGTTTGGCTAGATTGTTGTGTATTGAGTGTTGTCTGGGAGTTTCTTCTCCTTTTCTTAGCAACCGTTTGCCAGCTGTGTTTCGGGATTGTTGGGTTAATTTGGTTGTCATCATTAGAGTGGCTGATTGAACTTGCATCGTCGTCGTGTTCCGTTTTGTCTTCGCTTGCATCAGTATTATCGACATTTGCAGGTTTAAATGTTTGTTGACTTGAAATCAATTGCATCGCCTGGGGGAATGTATTTGTATAAGAATTTATTATAAAGGAGGGGGGCAGTAAAGTTTGATTTTGAGGTGCGTTTGTAAATTGCGGGGTAGTTTGAATGCTGTATAGACCTTGCTGTTGTACATGCGGAGAATTTTGTGTGTTGGGAAGGTTAAATGTATAACCATAATTTTCTCGAGAGGTTTGTGCATTAAATGCTGCAGGGCCGGCGCCGGGCGGTCCGGGACCGCATCCGTTTCCAATAAATGGAAACATGGGTTTACAGCTTACATACAATAGAATATGTTTGTTTATACGTACAGTTTAATGGATTGTTATTGTATGTAATTGATATCACTCAAATATTGTTGACCTCAGGTTCACTTATCAACATATGGCACATACGAACTTTCAAAGATAGTAGAGCGCTACGAGCATGTTTACACCTTGAAAGTCAAATGACCACTCGCGAGTATATTTGAGAAACGAGGCGATGCGTAGTGAAGCCGAGTGACTTAAAACACGAGCGTACCATACACTTTCGAACGAGTTATATAAAGTAGGAACAAGAAATCAGACGACGTGCGCCACCAAAAAATGTTAGTGACGTCATAAATATAACCATTAGATTTACAAAACCGCTATTTATTTTATTCTTTACAGCTCATTTGAAATCATGCGTGTGGTTTAAGCTTAATCAATTATCAATGGAAAATTAATTATTTAAGCTAAACTAAAATTTGCTTGGTGGCGCACGTCGTCTGATTTCTTGTCCCTACTTTATGTTATTTTCTCCACGATCACAAAAGACATATTTTTGCAATTTAATGAATGACAGCTTTATTGTGACAACTGACAATGACAGTCGATTGTAAGTAGTTTTTAGGTTAAAATAACATATTGTCACCCGTTTTTACTTCCCTTTCCTATATAAAAGAAGTATTGGATTCACCCCAAAAATTTGAAATTGAGATTTCAACAGATCTTCACGTTTTAGAGTTCCCTGGACCAAAAAAAAACATGTTTTTGTTCATTGCTTTTATTTGTCGGTGTGTCTGTCTGTGAATAGAATATCCCAAAAACGAAAAGAGGTATGACGTTGAAGCTTCGTATATAAGTTTTGTATACTATCTAAGTGCGACAGCAAGTTTTTGAAGAAAATCGCATAACTGGTATGGCGTTTACTCTTGTTATTTTTCAGTTTTTTTTCGATTTTTTCAGAAACCGCTCTAACGAGTTTAATGACGGCGGGAAACTACCGAATTTTTAAATGAAAGCGCAGAATAATCTTGTCCTAACAAATGCTGATGCAAATCCTAGCCAGGGCAAGGATTTTTAAAAATCAATGCAAACATTACAAGAGGCATGACAAAGACCAACCTTAGAAACAGAATGCGAGTCCTAAGAAACAATTTACACAAGTCGAAACATGGCAGGTGTGAATTAGTGCAACAGGTAATAGTATGATCCAGAGAGAGCATCATACAACAAGATTGCCATCGAAATTGCGTAAGGGAACTATTTCTACTGATAATTAATAATTGCCAAGAATAACACACAAACTCATAATTATTAAGAATTTATTATAAAACTATAAAGATAACACCAAGCTTGTTTACATATACTACAATGTTCTTAGTTTTTCATTCCTTGAAGTTCTACCAGTCTTAACAATAACTAAGTTACCCGGTAACTCATAACTCCCTATTTTAATTTAAAACATAAGCCCCATATCGAGTGATTGAAAACATTTCTCCCCGAAGCATGTCCGGTAATTTGAACGTGTGTCCTCAGTGTTATCATTATAACCTCAAACTGTATTCTTGACAGAAGTTTGACAATATTATTGAAAGCATTTTGAAGTTTTTTTGACATTCAATAAATTTGGGTTTTTCTCAACTGAAACTACGACGTGACATTTTTTGTGTTACAATGATCAGTCGCTTCAGGAGAAAATTTTTCAATCACTCTACATATCACAGGTTGGCAAATTTCTTACTTTGTTCTATTGGCTGGCAATCTCAGTGCTGCCATTTGTGCTTATAGGTCCAACATTATCATCCTCAGATTTGCTGTTAACAACTTACATATTACTATAGTCCGTTTTTAAACTAGGAGCAATTGAAAAGGCGTCTTTATACTATAATGTACCACCATAAAATACACTATAAAAATTTGATGGTAATTTTGCATTACTTCACCTATGTTTAATTAAGAACACAAAACTGCTAACTGATGTGTAAACACTTTGAATAGCTGATATGTCAACACACGTGTCAAAATATACTGCTCCACAAATGAACTGGACCACCCATAAAATTGTATTTGTTACATTACGCCATAAGAAAATATATAAAAGTTTTTGTTTTATAGTACAATCATATTAAGCACATTTAATAACACTATCCTCAAATATCACTGAAGAATTAACAAAATCATATTAATAAAATTATAAATAAACTATATTTCAGAAAAATACGAGGAAAGACAAAAAAAGAAAATTAACAGTTCTTTGGGTCTCCTCGGAACGTTTAAAAATGTTTGCCAACGATTTGGCATACTTAGTATGCAATGTGCTATCAACATTTGGGCAAAATTCAAACTTTTCAAATAATATTTTATTAATGGACATAGTTTTATTTAAATCAAATTATGAAAAGAAATGCTTTTTATAGTGACATAAATCTGAAAGGTTACCAAAACCGCTATGACTTTCCTTTTGGAAAATATTTTTTAAAATTGCACCAATATATGGAAATGGTCCAGTGCATTTGTGGAGCGGTATATATGCAACTTAGTATTGTATAAAACAGTAGTCTTAACCAATTCCAGATGTAGGTTTTAGTTGTAAGAATTTTGAATTGTTCCTCATAGGTAAAAACCGACTATAGACACATCAAGAAAGTTGACATTGCTAAACCGTGTTTCATTATCAAATGTGAGCTATTTCAACTTTTAAATTTGACCGCCTTACCTTCCCACCACGCACGGTCTAGGTTTGTTACATTTCTTTAAAATTTTTGCAGGCTCATACACAACCCCTTTCGCTTAGTAACATTTTGATCAAGCTGAAATTCGTTTCTTGTTCTAGTAGTTTTATCATGATACTTAGCTACATCCTGTTTCCATACTAATTTTCACATGAACTATTTCCTTATTCTCTACTTTAGAAACTAACAAGTTATTACTTACTGCTTTATTACTTATAAGTCTCCTATTCATTAACAACTATAAAACAGTAAGTCCTACTCCAGATACAACACTATTACTATAATCTAACTGTGCTACATAATGACATTTTAACAATTTTTACAGTACCTTCCGCAAAGCCCATATTTTTAGAATACAGCTACACTCTATTTTTAATGCCACAGACAAATTTATGCAACCCATTTTTGCATTATACTAGTTAACTATATAATATTTTTTGAGACTTAATTTTATGGATCAAGGATTCTAACGTTAGTCAGCTTGACAGAGTCAATTTGTCATTTACTTTTCGTATCTCATAATTTTATGAGACAAAAATGTCTTCAAGCGAATATGTGTCGAAATAGTTATAAAGCATAACTTCGCTTTGTTTTCTTACTTTATAATTAACATTAAACAAATCTATGACTAATCGAACTGAGTTTTTGACACATATTTAATCATTGCCCTCGTGTATTGTATGCTTTAAAAATAAAATTGTTGCATCTAGATTTATTGGAAGCAGTATTTTAGGTTGCATAAAGATTGTCTGCGGCATTAAAAAATAGAGTATAGTCACTATTGCAAAATTTACTTCTTCTGAAAATTGTTTGAGCAAGTGTGAAAAATAAGGCACATTATCGCTGGGGCAATACTTAACCCAAATGGTAATCTCTTAAATTTTTAAATGAGCTAAATATACATAAACTATTGAACTTTTCATTCAGTTTCCAGGCACGTAACTATGGGTTGGGGGCTGAAGAGGAACAAGCCCCCTTAAAGAAAAAAAATGCTGCCCGTAGTGCCTTTCACTCAAAATAAAATAGAATTAAATCAATTTTTGGAGGGTAACTTTCCACAAAATTATTATCTATTATAAACAAATGATAACATTTCTGCATTCAAAACAAAAATTATAATGTAGGTGGAAAGAGCCTTTAGGCATACGTCAGAACGTTTCTGTAGACTCTAACTTAAAGAAAGCAATTATTCAACATCTTGTACAATTATCAACGTCATTTGACGAATATTTTCCTAATGATGAAGACATTCAAGATCGCCAACCCTTTTTGAAATTGTGAAAAAAATTCTCAACATTTGACACAAGTGCTTCATTAAATTTAGTGTTATCCATTTCTTTTGTGATTTGATTTATCAAAAAATAAGTAGCATTATTTTCCTCAATTGTTGCTTCTAGTATATATAAATATATAAATCAGCACGAGAGGCCTTTAAGGCCTATGGCTTTCTTTACGACTTCCTTCCATCTGTCTCTTGCCGCCGCCAGGTTTTTCCAGTCTGTGACTCCCAAATTTCTTAAGTCTTCTTCTACGCACTGTAGCCACTGTCTTCTCGGTCTCCCTCTGCGGTCACTTCCTTCTGGTTCTTCTAGCAGTATTCTCTTTGCTCCTCTTTCACTGTCCATTCTGGCTAAATGCCCTAACCACTTTACTCTGCTTTGTTTCACTACACTTATTATTCCCGGATCACTGTATAACTGTGCCAGTTCTCTGTTCGTTCTTCTTCTCCATGTGTCTTCGTATTTCACTCCGCCATATATTCTTCTAAGCACTTTTCTTTCCCACGTTTCTAGTTTCTTTATATCCTCGTTCCTTAGTGTCCACGTTTCACTTCCGTATGTCACTACCGGGCGTATTACTGTTTTGTATAACCTTATTTTTACCCTTCTTGATATGTTTTTTGCTCTTATGATCTTATTCAGCGAACCCAGGCTTCTTGTTCCTAATGCTATTCTTCTTTCTATCTCTTTAGCTGTGCCCCCTTCTCCATCTATTTCGGTTCCAAGGTATATTACATTTTCCACCCTTTCAAAACTGTATTTCTTTTCTCCTATTCGGACATCTAATTTTGTATTTTCTTGTTGCTTTGTTTTTCCCAAGATAACATATTTTGATTTCTCTTCATTAATTTGCAAACCTACTTTATTTGCTTCTTGGGTCACCAGTTTTATTTTCTCTTTTAGTTCCTCCCTTGTTCTTGCTACCACCGTCAAGTCATCGGCGTACGCCAAACATTGATGCGAGTTTTTAAAAATATTACCTTGTTTTCTTAGCCCACTTTTTCTAATAACCGATTCTAGAACGATGTTAAATAGGGTCGTGGACATGGGATCGCCTTGTTTCAGTCCAATACTTGTCTCAAATTTTTCGGTTAATTTTCCATCAATTTTGACGTGCGAGTATGTTTCCTTAAGCGTCATTTCTACTAACTGTATCAGTTTACTTGGACAACCCATGCTTCTCAGACTTCTTATTATTTCATTCCTTTTCACCTGATCGTATGCCTGTTTGAAGTCTATGAATATGGCGTATAGTTTTATTTTCTTTCTTTCGCATTTTTCCTGTATCATCCTTATTGTGAAGATCTGGTCCGTTGTTGAGCGGTTCGTTCTAAAACCACCTTGGTAGTCTCCCAATTCGCTCTCGGCAAAGTCTTTCAGTCGCTTGTTTATCATTCTCGCTAATATCTTATAAGTTGTGCCTAGTAGGGAGATAGGCCTATAATTTTCACACCTTTGTTTATTCCCTTTTTTATAGATTGGTACTATTATCCCATCTGCCCATTCTTTTGGCATTTCACCTTCTCTCCACACTTCTTTTAATAAATTGAATATTTTTTCATGTAGTCTGCTCCCTCCGTACTTAATTAATTCTGCCTTTAGTTCGTCTTTGCCTGGGCTCTTGTTGTTTTTCATTTTGGCAATAATCTCTTTGAGTTCATCCATTGTCGGGGGTGCTACTTCCTGCATTTCTTGTCCTATTTCTGCTGTTTCTTCTTGTTCTCTGTTTTGGTCCGTTAGTATTTCCTTGTAGTGTTCCATCCATCTTTCCCTTTGTTGTTCCTCATCTCCCACTATTTTACCTTGTTTGTTTTGGAACCATGGTGTTTTTTGGCGGTATCCTTTACTTATTTCTTCAGCCTTCTTGTAAAATTTTCTAATCTCTTGTTTACTGAAAGAATCTTCTATCTCCTGTATTTTCTTTTCCAAAGCCTCTCTTTTCTTCCTCCTACATGTTTGTTTTGCTGTTCTTCTAGCTTCTTTATGCTTGTTTTTATTTTCTTCGGTGTTACTTGATAATAACTTCAGTTTTGCTTTTCTTCTGGATTCTATTACTCCTTTGCATTCTGAATCAAACCAATCCTTTGTTCTTGTGTGCCTTTGTGTTTTGAGCACCTGCTTACTCACTTTATTTATCGCTTCCTTTACCTGATTCCACGCCACTTCTATTCCTCCTCCTTCTTCTTTCATTTCCCATTCCTTTTCTAGTTTTTGTTCGTATGATTTTTGTGTTTCCTCATTTGTTAATCCTCCAACATCCCATTTAATATTTTGTTTTTCCGACCTTTTTGTTCTCTTTGTAAACTCTTGTTGTACTGTTGCTCGTACCATAAAGTGATCACTGTCTGCGTCTGCGCCTCTGTATGATCGTACATTTTTCATTGCAGCTGCATGGATTTTTTCTATTAGTATGTGATCAATCTGGTTCACAGTCTTCCCATTTGGACTGGTCCATGTCCCTTTATAAATTTCTTTGTGATTTAGGAATGTTGCTTTAATGATCAGTTTTCTTTCCATTGCGAAATTGATTAACATTTTACCGTTCTGATTACTTTTCTTATGCTTGCTATATTCTCCAATAACAGGTTTATATCTGTCTTCTCTACCGACCTTTGCGTTTAAATCTCCTAGTACAATCTTGATATCATATTTTGGTATGTCTTCATACAGCGCTTCTACTTTTTCATAGTACTGTAATTTGTCGTCTTCCTCGGCGTCTTCTGTGGGGGCGTGTGCATTAACGATGCTGATTTTTCTGTGTTTCCCTCGTAGCCTTATGTAGCTTAATCTTTCGGTTATTCCTTTGTATTCTATAACTGAGTTTTTTAAGTTTTCTTGTATTATAAAGCCAGTTCCCAATCTATTTTGTTCGCCTCCGCAATTTATGAATATGTACTTATCTATCTCTGTTAGTTGGTGTCCTTTTATATTTGTATTGCTAATAGGTGGATTCGATACCTATCTGCTTCCTGTATCAAATGTTTTAATGCTCCTTCGCTGTTTCCTCCTCTTATGTTCCAGGTTGCTATATAGATTTCATTTAGTTTTCTGGCTTTATTTCTTACATCCCTTTCGTCTTTTTTTGGATTAGCTTTTATATTCAGTTTGGTTAACTTTTTTTCCATATTCTCGCTTATATTCTCAATCTTTGATTTCCGTATCAGTTGTTTTAATGTGCTTATTGTGTATTTAGTTTCCGTTTCCTTTTTCATTGCGGCTGTCGTCTTCAAGGGTTCGGCTAGGTGGTTTGGCTTTACTTTTTTGAAGCTGCTTGGCTCCTTGTCAGCCCTTGCTGATCCCCAGACCATTCATATTGAATCCCGTTTATCTCTAGCTTCCTGTAACTTACTTTTGCGCTGTTTCCTTTTTCTCTTTCTGCTTTCGCTCTTTTTCGGATCTCGGCCTGTACCTTCTGTTCTTCTGATGTTAAATCGCTGTCTATGTAGATTTTCTTAGCTCCTAGTTTGTGTTTATTCTTCAGTATGGTTATTTTCTCTTCAAAATGTTTCAATTTCGCGACTACTATTCTGTTGTTTTCTTGTTTGCCTATTTTATACGCTGTTTCTACTGCCGCCGTGACTCCTATTTCTCGTTGTATTGCCATCTCCACCTCCTCTTTTAAATTACCCTCTTGTATATGCATTCCCTTGATGACTATATTGTTCCTTCTGTTTGCCCTCTCCTGTGACTCAACTTTCCTTTCAAGGCTCTCTATTTTACTTTCCATATATATCCTTTCTTTCTCCCATTCCACCTCCCTTTTGATTAGTTCCTCTTTAATGGCTCTCACTTCTTCTTTAAATTTTTTCAATTCATCGTTGCTTCTAGTAGAGATTTATTTATTTTATAACCAGTTTTTTTCTGTTTATACAGTGTGTCCCCGGATGGAGTTGACAAGAGGAAAACAAATTTTATTATTAATTTTACGACAAAAAGTCGTTCTTTATACATCTTGTTGAATAAATAAGTTTACCATCAGAAAATCTAATATTAAACGTACAGAATGCCCATAAATTAAGATAACATGAAAAAAGAAGTACCATTTATTGCATTTTTTAGTTAAATACAAAATTTCAATCAATTAAGAAAGTGAAAAATCTACACTTTGACAGTTCAATACATACAATGACAAAACAACAACCTTTGATCGACAAGATTAAATTATAATTATCTACATTAAATTCAAGATAACACGTTTCTTAATTAAACTTAACAATATGCAACCATAACAATCTAAATTTAAACTTGAAATGTTGTTTTTTAACTAATTTTATGTTTTTAAGGAACTTTTTCTATTAACAGTAAACTCTAAAATGCAATAAATGGTATTTCTCTCTTGAAGCATTTTCATGTTATCTTAATTTATGAACATTCTGTACATTTAATTTTAGATCTTCTGATGGTAAACTTAATTATTCAACAAGCAGAACTTTTTATAAAGAACGACTTTTTGTTGTAAAATCAATATTTTTTTCCTCTTGGCAACTCTATCCGGGGAAGCACTGTATACAAATATTGTTACAATTTTTGTGATTAAAATTCACAAAAAAAAAATGTTTTTATTGTAAATTTTGTTATTATTTTTGTAAAATAACCCCACAATCGTAATAAGGATTTTTTATTTTGCAACAATAAAACTTACACTATGTATATGTACAATAGTCTTTAGGGGTGCTTGAGAAACACCTAACATGCTAGGGGGTGCGCCAAGAAAAAATGAACCACTGTCGTAGAGAACAATATTATTTCATCTAGCATGCCAGTGTATATGAACATCATGCCTATCTATGTATTAATTTGTGCATTATATCTGTAACGTTGCCATATTTACGAATCTTAATTTGGCTACATTTTGGCACTTGGGTTTTCAGTTTAGTTTTAGGTGTAGAATAGCTTAGTGCACCTTTTGTATGACCGATTACATACACCCTGTATATTTACAAACAGAACAACAAAAGCGTTTTTCGTTTGTATGAGATTCATATGTGACTATTTTACAGGGCGATCCATTTGGTTAGGACATTATACAATTTCTGTAGCTCCAGATAATAATATTAATAATAATAATGAATTTATTTCTCAATAGTTACATAACTATATACAAAACAAATAATTGAAGTATCATACAATTGAGAAATCACAAGGATTCAATTCAAATAGGTAGATGACCACATTTGATCTTCCATTAAACCCTGAAAGATATTATAAGTGTTCAGAGAGAATGTCCATCATTATACGCAGAAAAGCTAGAGTTTTACACGATCTAGTTAGCTGAGTCAGTGCATGCCTCAGAGCGTGAAAAAGTCAATAAAATAATACCTACAATCCTACAAATGCATGTTTCGGGCATTTTGAGTTTGGCATTAGAAAAGCACTTAAATAACATGACATTATGCGATGGTGGAAGCTGATTTTACTGCGGTCCTAATTCTATTTACAGAACAGAAAAGGGTTTGTCACCTGTATGGGATTGCATATGTCTAACTAAATTACGTTTTACTGTGGTTCTATATTCACAAACAGAACACGAAAAGGGTTTTTCCTCTGTATGAGATTTCATGTGTGTGACTAAACTACTTTTCTGGGCAGATTTATATTCACAAACTGAACAAGAATACGGCTTATTGCCTCTATGACATTTCATATGTCTAACTAAATTAAGTTTTACTGCAGTTCTAAAGCTACAAAGAAAACAAGAAAAAGGTTTTTCACCTGCATGAGTCCTCATATGTATAACTAAACTATTTTTCTCGGTAGATTTATATTCACATACAGAACAAGAATAAGGTTTTTCACCAGTATGAGATTTCATATGTCACCTGTATGGGATTGCATATGTCTAACTAAATTACGTTTGACTGTGGTTCTATATTCACTAACAGAACACGAAAAGGGTTTTTCGTCTGTATGAGATTTCATGTGTGTGATTAAATTACTTTTCTGGGCAGATTTATATTCACAAACTGAACAAGAATAAGGTTATTCGCCGGTATGAGATTTTATATGTGTGACTAAATTACTTTTCTGGGCAGATTTATATTCACAAACTGGACAAGAATAAGGTTTTTCAAATGTATAACATTTCATGTGTCTGACTAAACTACTTTTGTGGATAGATTTATATTCTCAAACTAAACAAGAATAAGGTTTCTTGCCTGTATGAGTCCTCATATGTATA
This sequence comes from Agriotes lineatus, assembly GCA_940337035.1. NCBI lineage: Eukaryota > Metazoa > Arthropoda > Insecta > Coleoptera > Elateridae > Agriotes > Agriotes lineatus. The sequence goes on along the minus strand of CALNHX010000176.1, from coordinate 23,395 downwards.
ACTAAATAAACTATTTTTCTCGGTAGATTTATATTCACATACAGAACAAGAATAAGGTTTTTCACCAGTATGAGATTTCATATGTCACCTGTATGGGATTGCATATGTCTAACTAAATTACGTTTGACTGTGGTTCTATATTCACAAACAGAACACGAAAAGGATTTTTCGTCTGTATGAGATTTCATGTGTGTGATTAAATTACTTTTCTGGGCAGATTTATATTCACAAACTGAACAAGAATAAGGTTTTTCGCCTGTATGAGATTTCATGTGTGTGGTTAAATTACTTTTGTGTATAGATTTATATTCGCAAACTGAACAAGAATAAGGTTTTTCGCCTGTATGAGTCCTAATATGTATGACTAAAGTATTTTTCTCGGTAGATTTATATTCACAAACAGAACAGGAATAAGTTTTTTCGCCAGTATGAGATTTCATATGTCTAATTAAATGATGTTTTACTGCAGTTTTATAGTCACAAACAGAACAACAAAAGGATTTTTTGCCTGTATGAGATTTTATATGTGTGATTAAATTACTTTTCTGGATAGATTTATATTCACAAACTGAACAAGAATAAGGTTTTTCGCCTGTATGAGATTTCAAGTGTGTGACTAAATAACTTTTCTTACTAGATTTATATTCACAAACTGAACAAGAATAAGGTTTTTCGCCGGTATGCGATTTCATGTGTGTGACTAAATGACTTTTATGGGCAGATTTATATTCACAAACTGAACAAGCATAAGGTTTTTCGCCGGTATGAGATCTTATATGTGTGACTAAACTAGTTTTCTGGGCAGATTTATACTCACAAACTGGACAAGAATAAGGTTTTTCACCTGTATGAGATTTCATATGTCTAATTAAATTATGTTTTAATGCAGTTTTATAGTCACAAACAGAACAAGAAAAGCATTTTTTGCCTGTATGAGATTTTATATGTGTGACTAAATGACTTTTCTGGGCAGATTTATATTCACAAACTAGACAAGAATAAGGTTTTTCACCTGTATGAGATTTCATGTGTCTGACTAAACTACCTTTGTAGATAGATTTATATTCGCAAACTAAACAAGAATAAGGTTTCTCGCCTGTATGAGTCCTCATATGTATGACTAAACTATTTTTCTCGGTAGATTTATATTCACATACAGAACATGAATAAGGTGTTTCACCTGTGTGGGACCGCATATGTTTAACTAAATTACTTTTGTATGATGTTGTATATATACAAACAGCACAAGAAAATGGTTTCTTGCCTGTACGAGATTTCATAGGTGTAACCAAACTACTCTTGGCTGTTGAATTTTGAGGCACATAATATTGGTTTTTAATTTCAAACTCACATTTAACATCAAGTTCGGAATGAATACTGATGTCACGATTGATTTCAATAGCTTCTTGTTTGACAGAACATTTCTTAATATCTTCATTGCCATCTAAGTCTCTTACTACCTGCAGTGAAGTTTCTATTGAATTATTAAAATTATTATTTGCTGTTCCTTGATTAGTGGTCATCATAGGTAGTTAAATATCGGCTTGAGAATAATAATACGATTTTGGGAATTTTTGAGATTACAACACCTGGAACAAGTTGGTATTATTAGAATTAGCAAATTACAGATAATTACATTTATTTTATTTTGGAACCATAGGTTAGTTTAATGACCCTCGATAGTGGGCAAAATATGGCTTTTACGGCCCGAGGGTTTATAAAGTTGCTAAGCACTACAACAAACGATATAGCAACACCACCAATCTAGACAGTAAATGCAGCACACCAATAATTTACAGCCCGTGCCTAAAATACTGAATCCTTGACTTTTGTCCTTTTCGAGAATCAAAATAAAATAAAACATTGTAGGTATGTACCAAGTGCATAATCAAGAAATTTCAAGCACTCTGCATAATCTATTGATTATACCGCTAATATATAAATACCTATTATATACTATTCTGTAAAGAAAACTGCACTTAATTTAAAGCTAATATTCTGAATGGAATAGTTATTTATGTAAAGCGTGTCGAAAGGAAAAGTTTACACTCGATATCAAAGTTTCCAAAAGTGTAAACGTTCTTTGGGCTTGAGGTACGTATAATGTTTTACATACAACTTGGTTCAGGTGCACTACTGGAATGGTTTGTTCTAAATACGCTCTTCAGAGTCACTTTCTACTGAAGGTATTACATTTTACAACATATCAAATTATATTTTTAAGATTAACAAATGTATTGCTATCCTTACAATGAAGGTTGCTAATCATATATTTGACAATTACTTTCATTGCTAGTTTTCATGACACGGCGTTTTGTTTTTTACAGCTCACCAGGCATAAAGTTACACTTTCGGTCATGGTACTATGATATAAAAAACAGTTCTGGCCCGGTTGTGTATAAATATTATTGCATTACAAACTGAATGACTATAATTACAAATTTATAGTCATTATAGCGGTTTCAAATAGCTCTCAAAGAGTCTGATGTTATTTATTAGTGGTTCTGTTCATGTGCATGCATTATTTGGTAAATGTAACAACCGTTTTGCTTATGTTGACTGATTGCAATTTACCTTAAATAAACAAGGAGAAGTTTTTATACATTAGGTGAAACAATTTAGAACTACTCCAATAACAAAATTATGGCCCTTTACACGATCTGTAAAGAATAATATTCAATAACAATTCGTGTGAACACGCATGACACTTACCCTTAGTTTCAGAAGTGGGGCAACTCACACGCAAGTGTACTAATTAAATATTGTAAATTCAAACATCAACGTTGTCAGAGAGTTGAAGTCGCTCATTTGATCAGACCCTAGGCGAAATGGACGAGTTGATTAATTAATCAATCACTTGCTTTTGTTTAACAGACAATATAAAATATAATATAATTATATTATAACACTTTATGAAGTAGAGCAGTCAGGTCAGCCACCTTTCAGTGTTGATGTCAGCGTTGCCAGATGCTCAGTTATAAATTATGGTAGCAGCAACATAAATGTTATGGTATTTGGAAACAAATTATGGTATAGTCAAGCTTTATTTTCAGGAAGTATTTTTATTATTTTAGAAATATTATATACTTATATCCTTGAAAACAAAATACCCAAACTCATTCCTTTAATCGCTATATACAAAGAAATTAAAGTATACACATTAATACATAAATATTCACATATTATTTTTATTGAAAAAACTGGGTAAGCAATACCTTCATTTAGCTAAATTAAATGAAACATACAAATAGTAATACACATACCTATTAATTACTATCGTAAAACTCAAAATAATTCTTCTACATCTTCTATACTATCCATGACTTCAGAGCATTCTTAAAAATGAATAAGTAATTAATTAACAGTCAAGCAAAATTATCATTTTATTTTTTGAATAATATATTTTTAGAGGGTTGATATTCATAACAAACATTTGCTCCATGTTTGACACTCTTAACATGTTTCTTCAAAATGGAAATACCTGTCGTTATTTCTTTATAGTTACATGCAGGACATACATACCGCCTTTTTTCTTATCGGAAGAAGATTTTAACCAATTTTTGAATTCTAAAATACGTTCCATTCCAGTCTACGTACAGTGAGTGGTACTTATAGTACTGCGAGCTAAATTTAGGATAAACTAAACCCGAAAAAGCATAACCCAAGACAAAAGACTAGATATCCTGCATTCAGTACTAAAAACGATAACGAAACGACTTCAAGTGATTTCATATTCCGCACCATCATAAAATAATACCTAATACCATGCATGACCTTCTTAACGCTACCTACCGTTTTAGGGAAAACCCCAAATCAAATTCCTGTGCTTGTTAATCAGCAGACGAATAATAACGCAAAATTTAATTTTTGGAGGTGGAGATTGACGTTTTGCTATAATTTTGACATTTTTTTTTTGGAAAATAGTATCATATGGTATGAAACTGTAAATTATGGAATATTTTAGCTAAATTATTTTTGATGGTATCAAGCTCAAAATTATGGTATAAATACCATAGTTATGGCATGTCAATCTAGACATTTCAGTGGCAACAGTCACATAAAATATCAAAATTATTTTTTTTATTTCCAGTTGGGCCTCAACACTTAAAGAGGATAATAAAAAATACAAGAATTCCCAACGCAAATATTTTCCAAGAGCAAGTAATTACTTGGATGTCAAATATTGCCCCTTAAACATTCAGTTTTTAAAACAGACGATTTTAGAAAAATTCGCCCCACTTGCAAATATCATCTAATGCTTTCTATCTGTAAAGTACCTATTAGTGTAGATTTTGTCCGAAAAAGCGCATTAAATTGATTTAGGTAATTTAGAGAATATTTAAGAAATAGAAAATAGCAGTTAACTTTATTATTTTTTAATATAAGTTTAATTTATTGACTTTTTATAAATTTGATTGTTAAACGGGGATAAATAAGTCAAATTTAAATATTACAGATTTTTTAGCTAATAAATAAAAAATCATTTTGTCAAAATTGTTTAATAATTAACATTTTTAAAAATTTAGACGTTTTGCCAGTTTTGTTAGCATCATCAGTAAAAAATTGCAATTGAAAGTTTATAAACAGATTAATATTATAATTATTTTACATTGTTGATTTATTTTAAAAGTAGAATTATTAACACATGTTTAATTTCAAAAATTCATTAATAAAACAACACTTCCCAAGAAGAACACTGTATTGGCAATCGGTTGGCAAATACTTGGCACAATATTAAATGATTGTTCAATATTGTCAATAATCTACCGATATAGTGTATATATTGTTTTAGAATTATTTACCAATAGATTGCAGCGCTATATTGTATCTATGATTACCCAATGATAGTTTTACAATTATTGCATATTTAAATGTAATCTATATAAGCACAATATAGGTATTGATATATTTTGCCAATTTAGATTTTCAACATAAGCAATATATTGCTGCAATATAGCACTGCAATATTGAATGCAGCCTTGGAATCTATATAAATACAATATTTAATTCAATTATGATGCAAGTATAGATATGCTATATAAATATGTTAATGACACAATATTGTTTTACAATACTTTCATCATCATCATCAACCAGCCTCTAGAGTCCACTGCTGGACATAGGCCTCCCTTGATTGTTTCCATAGCTTCCTATCCTGGGCAACTTGCATCCAGTTGGTGTGGATACGTTTCAGATCATCATGCCAACTAGTTGGTGGACGACCCCTATTTCGAAATGCATCTTGTCGCGGCCTCCATTCCACTATCTTCTTGGTCCATCGGTTATCGTTGATCCTAGCAATGTGTCCCGCCCAGTTCCACTTAAGAGTTGTTAATCTTTCTACGGCATCTGTTAGTTTTGTTCTTCGGCGTATTTCTACGTTTGGCACTTTGTCTGTCAATGATAACCCCAACATTGATCTTTCCATTGCACGTTGTGCAACTCTTATCTTATTTGCCGTCTTCTTAGTGAGCGTTAGGGTTTCAGCGCCATGGGTCAGAACGGGCCACACACTGATTAAAAACCTTTCTTTTTAGACATGTTGGAAGCGCCGGTTTAAAGATGTTGGTTAGCCGGCCAAAGGCTGCCCACGTCAACCCTATTCGTCTAGCGATCTCACAGGTCTGATTATCGCGGCTGATTCGTATTTCGTGACCCAAGTATTTGTAAGAAGCTGTTTCTTCGATTTGGTTTTCATCAATATATATACCGCCACCAATTACTAGGTTTGTCATTACTTGGGTTTTTGTTAAGTTCATTTTTAGACCCATCTTTTGAGATGCGGTGTTCAGCCTTTGTACCATTTTTTGGGCTTTATTAATGCAGTCAGATATTAGAACTATGTCATCCGCAAATCTTAAGTGACACAGGTTTTCGCCGTTGATGTTCAAGCCTAGCTCTTCCCAGTCTATTTGTTTACACATGTACTGGAGCAAGTTGTTAAATAATTTTGGAGAAATGGTGTCGCCTTGACAATACTTTCATACAATTATTTATTTATAGCATATTGTCATATAATCTATATGAATACAATATAGTTATTGATATAGTTTGCGAATTTCGATTTTCAATATAAGCAATATATCGCTACAATATAACACTGCAATATTGAATGCAACCTTGGAATCTATATAAATACAAATATTATTTCAATCAGGATGACAATGTAGATATGCTATATAAATATGTTCATGATACAATACTGGTTTACAATATTTACATATCAATATTTACTACTAGCTCATATTCCCATCACATAGGAAGGCTTAGTCCAATTAAAATGGTTTTTACATTTTTAAAATTGAATTGTAAATTAAAAAATTACAGAAGGTTTTTAATATAGAAAGCAAGTGTTCAAAATTATATACAAAATAAGTAAATATTTTTTATTTTTGCCATAATACTGAAACACCTGGCAACGTGAATTACGTTAATTTGCAACGGAAAAAATTTCGCAGACGGTCCAATTCCAACCTGTGGACATTTCATTGCTAAAACAACGTTCTAACCCCTGATCTACGAACGGGCGCTTTGTGTAATAGTTTATCACTCCGGTATACATGGCACCGAACAGGACACCCGATCAAATACGAAGTGCGAATCGTCACTCGGTGCCATATTCCTTGTCTTTGTTAAGTGCACGGTTTCAATAGAAGATGGCAAACATTCAAAAACTTAACCGAACAATCAGATGTCCGCACAGAACAGGAGAAAGGGAAAAATGCAACCGTTAGGATTTGGACTTAGGAATGCACTCACTAAAATAACAGCCGGCCATTGTAGACCATCATCAGCCTCAAAACTATCAACAAAATCGTATCACCTGTTGCCTCGTTGTTTCGTTGTGTCTATATATATATAATTTCATATTTATTAATCTTTATTCCTGCCTGTGCCAGTGCCATTGTAATTACTGTAGGTACATTCGTTGTTGACTGTCGATACAGCATGCAAAACGTAAAAGTAAGTAAAGCAACTATTTATTATTAAGTAAAGCTAAATGTTCGATTTAAGGACGGTAATCATATTCTAACTTACAAAATGTATTCATAGAGTATAACTAACAATTGAGCAAACGAAAATGAAATCAAGCTTGGCTTTAAAAATTAAAACATATGTCGATTGTTAATTCACATTATGTTGGATATGGATTAAGTATTATAATAACTGTCATGTATGTATAATCTGTAACCTCATTTACCTGTCATATTTAAATTAAAAACATCAGAAGTAATACACCACATGACTTAATTTTTTCAAAGCCAAACTTAATTTCGTTTTCATTTGCTCACATGTTGATGTTACACTATGTTATTGAAAACTGATTCCCGGTCTTTTAATGCTGTGTGTTGTAAACTATAAATGTCTGTACTAATTTTGTAACTAAGCTTTTTTGTTTATAGTTACATATTTCACTACTTATTCCAGAAGTATATTTATAGCATTGGTATATTTAGAGATTGAAAGGAGGATAGATTAAGACAATAAAGAAAAGGTGGCAAGAAGCAATGTTTTTCTTTAATGAGTATCTATCAATCTGTAATTAGTTAGTATTAAATAAGTTATATTTTACATATGTTATTTAATAATTATCTTAGAGGCCGAACATGGTACAGAAGTTGATATTTTAAAATATATCGGTTTTTTCCTAGGAAGAGCTGCTAATAGAGATGGAGGCAGAAAGTTTGGCATAACTAAGACAACTCATCAGGTATATGCTTGTTGTGATATGTCTTAATGTACCTATTTAATAACATCTTTTTCAGATTTCCGATGAAAATTAAATTAATCAACATTTCACCAGTAAATTGATTACTGTTTTATTTCTGTTTTAGATAATTGATTTAAGAAGTCGTGATTAGTGTAACTTATATTAGGTCTTAAAAATACGTATTGAAAATAAGTGTTACGAATCATTTTTATTATAATATATGTTTACTTTGAATCTTTACAGTTCTGTACCTTTATTTGATTTTCTCTTTTTGTATAGATTAATTCATACCCACAATTGTATTTACGCGAATTGCCAATATTTAGTTAACAATTTATTATAATATATTGGCTTCCAGTATTAAATATATATGATATAATTACATAGAATGATTATTCTTTTCAACATTGCGTAGTTCCCACTTGATCATAGCTCTATATAGATTTTAGTTTTGTTTGCCAATATTGATGAATGTATTATACCAATATTAAATTGATATAATAAAACTATATCGAATTTACATTGATAGCCAATATTGTAAAAGTATTGCAGGAAGTTCACATTTTGATCATAGATCTATATAGATTTACATTATTGTATCAATATTTTGTTGCCAATATTGGTTAACATATTATTTCTATATTGAATTTATATAATGAAATTATACAGAATTTATATTGATAGCCAATATTGTGAAAGTATTGCAGGAAGTTCACATTTTGATCATAGATCTATATAGATGTACAATATTGTACCTAATTCACACAATAATTTGCCAATGTTACTCCAATATAGGTGTTCTTCTTGGGTTTAGGAACAAGTAGTTCCATAAAAATTCATTAATAAACCAACACTTTAGGAACAAGTAGTTCCATAATTATGGAACTACTTGTTCCTCAAGTGTTGTTTTATTAATGAACTTCTGAAATTAAACATGTGTTAATAATTCTACTTTTAAAATAACTCAACAATGTAAAATAATTATAATATTAATCTGTCTATAAACTTTCAATTGCAATTTTTTACTGATGATGCTAACAAAACTGGCGAAACGTCTAAATTTTAAAAATGTTAATTATTAAACAATTTTGACAAAATGATTTTTTATTTATTAGCTAAAAAATCTGTAATATTTAAATTTGACTTATTTATCCCCGTTTAACAATCAAAATTATTTTTTAAATTTTATAATATAAATGCAGCAGAATTTAACTGATCTTCATAAACAGCGATATCAAAATAGGGAATCAAAACCTCCCAATATAACAACATTCTTTCAAAACATTGATGTGTGTTTAACCATCTAGACCAGTGGTTCCCAAACTTATTTGGCCCACCGCCCCCTTTTCAGAAATAAAAAATTACTCAGCGCCCCCTGGAAATCTACATTCTTTAAGCGAACAAACAGAAAGATATTGTAGTGGTAGCTTCTTGAGACTGATAATTATCTATAAGAGTATTTCTAGGTAGGAAATTATTTTGAAAGAATAAATTAATTAGCAATTAAAAAGTACAAGGAAGGATTTATACATTAAAAGTACAACATAAATATTTGAGAATTGTTTAATGAATGATACATTAGATACAGTTACTGTTAAATTGCAAATAGTTTATTAAAACAGTTCGAGCATATAAGTTGATTTAGTTGGGATAGTTGTTTGGTAACATCAGAGCTTAGATTTTAATTTGTAGGTATTAACTGACAATCGGAATAACTAAAGTGAAAGCCAAACTCAAATGATTATCTGAGAAAGTCAATTATGAAATGTTATAATAAAATATACCATATAGAAATTTTGTATAAATTATTATTGCTAAAGAAAATAATATTTTTAAAATAAACAAATTTTTTCTGAATTTGTAACCTGTATTTTGAGTAAAAGAAAATTTCAATAATAAAGGCCCTTTATTATAATGGTATTTGCTTTCTGGATGGTGTATTAAATGGTGTGATAAAGTAAAATTAAAGAAACGGAGAATAGTAATAAATGGTATGAAGAAGAATAAGAACATTTAATAATGGTAAATAGTCTTCATGGAATAAATACTTAAATCTGTAACTTGCATTTTGTGTGTTTATTTGGAAAATAATGTTACACTATGTTACACAACAGATGAAATACGTACGAATGGTTTTTCTAAATCTTCTTATCTTCTCTTCCTTCTTTAAGCTTTCACCGCCCCCTTATTTTTATTCACCGCCCCCCCAAATGCACCCGAGGCTACTATCGGCCCCCTGGATCGTTCCAGCGCCCCCCAAGGGGCGATATCGCCATCTTTGGGAATCACTGATCTAGACCCTGACAACTTTAACATTTTGTAATGATTACCTTGAAAATAATCTTGCATTTCTTTTAATTGATCACTCCGTTTAGAACTTCCTCCTACATATGAATAAACACTTTTAATCATTTCTTCCAAGTCTCCAGGCATTGTAGCACAAGCCTTACTGCTACTAAGGCAACTGAATGACATGTGCATTTTAATAAAATAACATTAAAAACATCAATACACTTTACTACTGCTAAACGTATAACACGAATCACAAGCGACTCAAATTATACATTTATTTGATCCCTCAGTACTTTCCAATTTGTCACTATGACTTTTCACGGCTGTGAGTACAAAATTTATGTTTTTTAGATATTTATTGAGTTATTGAATATAATTTTGTATGTCACACGTGTTATTACATAACACACTTATACTATCAATAACTATTATCCAACACCTCTTGGTTCTAAGGCTATTACTAGATCGATTTTAGACATCTAAAGTGGCCCATAGCCCACTAATGAGGTTAAAACCATAAGTCACTCACTACTGTATTGTTGGTAGCGCTGTCAGGTTAGGACAAATTCGAGATCTGCAGGTTAAGTTTTGCGTCAGTCTATATTAAATAACATACAAAATCTTACCTACTAACCTCGCACTTGACAATACACTTCAGTACCGCCAAACGTATAACACGAATCACAGGCGACTCTAATTATAAATTTATTTGACCTCTCGCTACTTTCCAATTTGTCACTATAACTTTTCACGGCGATCGATACAAAATGTATAACTTTTAGATATTTATTGGGTAGTTGGATAAAATTTTCTATGGTACCCGTGTGGTATTACCTACTTATACCATAAATAACTATTATCCAACACCTCCTAGTTGTAAGGCTATTACTAGATCGATTTTAGACCTCTAAAGTGAGGTTAAAAACATAAGTCATTCGCTACTGTATTGTTGATTGCACTATTAGGCTAAGTTAAATTTACAGTTAGCTGGTTAAGTTTTGCTTCAGTCTGTGTCAAATAAAAAATAAAACCTAACCTACTAACATCGAATTTGACAGACTGGCAATACAATTCAGTACTGCCAACATTAAGTAAGTACATTAGAACAAGAGATGCAACAAGGAGATCAACTAGAACTGCAAGAAGAAGTAATCAAAGAAAAGACGAGGTTACAAAAAGCAATGAAAGTGCTTAAAGAAATTCGTATGTCGTTATAAAAGAATATGCAAGAGTTAAAGCGAAATATACAAGAATTAGACACAAACGATGAAAGAATTGTGAAAGAAAATAAAACGCAGACAAAGATATGCATGTATTAGAAACACAGGCAGAATTAAATTTAGAAGAGTTAAAAGAAAAGTTACAAGAATTAAATTGAAAGATACATGAGCACAAATAAAGCATGCCAGAATTAAATGCAAGGACAGAACAAATAAAAACAATCATAGAACTAAAATATGCAAGAGTTTAAATTAGAATTACATCAAAATAAACAGTATGCAGAAAATTGGATAAAAACTTAAAAGAAGAATTTAGATCAATTCTCAACGAAAATAACCAAAATATGCTAACGTTTATACAATGGTCGAAAAAGAAAAGAAAAATACACAAGGAGTAAAAGACAAGGTAAAACCAAATTAAAACTAGGAATTGAAGAAAATATTCAAAATGAGTACGAATTGGGATAGGAATGTCAACTCAATCAGTAAAGACTTGGAATATGTATAGAAAAATTGAAAGAGATTTTGAAGTGGGAGTTTAATAAAATCCAATTAAAAATTAAACAAAAATTTCATTGTAAGTTAACCATCCATACCCGAAAGTAACCAAGTCCAAAGAAAAAACAAAAACGATAGTTAGGCGTAAAATTAGCTTTTTAATAAGAATAAACTAGTATTGTGTGTCGCAAATTGGAACAAAACGTGAAAGAAATGATTTATTATAAAAGGAAACCATTATATGCCTTATCAATAATTATTTAAGCTGTTGAATAAAAAGGTAGGATTGTTACGTTTCGCTCCTGTTTAACCCCTAATTAATAATAATATAACATAAAAAGTGGTTAAACTTGGCATTTTCATATTACAAACGCCTTAGAGCGCCCGTAGCTGCAAATTTATCGCTATGCGCGACCGCAACTACCGATCGTTCAACGCGCACATCCACTCCAAGTTGGTATCAAAAGAGGGAAGACAACAGTCGGCTATAAAATCAAAATTCCATCGAACGAAAGAGAATTATCCAGCGAACTTCTACCGCAATTTCCGACAGCGATCCCCTAAGAAAGCTTCAAATACTCGTCGACGACTCCAGCTCACTCAGCCGGCCTGTATAAATTTTTTATCCTGTAAATAATTCCCCCGGAGGTGAAACAAATCGAATATAACCCCCTGCCTCTTCTGGGATCATTAGTGCCTACCTGTAGGTCGGGCATAAACTAATACACGGCGTGAAGCTGTAAACAAACCGAATGTAACCCGCTTGTCTCTTCTGGGCTTATTAGTGCCCACCTGTAAGTCGGACAAACTAATTTACGGCGTCAAGCTGCAAATAAACCAAACAAATACCCCCTGTCTTTTATTGGCTCATTAGTGTCCACCTGTGTCTCAGAAAAAACTAATTGTACGGTCTTACACCGTACGCTAACGATTTAAACTATTCCCCGACTTAGTATTAATTTATTTCCCTGAAACCGCTATTCAAATTGTCCGGCGAAACACCGCTAAGTGCAGACAAGGTCGCCTACCTTAGATCACCTTAAAATTCGCCTGGACCTCTCGAAGGCCAACCGTGACACGTGACGGATAATCATTATCACGAAACGAATGTCACCTCGGCATGAGATTAAACCGCTGCTATCGCACATCCGCATTCCACAGCAGACATTTGCAATTCAAGATACATGTGGTAACAGTTTTAAATAATTATTTGATCTTTTCTAATTAAACAAACTACTAATACAATTTGTTTACTTCACCTGTAATTGACAGCCCAAGTAGTTATTTCTGAATTCACAGGGCCACCAACGCTGGTGAAATTCCCTGCCATTTCCAGTGGCCGTCAAACAGTTGGACCCCGACGAACGCGCCTGCAACTTGGGTTGTCCATATACCAAGTGGCGCTTCGAATGCAACCATTTTAGTTTATTCTATGTATGTAGTTATTGCTTGATTATACGCGTCATTATTTTATGCTCAAAACCTGAACTGTACATAGCTGTTAATAAATACTATTTGAGTTAAATTGCCTTCTTTAAATTAGTGAAATGTGGTATTCGAATTGAACCTGGCATATTAAAGCTACCAAGTGTAGGGCAGTATTAAAACTTGCAAAAATATTGAATTAACACTTCAGAAGCATTACAGGATAAACTTCCAATATTCACTTTAGATGAAAGAAATCTACATAACCAATATCAAGTTTTAATGTAAAGAAAACTAATTAAGAAATATTAAAAATGCATATCCCAACTTGAGTAAAAAGTTTAATGTTTAAACATTCATTAAATGAGCTGCTTTAAGGTTTAGTTAACAGAACTTAATTGTGCACCGGGTATATGATTAATATGACAAAGTACATAACTACAACTATTTTAGGTTAAGTCGGTGTGATATTTGCAGAAATAAACGTTTGTGCAGTGTTAGGTGAAAATTAATTTTGATAACAAGTAACTTACTTAACGTACTTAAAAATTTATTATTTATAACTTTAGGAAATACAACAATAATAATAAAAATGACTTAATATCATATTTCAAAATATGGTCCAATATGTCTACCATTTTTATTAACATCATTTGCAATCGTCTATGCTATATGTATATAATTAGTTTATGAATGTTCGGTGTAAATAAATATTGTGAAAAGGAGTACAAGTAGACCGTTTAACTAGCAATTTGCATTATCGGGAGGTTCTCGGTAAAGGCGTATGACCGCGACAATGTTATCAAGGGTTAAATTTTGGGTTTCGTGTTGTATTTGACCCCAAATTCTGAAATACAAGAACATTCAGGTGTTATTAATAATTAGTAAAAAGGTCCTACAGACCGCAAGATCTTGATACAAAGCAGGGCGTTATATATACCGGAAAATGAGTGTTAATTATTTTAAATCGTCATCTGCGGGAAAAGGCATTAAGATGTTCTGCTCGGTTTGCCAAAGTAGAGACAATATAAATTAATATAAATCCAAACCATGTTTGATCTTGAGAAATTGCTAAAAATACCTCTCCTATGAACTTGATTTAAGATTCCATGGAAGAACTCGTGCCCGTGTAAATTCCAAAATTAAAGGCATACTTGACTTCACAAACGTAATTTACAAGATAGCCTTTCTGCAGCAGCACATAATGGCAATGTGGTAAAAAAAATAAGGGTTTTTTCTCAAAATTTGGAAAACCTTGAGGAATTCAAGTTAGACAACCAAAGCAGCTCGGTGCGTGAAGTGAGGCATAACATAACGCAAAACCATTTAGAAATGATACATTGAAATATGAAACTTCACTGATCGTTTAATTATATGGTAGGTAAAATTTAGATTTATCAAGCATAGAGTGTGCTGTGATCGCAATCACTTCAGATTCGATTTCATTAAACCAAAATTACAACCAAAACCATTGTTGAATTTTAGACATTTAATGTATAATATAGATGTTACATATTCGAAGTACAAACTTAATCTATTTCTAAATATCTAATGCATTCACACAATTTGAAACATTTGAAGGCAATTTACATAATTTTCCAAAGACTAATTCAAAAGGTGCTGTGTTTCTATGTGAACTGTCGTATTATAAGCAAAACTCCAAAATAAAATCCAAGAACTCCAACTTTCTGGATATTTTGAAATTTGAATTCGTGAATAGTTACCTAAATTTTTATGAGAATTTTCAAGAGCCCCTAATGTTTGATGGTGGTATGCTGCGCGCTCAGTATCTAATATGCGCTCAGGTTATAATACTGCGCTTCGCTACCTTGATGTATAATATACTATTTTGCACTACTCGTCTCAGAACGCACTGTTATTGGCCTATCTTTAGGTCGTGAAATTGATTTTCTCCACCAAGGGAAAGAAAGTAAAATAAACAATTTTCACCGTGGTAACTAATAAATTGCTAAGTTACCAAATATGACTATTTTAATTTTGACGTTTTAAAAAGCTGTATTGTCAGGTTGACAGTTAAAATATTTTTGAAATTTGTTGGGAATTTAGGTATTAGGCCGTTTGGTAGTGCAAAAAATAGTATATACAGTACGGTAGCGAATCGTCTTATAACCTTCGCGGTCAGGTTATAATACTGCGCTTCGCTACCTTGATGTATAATATACTATTAAAGAAAGGGAATCTATTGCGAGAAAATTTGTTGCCCGTGAAGTCTAAAGCTGCTTATGAGAAGGTTTATTAAAATTTCCGCCATTGGTGAGAAAATAAGAAAGTCTCCTCGGTAACAGAAGAGGTAATTCTTGCCTATTTAGACGTGAGGGTAAGTCTGCGATTATTTTCATTTCCATTTATATTTAATTCATTTGATTTGCAGCAAAAAACGTCACATGCTTCACTCTGGCCACATTATTCGATACTGAAGTCATCCTTAAAAGTGAAAGAAAACCTGCGCATTGAGCAGTTTGGGAATGTAATTGCTTACCTTAAACAAATAAATGTAACACTTCAAGATACCAAAACGCATTTAATAAACCATTATTGTTGCTATAGTTGTTTCGTGTTTTAAAATTTTTAAACAAGTTGTTCCGGCAAACGTGTTTTAAGCTGCTGTTTTTATTCTAGGATCTAGATATTAAAAAGATGACTTAAAATATGACCAACAGAAAAACAAATTTTATTACGTCATTTCTTAAACCTGACCAAAAAAATTTTTTTTGATATTATTATACATACGATTTATACCTGCATGACCACCTGTTGATAATAAATGAAAATCATTTAGAATTACTTGTCGCGTTTCTAAATCAATAATTTTTTGTACACTCGTTATAACAGATATTTTGATACCTGCACTTTTTATTTCATTATGCTCTTTTAATATCGGTTTAATAATGATGAGGCACCTTTTTCATTCTTTATGATTACTAATTCTGGAATTTTATATTCCTTACATATATTTTTCAGAGCTCTCACCGTTTCACGTAGTGAACACGATGATCGAGGGTTCTGTTTTAAATAAATTGTTTGCAATTCCACATTACATATTAAATATTCATTATGATATACAATTTCCTCGTGTACTAATATATTTCAAAACTCTCGTTCTGTTATAAGTCGTAATTCGAATTAATCATGAGGGCATTTCAACAACTCCACAAGACCAGGGTGATCATTCCGTTTCTTTTGAATTGTATCAATGTCGTCGCTTTCATCCTGAATTAAATTCTTTGTTTGTGCACGTGTTATTGCATAAACCGTACTATCTACCACGTAATTCATGTTTTTAAGTTTTTCTAAAGAAATGTCTACTCTAGATAAAGCGTCTGCTGCTAGATTATCTTTTCATTTTATATATTTTACCGTAAAATCATACTCTTCAAGTGCTAACCTTAATTTTATTAACCTACTAGATGGATTTGTCATACCAAATAAATATACTAAGGGCTTATGATCGCTAAAAATTTCAAAAGATCTCCCATATAAATGGGGTCTAAAATGTTTTACTCCAAAAACTAGAGCTGCTAATTCTTTCTCTATCGTAGAATAACGTCTTTCTGCTTTATTTAAAGATCTGTTTGCGTATGCTATTGGTCTATCATCTTTATTCAACAATACGGCTCCTAATGCTACTCCGGAAGTATCTGTCTTTAAAATAAAATAATTATTTTCTGAAAAATCTGGGTATTGTAAACTTGGTGGGATTATTAAAGCATTTTTTAATGTTTCAAACGAATTTTGACAATTCTTATCCTAATTAAATGGTACAGCTTTGTTAGATCATTTTCGACCTCGTTAATTTCTGAAGCCGGTTCTGCCCTAAAACCGGCCCTGCCTTAAAACCGATTGTGTAATTTAAGGTCATTCAAGCTGCGGCAGCGAATTGCCCGAGCTTGTTTGTATTGCATTTTTTCTCACGAGCCTATTTAGTTTTTTTGGGACCTTGCAATTCATGGTAAATCGTTTACAACCTACATATCCGTCGAAATTTTGGTATCAGGTCAAGCTTATTTCTGTTCAGGGTGACGTAATCTATATTCGCACGCAGCTCAGCTGCTTTCTTTCGTAGAATTCTTAACGCCGTTAGGGACATTTGATACTAGTCGGTCTCGCGAACAAATTGCCAAAAGAAAGAAAATTTTAGTAGAGCTCTTGTTATTCTGTGCATTATATTTCTGACTTCAGACCTTAATACTGCTTTCCTTTTCAAAGGCAGCTTTGTTTCAGTTTAGCGATAAGGCAACTTAAACGCCTTGCCTTCCGTAGTACACTGCAAGCTCTTTGGAAATCAGTTTTGATTAATCTGTTGTGCAGGGTCACGTTCTGTAAAGCCCAAACCTTCTTTTCGATTAATTTAACTTCTGAATTTAAGACATTTGATACCCCTGGACTTTCCTTACTTGGCAGTTACAAGTATGTAAGACTTTCTTTGTGCTTTGTTTTAATCGGGGTTTCCTTTCCCCCCCCCCCCCCCCCCCCCCGAGTTTATGATGCAGTGTTTCCTTCCGTGTTGCAACAAGGAGACGAAAGATTCAGTTTGGATTAGTAAAAGTGAGATGGACTCTTCGTTAGCGCGGGAGCAATCAGTAAGCTCCGCGATTTTAAAAATTAATTAGTAGCCAGCCTTCAGTTCAGACAGACGTGTTTGTTTTGCACCCTCGGGGTCGCCTCGGCGATCCGCCGGGGGACCTTTTGTATTAACCCACTTCGGTGCTATCCAGTTAAATTAATGTTTTGTGAAGGATTTCTGTTCTTTCCCCGCGGAACGCGTTGTGTGTGACTCGATTGACGTATCAGCGGGCGGCGCTTTTAATGTTCGTTAACCAACCCCAGAGCCGGGGGAAAGTTATTTTGCACATGGTTGCACATCTAGTACAAGACGCCCTATGAAGCCCACGTAGTTTTCCCATAGTGAGTGGGGAAACATCTGCTTTTTGCAAATTTTGCTACGTTCAGCCGATCTCGAGTTTTCTTGAATTCCCGGGAGACGACCGCATTCATCGTGAATTTCCTCTGCACTCTTTTGGGCCGCTGTCCACCGTTCCGCTTAACCCTTGGGTCTACCTTGTTCTACACTGCAGGAAGCAATCACCAACCCCAGCGTCTTTTGAAGCATCACCGAGGCTTGGACTTCCAACAGACTACCATGCTTGGGCTAAGGTAAATTTGTACATTGCTAACTGTTACGCTTATCCAGTACCGGGTGTGTTATTATCATTTGTTGTTGCGCAGTGTGCGGAGCTACGAACATTGCGTACGTCTTTGTATTTTAATTATGTCAGTTGATCATTGAAGGCGAAAGCTTTACTCCTGCCAATATTTCAGTTGTTTATTCTTTGTAACTCTGTTTAGACTAAGTTAGTTCTTGCGTGGGATTCCCTTTTGTCCTCAGCGAGGGTGTACCTTTTTTTGATAGCCGACTTTTGGCTTGATGTACTAAAATTTAAATCATTAAATTTCATTATTGGCTAAATTAATTATTGGTTTGATTTAAATGTGTGAACCTATTGAGTCTTCAACTAAAGACGGCTTTAGCCGAGTGTAATTTTATGTAAAGACCAGAGCATGCGATAGAACGCGTAAGCCCTTAAGATCAGGGGTGTTTTGTATTTTGTTATTAGCTTCCAGAGCGGTGGCCATCGAAGGTAAGTGACTTCGATTTTTGTGGCCACCCTACGTTTGCATCCGGCGTCGGTGCAGCTGACGAGTGACGCTGGAGTGGTGTAAAGCAACCTGGAGGACTTCTTCATAGCGACGTGGTATTTCTTGTTTTCGCTGCGTTAGCAATTCTCTGTTTAAAAACAAGTGGCGCTCTGAGCATTTTCCCCATTTATGAATTGAATTGTTAGGGATTAGAATAGGATAACCCCTGTCGGTTTCGTTAAGTTTGTCGAACCACGCCTTCCCGATTAAGCTAGTTGAGGGTAACAGAAGCCGAGCATCTGCTTCGAGACATTTTTAGATCTGTGTCTTTTAGGAAACCGGCAAACCCTTCTAACCCTAACCCAACCCGCTCTTTGACGTTGAATACATGCAATGTCGATTCATTAAAATTATACCGTAACACCTTTCCTCTGTAATGCGTTTAATGGTGCCGCAATGTGGGCAAATTTTGGAATGTACTTTCTATAAAAATTTGCAAAAGCTACGAAGCTTTTTGTCTGATTAGCGTCTTTAGGAATTGGATAATTTTGAATTGCTTCAATTTTTTCTGGATCCGGTAAAACACCTTTTTCTGAAATTACATGACCTAAGTAAGCAATCTCTTTCTTTAAAAATTCACACTTACAGAGATTTAATTTTAAATTAACGTCTCGCAGTCTTTGTATTACTTTTGTAGGATTTTGATTATGAGTAATTTAATTATTTCCAAAAACAATTAAATCATCTAGATAAATAAAACAACTTTCATAATTTAGACCTGCCATAGCAATTGTTATAGCACGTGAAAATGCCGAAGCACTAATTTTTAACCCTTGAGGCAATCTAGTCATTTGATACTGTCCTCTATCTGTTGTAAAACTTGTATAATTCCTACTTTTCTTATCAAGCTCAATTTGATAATAACCTTGAGATAAATCTAAATGAGAAAAATAAACTGCTCCCGATAATGAATCTAAAATTTCAGTTATGCATGGTAGCGGACATTTGTCATCTACTACTTGCTTATTTAATAGTATATAATCTATAACAACGCGCCATTTGTGACTACCGTTTTGATCTTTCTTTTTTGGTACTGTTAATAGTGGTGCTGACCATTCCGATCTAGTTTCTTCAGTTATACCGTTTTCTAACATTGAATCAATTTGTCTATGTATTTCTTGTTTTTGTGCTTGTGGCAACCTATATGGTTTGACGTATGCAGGGTTTGCGTTGTCACGTATGCAATTTTTTTGTTTGTAAATATTTGTTACTGTTAAAGGGTCTCTCTCAAAATGAAAGACATCAGCATATTTTGCACATATTTTTAAAATTGAATATTTCTCTTCTTCATTTAAAGACTCAGTTTTTATTAAATGTAACAATTTTGTAACTCTTCCAACAGACGATATTTGAGAAGTGCTAAAATTGCACATATTGTAATCGCTTAGTTTTGTTACTTGTGGTTGAAATCGTTCTACTTTTATTTCCCTATCGCTAACATTTAAAATTCTTACTGGTATCAAATTACGATGTGGCCTAACAATAGTACTTGCTACGTAAACACCTTTTCCTATTTCGTCCGCTAAAATTACGTCGTCTTCATTTAAATTCGTCCAAATATATTTTATAACTTTACATCGAGCGGGTATATTTATTGAAAAATCGTATTTTGTTTCCATTGGTAGTGTTACATTAAAATTTTGTATGGACAGGGTTAAATTAAATATTCAAAATTTATTTGTGCTCTATATTTTTGTAAAAAATCTGAACCAATCACTCCATGTATACCATTTCGAAATTTATCAATTACTACAAATTTGTGGTATACTTCTACATTTTCTATTTTTAATAAATTTGCTGATCCTACTGTATAAATTGAACTTGAAATACCATTAACTTGAACTCTTGTCGACGGGTCGACTACTTTATTTGTTGCTAAATAATTTTGAAAAATAACGCTCACCGATGCGCCCGTGTCGATTAAAAATAACATATCTTGAAAATTATATATAAAACGAATAAAATCTAAACCATCTACGTTAAATATTGCTGGAGGGGTCTCGAAAAAATGTTGATGAATTTACATTATTTGTCAGTGCTTGTGTTTCGCTCGTACCTGCACTAGATTGACCTACTTGGCTTGGGTGGATTACGTTTACTTTAGCATTATTGCTGAAATTACGTTTTTGATTAAAATTTCCTCTATTTCTTCTTCGAAAATTGTTAAACCTATTCTCGTTTATTGTATATGAATTATTATTATAATTATTATAATTCAGGTTATTATAATTTCTGCCTTTATTTTGGTAAACAAACCTTCCATGTGAATTTCCAACATAGTTATTTTGGTACCTACGGTTATTTCCTCTGATACTCATATGAAGAACTTTTGGATCATCTGCCTGCACGTAAATTTGTTTGTCCTGAGCTGCTCGAATAGTGTTCTTTGAGCGCAGTCGAACTCACAATGCGTTTTTTAATATTAGTAGTAGCGTTCTAGCTCTCAACAGAACAAGAGCGTCCAGCGTGACGCTATGTGTATTTAACAAATAAAGCATTTACAATTATCACGACGGTGTTTTAAATGATTCCTTAAAGAGTATGACTACCCGCAAAATATCCATGGTCCTTCGGGCAGGATTAGCCAGAGAATACAAGAAGTAAGCCAGGAAAACAACCCTGGGTTACGTACACGCATTTGAAGATTGTAATTCAAGGTTAGTCCTTTACCACATTTAAACCTATTTCCTATATCGTATACCTATCTCCTCGCATGTTAGATTGTCACGATGGTACAGATAAATTCGATAATTCTCGTATAAAAATACAAATCACGCTAATATTCAAATAAGAATATCAGGTACTCGTTTTCTCGTATAATTAACTATTGCACGAAAATAATCACGTTTAAGTGGTTTACACGATTTTCTCAAGTTTATTCTCGTTTAAAAATAAAATTACGATTCCTGAAAGCGAACGTATAAACGCATAATTTGATTTAAAACGCATAAAAAACGCAAGAGCTCAGTTAAAAGCCAATTAACACGATTTCAAACCTTTTTGAGTAAATATGATGCCTCGGTACACTCAATCGAATTATTGCAAGTACGTTATGAAACAGAAAGCATGTCTTAGAAAAAATTAATGCTGTACAAGCGGAATACGAGGAATTGCTCTTAAATGAGTTTCCTGATAATTATAAAGAAGCGGAAGCCAAACAAAAACGAGATGCAATGGAAAATAAATATTAGGAAGCGTTTGCGACCGCGCAAACAATTTTGAATATAGGCCTCCAGGCTCGACCACCTGCAGGTTTCAGCGCGGGCTCTCAGCCGGCGTCAGCAAACATTACTCATGGTACAGCTGCAAGCGCAGAAGCTGCGTTGCCAAACCTCACAGCGAAATTACCGCTCCTAACCTTACCCGAATTTCACGGATTGTATAGTGACTGGCAACGATTTCGCGATATGTTTCAAGCAATCGTACTAGCCTGACCAGAAATTTTAATAGAAAAAGAGTATGTTTGATAACTTTGTTGAAACCAAAATTTTAAATAATAAACGAAGACAGTAATAACGCGCCACTAGCAGAATTTTATTCTAACGTGGACATAGCCATTCAATGATTAAATTTCATTTGGTTTAGATTGCCAAAGAAAAAACACGGACTATATTTCTGCGGCAATGACAACTGAAACGCTTAAATTTTGGAAATCGATAAATAAAATCAATCTGAATATCCCTTATATTACAAAAGTTAACAGTCATTTACAAAAAATGTAAATCTATCCTAAAATTATTATATATGTTAATTAAAAGCTAACTCCACTTGAGATACACGTTTTTATATTCACTTTTCTGTCAACTCGTCGTTGACGAAAATCGAAATAAAAATGAACAACATTAAATAAAACTTAAGTAAATTATAACTAAAGTTCTAATTAAAATTCAATTTAATTTTCTTAAGTCTGGTACTTTCCAAGTTATTTGCTTTCAAATGCACTGAATTAGTAGGTAGTAGTTTTTAGATGTTATAATCTATACTGTAGCTTACCTTATTCACTTTCCTCAAATATTTCTAAAGTGATCTCAAACTGAACTGAAGATGGTAGACCTGGCAAATAATTACTAAATAATAATAATTATAAATTGCAGCTCAACGTGTTCTAGAAAGCTAATATGCAACGTCCGTCGTTCATAAAATAATCATAGATTATACAACTAGACGATCGAAAATAATCGATTCGAGATGTATTGCATGAAATACCACGAGACGTATCGTTGAGTAGTGTTTCTGTGTTTCATAAAGCAATACGTAGAGTCACGAGAATTTTCGATTGTACAGTTGTATACAGTGTTGCGAATTCGTCTAAAGTCGGGGTAACTGGCAATCCTTTTAGTCAAAATATACTTGTACACGAAGACTAAAGCGACTATTGCGACATTAATAAGACACTTAAGTACAAATACTTGCATTTATTTTTTGCCGTTTACAGAACAACTTAAGTTTAACACCGTTACTTAGTGACTAACTAAATTCTAAGTCCAGTTGGACCAAAAAAACTCGGTAAGTGTTCTCAACATTTGTAATA